>OU898276.1:56888042-57242653 GCA_918026665.1 Diabrotica balteata | reverse complement strand
CAAAAAGTGCACTGGTTCGCTATTGACTTTTAGCGCATGTAATCAAGAGTCCTAAGACCGCATAAATTGTAACTGAATTAGTGGGCAACCAGGTTCTTGTTTTATTAAGATTTTTCCCATTCCAATCCTGAAAGTATTTCTCCGCTTTCTGGTTTGTACTTTTCACGATGATCTCTACAATTTTCTCATCTACAAATAATTTGAAGCAATCACTAATTTTAGCGACATTTTTAGATTTTTCTGTAAGCCCTGGTTTTTCGAGCAAGTTTTTTGTGCGACATCTATTTTGTCGTAAAGGACGGTTTTTCCAAACTGTACCAAGTGCAATATTAAGCTAGATATTAAAGATCAAAGCCGTTTTTTATTTTGTCTGAAATTTAATCGATGTAGCCAATGCCATCTAGCGGCGAGCAGATGCATTTTAGGCATTCTATTAAAAAAGGGTTTTGTAGTGCTTGAAATAAGCTTTAAAATAAGCACTATTAAAAGTCTTTTGCACGTAAAATAAGTAAGCTGTATTGCAAATAAGAGGAGCATCTAATGTTTTGTCTTTTAAATCAATGGGTTCATACAGTCCGTCCCAAACCCTTCCTTTCAGTGCGTCATAGTTGTTCGAATTCTCTCTAACGCATTAAGCTAGAAGTGACAGAAAAAAACGTGAGTCGCTGATTATTATACATAGAACTTAGAAAATTAGGTATCGTTCACGGGTATTCGCATATTAAAGCGAATTCTACTTACGAACGTATAATTGGTTGGAGTTTAGAATACGCTAAATAGATATCCAATCAATTATGCATATAAATATAATTTGACACAGATGATCTTGATAATGACAGTGACAGTACTTTCACAATGTCAACTGATAAAATAATAATTGCCATTCCAGGTTAGTATTTTCAGACATTTTAACTACAGTGAAAATTAAATTTTGTATTTATTGTCATGAAAATATTTTAAATATTCCGAGATATACCGAGAATGAAAAAAGACTAATATTAAAATTATTAAATTAGTTCAATTAGAAAAAGAGGCTGAGACATCTTTATTATCAGTTTCTGTCGTTCGCGAATCAGATTGTGAATTCCGGAATGAGATTGAGGAAATATCTTAAACTAATGCCTTTATGGATATTTATATGTATTAAAACGGTTCTTTTTAGAACCACGACATTTTATTGAAATGTAGGATATAATTGATACCAGCCACATATCTAGTGTAATCATTGATTTTCAAGAATCAGATTCTGAATGGGATTATAGATTGTTTGAAATATAATATTCATTTTTGTTATTCATAAAAAAGAAGGTAAACTTACATTCGGAATCTTGTTTTTTAACTAAACTCCATTAGCACGATTTCATCTGGATATCGGAACTGGTAGATTAACTCAAAAATAAACTGCTTCACTATTTAAACTATTTATATTGTTTTTTTTTAACTAAACTTTATAACCTTCTTTCATTTGCACACCAAATCTGGTAGAATAACTTTAAAATCAACTGCTTCACTATTTAAACTATTTCCACTATTTAATGACAACTCTTCACAAAATTAAACTATTGACTGCCACACAAACTTATCAGAAAATTACTTATCCAAATATGACTGATTTAAATCGATATTATTTTATCACAAGAATGTTTACTTTGATGCCTTGCAATTGTCAGTAAATTTTTTTACCTTGCAGTCAACTCTTAAACGATTCTAAGAGGAAGCGTTATTTTAAATAAACAAACCTTCCAATTCCCTAGTGTTTGTAATAAATAATAATAAATTCATAAACAAATCTTAGCTAATTAAGCACTTTGCATGGAATGTATAAAATAGAACAAAATAGAATAGAATTATGAAAAACTGCTATGCATTAAAAAAAATAACCTTTTCATGTTTAGCCGATTACTATCCTGCAACTGTCAGATTTAACTAAAATGTCATGCAATAATTCTCGACATTCTTAAAATCCTATATGACGTTAAAATTAGTGACGCACTGAAAAAAGGGTTTGGGACCCGCCTATCGTATTCCGCCTAGAACTAACTTTATTATGAAGAGTTTGATAGATTGCATCAGTTTGGCTGCTTCAGGACACATATTTTTCAAAAAAATCACGATTAAAAAAAATTTTCAAATTTTTGAAAAAACCACCTTTTATTCATATCACAAAAATGACGACAGATACGTATAAAATGGGCATTATATACGTATCTGTATATATGGGCAATACGTATGGGCATTTAGAAAGAAAAATTTCTAAATTTAGGTATTTTTCTAACAAACAATTTGTCTTTTTTGTATTTTCTGTTATCAAAAATTGACAGAGATATAATTGTTTAAAGAGTGCGTGACAGCGTAATCACAGCCTCTCTGAAGCTGTTTACCATTCACCGTTTTAGATAACGGTTTTTTACTATATATTGCTACAAAGGATGTTGTAGCTCCATTAGTTACCTTTACAATGGTGTTTTATAAATTGTGATAGCATTAAAATTGAAGGAATTATGGTCCAAAAACTTATCATATTTTTTTCTACTTAGTAACTGAAAATTTCGGAGTGTAAATATATTGTGGAGATAACTGCTAAAATAGCCCACCAATTCAGCCAGAAGATGTTAAATGTGGCAGCGACTCCGACATTGAGTCATGAATAATAATATTATATTTTAATAATAATAGTACAATTTTATATAATTTGTACATAGTATATTCAATAATGTCAATTTTTTACTCTAAATTAAATTATTTTTAAATATGTTATCGTATATATTTACTGTTTTAGTTTAGGGGCAGTTTTAAGGGTAGAAATCTAAAGAATATGATAATCATTTTCGAGAGTGTGAAATAATATTTAAATCCTTTTCATTTTATCAAATCAAATTTTTAACAATTTTTTCTCAAAGGGTAGTTTTCAAGGGTTGAAAGAGGGTTAAAAATTTGATAATTATTATAGAGAATATAAACTATTACTTACTCTATACTTACATCTTTTTATGTCATACCAAATTATTTTTTTGTGATTTTTTCCATTTTGGGGGTTGTTTGCAAGGGTTGTAAAATTTTCAAGGGATTGAAAATAATTTTAATATGAAGTAATTGTGTTAGAAAACATTTTACAATTTCACCACCTACTATTAGACATGTTTTCTAACGATAAAATGGCACAATGTCAATTTTTCCATTAAGGGGTTGTTCACACCCCTTAAAAATAATAGGCGGAGTTCAGATCATTTTCAGTTTTGAAGTTAAGGGTAAGATGAGCCTAATTCTAAAATTTTATGCAGATCGGTTAACAGCAAAAAAATTCGGAGGTAAGACCGTATTTTTCGCTTCCATGACTGCACTATTTATAAAGGATTTTAAATAAAAAAATTTTATATATTTTTTTATTTAATTTAACTTGCATGTGATATCTATGGTCATTCGTACGTGTTCCGATTTATATGGTAATATCACATAAATTACAAAGTAATGTAGTTAACATTTAACATAAAAAGAAAATAATAAAAACATGTAACATAATATTTATATTTTGTTGAGCAGTTGCCATTACTCGAGGAATTTGATAACCTTGTTGATTTGGTCTGTGCTGTTTAGGACCTCTTTGAAGATAGTACTGCTATCGAGCTGTTGGCGTATTTTGGCATAAAAAGGGCATTCGATAAATATACGTCTGATTTGGAGAGTCGTATTGCAGTGCTGACATTTTGGTTGTGGAGATGATGTTCTCAGGTAGTCATGAGTTAGACGGGTATGTTCTATACACAATCTCCGTATTATTAACAAGTTTTTCGAGATAAACTGGAATAGGTAAGTAGGTTCACTGAGGATTTAATTTCATGCAGCGCTAAAGTAACTTTATTCCAGTGAATCTCCCAGATGAATAGGTTAAGCTTTTTTCCCCATTTTCTATATTGTGGTATTGATTTATATATGATTCATACTGAGTCAAATAACCCACTCAAAATGTCCCATGGGCTTCTAGTCTATTACAGCTAACACCATTATTATATTAAAAGGAAAGAAAAACAATTTGGAAAGAAAGGGAAAATTGACTTTTAAATGAAGCAGCTTTTAAAAAACTTTAAATTAAAAACAAATATTTTACCAAGAATAACATATTTCGCTAAAAAATAAAAAATATCTTAGACAATTGAACTAGAAAGAAAAATTTTTTATTAACTATTAGCTAACAAATAGCCCCTTTAATTGACTTCAACCCATCCAAAACTGCCTTCCTCGTTTGTTCCTTTTTGTTAAAGTCCATTTCCAAACTTTAAACGGTATTCCAAAGAATTGAAAAATATTTTCCAGGTAAAGCCAACCACACAGTTTTTTGCACTAGTACATCCTATTTGAATAATACATTTGTACTACATCAGCTGATAAAAAAAATTTGACACACATTTATAAACTCACCTTATGTTTATAGAACTAACGAAATCGTACCACAGTAAACTAATTAATAACTCATTTGAGGTGCTTTAGAAATCTAGTTTAAATAATTTACATATATATATATATATATATATATATATAATATATATATATATAATATATATATATATATATATATATATATATATATATATATATATATATATATGTTATTAACTGACTATTGACTACTCTCCTTTATCCTCCAAATTACAGAGTATTTATATCATTTCTACTAAGATTTTATCTACATTTTTAATTTTATAGAAATTTAGGCTTTTTAGATCAGAATGTAAACTTGTATATAAATTAAACATCTTAAATTAATAAATAAACACTATTTTAAATTCATAATTAATTATTTAAATATCTCCCATTTACAAAAGTTCCCACAACCAAATTTACTTCAGTGTATATTTGGTTGCCTATGTATATGGCGTATTCAAATATATTTATAATACCATAATTATTAAAATAACCAAATACATTGCAAAATAAAAACTTTTAAAACTTATTATTATGCTAATTTCTTAAGAATGCCCTCATATAAATACTTTTTATAATATTCTCTAGTATATAACTTATAAATTATTTCTTTAATCACTATTTAAGAGCGTAGGCGCAAAATTTCGGGCCAAGACTTTTTAAATGCATTCATTTTTTTCGAATCCTGAGAAAACTAATATATTTTTAAAAAATTTAAACGCAGAATAAAAGAATACATTATTACCGAGGGCCGAAAGTCCCTGAAAACTTCTATAATGTTTATTTAAATAAGTTACAGGAAAAACAAGAGAAAATTTAGTGTGATTTTTAATTTCAAATATCTCATTGAAAAAACTTTTTGTTTATTCTAAGAGACCTTCGGCCCTCGGTAATAATGTAATCTTTCATTTTGCGTTTAAATTTTTCAAAAATTTTTGTTAGTTTTCTCAGGATTCGAAAAAAATTAATGCATTTAAAAAGAATTGGCCCGAAATTTTGCGACTACGCTCTCAAGTTCATTCTAGATTACCTTCGTTTCTCCTGTATTTAATATTTAATATTTATATATATATATATATATATATATATATATATATATATATATATATTATATATATAACTCCGACGAGTGGTGGGTTCTTATATCGGTCTCAAGGTAGAGAAATAAAAGACAAAGTTGATAGGCTACTTTATCTATTTTGAAGACGTTTCGCTTTCGTATTCTGAAAGCATCATCAGTTCATCTAGTTCATGTAGCAGTCAAAGTTATTTACAATTATGTGAATAAAACTCAACTAAATGGACATTATACGGTGATATTGTATAAACAATCAAGTAACTAACAACATATAGCAACTTATAAAAAATTAGCACAGCAACTAACCATGTGGTCTAAAGTAAACGAAATATTATTTAATCTTATAGTAGTAAAAAAGAACTAAGAAAATCATAGACAACTTCCAACTATTTAATAATTATTAAGCTTTGATTTTAACTTTAGGTAGCATTATAAGTGATATCAATAAAAATTTATTTAAAAAGTAGTGTAAATGAAGTTACCGATCAAAGCCTTACAGCTGCCGTCGGAAAAATGGCGTTAAATGAACCAGAACGAACTAAACCGCAAAAAAGACAGCCAACCTTGAGGTCAAAAATCTTTTGACAGATCAGCAAGGTGGAGGTACCACCCCAAATAATTGGGCGGTCAATTTAAAAGTTTAAATGAGTTTGGATGACTAATCGCATGTAAGAGACAAACCAATGAAAGAAATTGGTATTATAATAGCAACTCCTCGCACTAATCAGTCTAGAACTAACAAACAGGAGAATTTCATTCAACCTCAACGATAAATCAATTTCCACAGCCCAAGGTCCAGACGCTTGGAACTGTAATTTGCAAAGGATTCTATGAATCCATTACAATATTTGTATTATGTTATTTTAGTAGAAAAATGTTCACACTAATCTAAGCAATTAGTGTAAGAATATTCAATGTAAGTTGCATATGCTACAGTGAGTTAGGTAAAGAATATTTAATTATTTTATTTAATTATTAGTTTATTTCTATTTTATGTATATTTTAATTATTTAATAAAAATTGGATAAAAGAGTTCAAGTAGTACACCTTGCATGACATTTTATATAATGAAAAGATCATAAAGCCTAATTCTGCAAAATTAAAGCATGATATATTTGGCTCAAGTTACTTATGTCAGTTCTCTTATTTAAAGCATTAGGATGTTTAAGAATTGAACACATTTCCAAAAACTGTCTTTTAGCAAGATTGAGTTCAGTGGCAAGAATGTTAACTTTATTGAAATCCACTTTATGTTTAGTATATATCGCGTGTTGTGCCAGGGCACAAGTGTAAGTTGTGTTTTGATAAATTAATGTCACTACGATGTGAAGTGAGACGACCTTTTAATGATCTACCAGTCTGACCAATGTAACATAAATCGCAATTAGCGCATGGAATTTGATAAATCGTGGTTACTTGTTCCAAAGTGGACAAGGGTGTTTTAGTTTTAGAGAAAAAATATCTAACAGTTTTCGCATTCTTGACAGCAATTTTAACCGGTATGTTATTTTGTTTATACAATTTAATAAGCTTCTCAGTAACTTGAGGAAAATAAGGTAAGGAAGAATAATGGGTGGTAGGATTCTCAAGATCAGTATCATGCAGAACAATGCTATTCATTGAATTATTAAAGAATTGCGATGGATGCTGCGGTTGCTGGTCGAAAATTTACCTCTCTGAAAGGCGGGATCTCTTTACTTGCAAATGGTGTCTCTTGACGTTGAGGAATATTTTGTTGCCAATCTGCCAAATCTTTTCCTAGCACCACAGCAGAAGTTTATTTTTGGTATTCAATACCCAGTTCTGGATTTGATTTTCAGCTTCTTAAAGAGAGGTAGAATATTGAACGGAAATTTCTGTGGTCATGACAACAGCAAAATACGCGTCAGTAAACTTATGTCTATTTATAGGAACTATGCCACATTTTCCAAACCCCTTTATCGCAATAGTTGAAATAGCTGCAAATGGAAATGCCTCTCCGGAAATGCCGTTATAAAGAAACCACATTCCGGCGTGTTTGCAAAGGCATGTCTTCAGGAAGTATCGGCAAAACATTTTGTAAGAAATTATAGTAGGCCTCTGCATTTAGTGTTCTGGGTAAGTCACTTGGTCCTATCAAACGATTGTTATTATTACATTCCTTAAATTGATACTAAATTTTTGTTGAAAACTTGTCCTACGTATTAAATAATGGTTCTCGTTACGAGCATTAGGTGGCGTCCGCGGAAAACATTACATATGTATCTAGAAATATGTAGATGAGTAATATGATCATCTGTTGTTTATATATCACGTTCACGGATGCGTCTGCAACATATTCGATTGCTGTCGGTTTTCTTAGCACAGATCAAAGGGTTTCGGTGCGGACGTCCGACGCCTTTCCACACATCGGACCTCTAACCTCTTCTTTCCCATTTTTTATTATTCTATTATATTTCGATGTACTCTAAAGTAGTTGTTTAACATTCTAAATAGGCATATTTAGCTGCATAAGGTATGGTCTCAACATCAACATCCATTTTTTAATGCTGGCGTAGATATTGCGTCTTCCGGGAATTAACACAGACTGAACGATTTACAAATGTGTCCCAGATATGTGGTCAGCTTGTGACGATACATCTGAAGATACATCCGCAGATGCGTCTGCCGGTGTGTAGTGGAGGCATTATCCGCATACAACTCTTTAGATGGGTTCAGGTTCTCTGACGAGTTTATCTTGAAACCACCTACAAAATGTTAATTTTAGAAGAAGATCATCTTGTTGTAAATCTGTACTCTTTGATAGTGGTATGAAGGTAGAAGTTGTTCCCTAAAGGTTACATAAACAACGTTTTTTGACATTCCAATATACATAAATTCCCGACATAAATTTGGACAGCTAAATTACTCTTACACTTCTCTTCTCCATAAATAATCAACATATCATGGTACTCACGAATCGAAAACATTTTCACGGTGACACTAAACACGATTTTTCAAAATATCTGTTTACTAAACCAAAATCTGTTTTGCATACCAAAATGTATTTTCGTTTTTTGGTTAAACGGTTGAAATAGGAAAAAAAGTTATAGGACTTTTTTGCTCTAAATGGTGCCTTCTATCTATACCTTTAAGGACCGCACTTCTTTCGTATACTGGTTGGAGGTTAATTTGTTGTACAAAAAACAGTAGATTATAAACTTTCAAATATTACGATTTAAGCCAACTTGCTTACAATGTTGATACTAAGAGTGACACACGGTACTAATGTGGAAATTTAAAATTTTATTTTCCTCTATACTTTCATGTATAAACATTTAGAACTGGAAGGTTCTGAGTATAAGGAATTATATTTAATGCATACTTTAATGTAGCTCATACAAAAAAAAAGATATAGGCCAGGGAAATAAGGAAAAAAAGTACCCTGTTTTTGACACTTGTCCGGCCAGGCAAACGACAGTTGTTTTGAGTATTATGGACCTCTGTAACAAAAACCTATATGTTTCCTGCAGTTGATTTTTTGGACTTTAGTTATTAACAAATTCAGGTCAAAAAACGGAAAATTTTTGCTTTTTTCGTCTCTCAGCAAAAAGTGAAACAATTTAAACAAATTTTAAAAGAAAGGAAACTTATAAGTTATATAAAAACCTTCTAAATGGCGTTTTCTAAACATGTCTATTCTTATTTGTTGCTTAGAAAGTTGCAAAAAAGTCAAAAATTTCGGTTTTTTATAAATGGAAATAACTTTTTTATATTATACATAACTAAACTTATAATATTTATATTTCATGGAATGATGTGTCTTGTAGAGCTTAAAATATAGTCAAAATTTCAAAGTGATCGGTCCAATAGTTTAAAAGTTATTTTATTTGTTTATCCCAAATTAACATTTTTTGTAACAATAAAGTCAGAAATTTATACAGGTTTAGTAATTGTAAGGGTTATTTCTGGTAGAAAAAACTTCTTTTATTATTTTCATTAAAAAATATAAGAAACTTAATTTTAAATATTGCAAAATAATTTTGCAAAAACATGTCGATTTTTTGCTTATAAACAATTAGAATAACTTTTTAACCATTGACAGTAAAAATATTATTTTTACATATTTAAAAAGCTTGAATTTTTTTACAAATTTAAATAAAAAAAGTTTGTCCTAAAATAATTTGGTACAAAGTTAGCTTCTTTTTTATTTAATTCATAGCACCTTTGTTTATAACAATTAAAAATCTAATTAGCGCTATTTGAAAGAATGTACATTATAGTCTTAAAGGACTAAATTTTAAAATTATTGCCCTTTAATGGAATCCTCCACAAAGCTTCAAAATGTATGTAAAATCGGTCGGCTTTGAAACTCTCGGGAGCTGAAGGGAGAGGAAAGGCGCTGTTAACTGTATCTCTGTTCCTTTTTTATTGTATTTCAACGTTTCTTTTTAAACTTGTATGTACTTTTTGCGTACATTACGAATATGCATTATTTTAATAAATAAATTGTCAAATAAACCACCTAATTTGTTTAAAAACATTTTTTTTTAATTTTTTTTAGTAGTATTTAAGTTAAGTTTAAATGTAAAATAGAAGTATTTGTCATTTCCTATATTTTGGGGAATAAGCCACAATTTAAGTTTATAATAAGTTTATTTTTGACGTTTTGATTTCTACTTCGGAAATCTTTCTCAGGATACAGGACATTAATAAATTAATCAAATTTTGTTTTTGGTTATTTGGTAGAAAATTTGGATGGAAATTTTCTCTGATAACTCTTCTGGGTGATTGATTAGGGTGAGGAAGCTCAGTAGATCTGTTATAGTAAAAATAACAAAAAAAAGTTATTGAAAAAAATTGTAGACAGCTTTAAACTCCAAATTTTAAAATTAGTTACAATCTTACAGGGTGTTCTATAAGATGGTGGCAGACCAAACTTATGTTTTTTAAATGAAACACCCTGTATTTTATTTTAAATGTGAAATCTGCTTCACTTTCACATCACTAGACTTCGGCAAATATGTATATTGCATATTTTGCATATTGTGCATATTTTATGCAAATATTTCATATTTTGGCATATTTGTATAAAAGTTTGCATAAAGTGCATAAAAGTTCAGATTTTTAAACTGTATTTGAAAATTTTTAAACATACCAATTTATTTCAATTCTTGTATAAAATTTTGTAGTCATTTTAATCAAGAAATGATCTAAGTACGTAATCTCTACAGGTACAAAACATTTACAATTTCAAAGAAGATCAATTTAAGTAGCCCTCAACATTCTTAGAAAGTCTCGGTCACTGAGGCATTCAGTTATTGGATAATCGCTAAAGGTTCGCTCATTTGCATTTTATGACCTAATCCCCAAATCTATCTACAACTTATTGTATCTTAACAGCAGGTAAACGGCTAATAGTTTTGTTCCTAATTTAGGGATTTTCCAAAATCTCCCAGTTTATTGAATTAGGTACCTAAACATTTATAATTTGATGCTCAGATTTGTAAATCATTTTTGTTTTGATATTCAAAGCGTAAACACTCGTTGTGCATAACAAAAAGGAAGATTGTGATTTTATAATGCCTAAAACAACCAGTGCTTCAACTTGGATTAAACCTTATAAAGAGCTGTCTATGGATATGGGAAAAATCTACTGTTCAGTCTGTGGCAAAATTGTAAGTATCTAATATTATATCTAATATTTCATACATACAGGGTGTTTCCAAATGACACTTACAACGTTTGACTGTAGATACTTTTCGAAAAATTGAACAAAACGATATAGTTAATGAGGGGCCAAACTTATTTACTTTTCGAGATACAGGGTGTTAAAATTAAAAAAAATTAAATTCTTTTAGTTAATAACAACAATAACTTTAAAACCAATAAACGTATTTACTTGAAATATAGTACTCGTTGGTTGTTTTTAAATGAAAAATAGCTTCCTTTAGTGAGAAAAAATTGTCCATGGTACAATACAATGGTGTGTATTTAGAAAATTTTTTCACCTTTACTTTTTTTTTATGAAGTCAGCTATTCTAAAACACAATTATTTTTATTGTAACAAAAAAAAAACTTTTGTTGAATTTTAAAATAAGTTATATGATGTACTAATGGTTAGTAACAAAAACTAATTTGTGGATTAATACTGCGTTTAAAACACTTAGCGAGTGTTTTTTTTCCAAACCAGTTATTTGATTAACCAAAAACACCTTGTATATTTTTATATTTTAAAGGTTGGGTTAAAATAAAGGTTTTTATTTTTATTTATAGATAGCATGTGAGAAGAAGTTTCAGATAGACCAACATGTGAGAACTGCTTCACATATTGCAAAAAAGGAAAAATAGGAGGAAAACATCAAACTTCAATGGCTAAATGTTTCCAATCTACTTCAAAAAAATTAGATGATCAAGAAACTTTTAATGAAGTCTTGTGTCGCGTATTAGTGTCTGCAAACATACCGCTTTCAAAATTAGCAAATGTAAATTTTAGTTCGTTAAAAAAATATTGCAAACTTAATGTTCCAAGTGATCGGTCTCTAAGAAGAAAAAATGTGAACGGGCTATACTCGTCGGTGTTAATTAATATTAAGGAAGAAATTGCAGATAATTATTTTTACATATCTGTAGACGAAACCACTGATTCCTCAGGAAAGTATATTGCTCATTTATTGATTGGTGTTCTTAAAGAAGATACCTTACCCAAATCTCATCTTATTTCATGCCAGCAACTTGAGAAAACAAATGCTTTAACAATTTCGCGTTTTATACAAGAAACATTAGCACCTTTTTTCTTCCGACAACTATACCTTCTAATAAATTACTGCTTATTTTATCGGATGCTGCTCATTATATGGTAAATAGGACAAAATTTAAAAATATTTTTCCCAGATTTAATACATGTTACTTGTGTAGCGCATGGATTAAATAAAGTTGCAGAGGAAATACGAAAAAGTTTCCTCTTGTAAATACCATGATATCCAGTGTCAAAAAAGTATTTCTTAAATCTTCTATAAGAATTCAACTTTATAAAGAAATGCTACATAACATTCCTCTTCGACCACAACCTATTTTAACGCGATGGGAAACATGGTGAGAAGCAGCTAATTTTTATGCAGATCATTTTGTTAAAATAAAGAACATAATTGATACGTTAACAGATGAAAGTTCCCAATCTCTTTTGGATTCTAAACAAACTTTTCAGAGTAACTTGCTTCAACAAGAACTTTCATTTATAAAATCAAATTTTAGTTTTGTTCAAAAAAACAATTACTCAGTTAGAATCACCAAAACTGTCATTGTTCGAAAGTACAGCATTAATAAAAGAATTTGCGTCATGTTGTCGGAACGTTAGAGGTAATATTGGAAAAAGATATATTAAAAAAATTTGAAGCTACTATGGAAAAAAAATAAAGGTTACCATATTCTTTCTGAAGTAGTCAGTGTTCTAGCTGGAAATATTTCGGAAACAATTAATTTAGAACCAAATGTTTTGGTTAGTTTGAAAAATGCTCCCGTTACATCAGTTGATGTTGAACGAAGTTTTTCCATATATAAATATATGTACTCAGACAGAAGCCACAAGTTTTTGTTAGAAAATTTTGAACACCACTTGGTCATTTATTGTTACCATAATTCTAAATAAGTTTATTCATACTTAAAAATGATGTAGTTACTTAAAATAAATGTAAATCTTAATGAATAGTAGGAAATATTTAGTTATGTACACTTTTTTTTTTTAAATAAAATTGTTACTATTTTACGATTTTTTTATTTATTTGTATGCATATTTTGTAAAATATTTGCATATTTTCGGGTAAACACGTGCATATTTATGCGCATATTTTCTACATTTTTATTTACATATTTGCCGAAGTCTACACATCACAATCATGTAAAGTTTTATTATGTTATACCGGGGTATATAAAAAGTTATAACCAATATTACCTGAAAATCGTATCAAGTTTAACTCCCTGTATAATTAAAAAGCAATATAGGACCATTGATCTATTGCAACCATAGTTTTTTAATAATTGTTAAAAATTATAAAACATATTCGTTTTCATAATATTCGTTAAATCAAATACATGGTAAGTCAAAATGCAAGTACATTATTTTCTTGGTAATTTTATTTTATGAAATATAAAACCGAAATTTTTGACTTATTTTGCAACTTTCTAAACAACAAATAAGGATAGAAACATTTAGAAAACGCCATTTTGAAGGTTTTTATATAACTTATAAGTTTCTTCTCTTCTAAAATTTGTTTAAATTGCTCCACTTTTTGCTGATAGACGAAAAAAGCAAAAATTTTTCGTTTTTTGACCTTAATTTGTTAATAACTAATTAAGTCCAACAAATCGACTGCAGGAAACATATAGGTTTTTGTGACAGAGGTCCATACTACTCAAAACAACTGTCGTTTACCTGGCCGGACGAGTGTCATGAAAAAATGCTTATTTCCCTGGGCTAATATACTTATTAACAACTTTAAAACTCAACAGTTTTCGAGATAATCGCATTTTACAAATAAGCTGCATAATACTAATTCAATTACTCCAAACAATGAAGGAAAAATAGACAAAAATATATTTTCTTTTGAATTTTGATATAAAATATTAACTAAAGTTAATAGATTCTGATATATAGGGTGTCCAGAAACTCTCCAGACGAATGAAGACCGGAGACTCCTCTGATAATTCTAAGGTTACCTCCAGAACGTTTCTATTTAGAAAAACGAAAACTGGTACGATTATTCATCCTCCAGAGATAAATCGATTTCATTAATGGCCTGTCATAGGCATCTGTTTTGGGTAGGTCAACGGTTATTTTACCGCATAACTTTTTTGTTTTTTTCTCTTAAGCATTCCTGATACTAGATTATTATATTTTCTGGTATTCTAACCAGAAGTAAAAGTAGTTTTACTTCGGTAAATTCGGTAAGTCAGTAAGATACACCGTTTTCTACAAAATTCAATTTGAAAATTTTTGGTTTTTTTCATCATGAAAGTTAAATTATATTTTTTGCACTAGTTGACTGTGAAGTGTCAACAGAAGTATAACCTACGTTTTTATTTGTCAAATTGTTTTCAGGTCACAAAAATTGTCTTTTAGTTTTTTACATTGTAGTATTTAAACACAATTTCAATTTAATAAAAATGTTGTTTACTAATAAGGAATACGCTAGAAGGTTCCAATAAGGAATACGCTATAAGGTTTTTAAGGTTCCAATTTGATTCTATAATGTCCGTGCCATATTAAGTGGAATGTTTGTAAATAACGACACGACATCTAAAGAAATTAAAACGTAATCATTTGATAACTGCATTCCCCTAACAGCATTGACAAAGGTAAATGTGTCCTTAGAATTATAATTATTGTGATATTAAGTAACATATTAATATTGTAATATTTTGAAAAAAATTTATAAATATTGAAAATGGCATTCACCTTAATAATTACTAATTTTAATAATTCATCAAAGAAATATCACTCTTCTAAAGTTTCTTTTATTGTTATTTTTATTTTTACATTTAAAGTATTTTGATATTTTTTATCGTAGTGCGGGAACAAACGTGCTTAAGATAATTTAATCATGACATTCATTACAAACTTCGATGTCAATTTTTATTTGTAAAATCCTTTAATTTCTGTAAGTGTTTTTTAAATGTATTTGTACGTCATTTTTACAATGTTAAAATTGTTTTACAGTACAGTGTACTCCTGATGAAGCTATCAAATAAATAGCGAAATATTGAGTTTATTAGAAAAAACAAAGATTTTGATTAGAGATCACTTTATCTGATAATCCTACGTATTTATAAAGTATTTTTTGGTCGAAATATTTACTTTTAATATATATTATCATCATCCAGCCCCATTTTCACATCCATTGTTGGATATAGGCCTCCTCCAAACGTCTCCAGTTCTCTCTATATCTAGCTGCTGCAATCCAGTTTGTTTCTATTCTCCTTAGGTCGTCGGTCCATCGGGTGGGTGGTCTGCCTCTACTTCGCTTGTCGGCTCTTGGTCTCTACTCCAATAATCTCTTCGTCCATCTTCCGTCTTCCATTCTAGCAACATGTCCAGCCCTCCTCAACTTTTGTTTATTGATTCGCAGTATAATATCGTCTACGCCAGTTCGCCGGCGTATCTCCTCATTTCTCATGCGATCTTTCAAGGTCAGGCCTAGCATTGATCTCTCCATTCGCCTTTGTGTTACCCTCAGTTTTTCGGCAGTAGCTTTCGTTAAAGTTAGGGTCTCTGCTCCGTAGGTCAAGACTGGTAAGATGCATTGGTTAAATGCCTTCCTTTTCAGGTGAATAAGGATATTTGTTTTAGAAATGTCTCTCATCCTTATATATGCCGCCCATCCCAACGTGATTCTTCTATTTAGCTCGCAGGTTTGGTTGTCTCTGGTTATTCTAATTTCATGACCCAAGTATGTGTATTTATCGATTAATTCTACCTTGTTGTTATTCATTTGTATCTCTTTGCTGGTAACCATATTGGTCATCATTTTGGTTTTCTCGAAATTTATCTCCAACTCAGTTTCTTGTAGTATGTCATTCAGTTCTTGGAGCATATCTTTGATCTCTCCCAGATTATCTGACAGAAGAACGATATTATCTGCAAAAGGTACATGGTTTAATCTTTCTCCATTGATGAATATTCTTTTCTGCTGCCATGTTAGTCTTTTAAATGCATTCTCAAAAACGGTAATGAACAGCTTTGGTGACATGGTATCACCTTGCTTGACTCCCCGTCTTATCTTTATTTTATTAGTTGCAGAATGTAGACTTATGATTGTTGTGGCATTTTCATATATATTTTTAACCATATTACAATATCTGTGGTCGACCCTGCAATATTGTCGTGCTCTTAGAATGGACGGTAGTTCCATTGTATCAAACGCCGTTTTTAAAGTCTACAATTGACAATGCCAAGGGACGGTTATATTCGTTAGTTTTTTCTATCAGGGTATTTTAGGCACTGCAGGTGATCGTTTGTGCCGTAATTAGGGCGGAAACCGTCTTGTTCCCGAAGTTGGTAAAAATCCAGCGTTGTCTCTAGTCTGTTCGTTATTCTTCGGGTGTATAATTTATAAAGATGGTTAAGGAGACTGATTGGTCTGCATCTTTCCAGGTCTGCTATATCTCCCTTCTTGTGTAAGAGTACAGTTATTCAATTATTCCACTTTGTTGAAATATTTTGATTCCATAGGCATAGATTAAAGAGCTTTTGAATTTTGGCTATCAGTACATGCAAAATAGTTATTAATAATAATTGCATCATTTCTTTCGTTTTAAATGATTTGTCTTTTGAATTTTCCTACTTACCTTAACGAATGTAGGTGCCTTTTAATTAAAAAACAACCACAAACCAGCAATAAATGTAAACACAATTTATTCATATACAATTAACTATCAAATATTATTTATTTTAGTGATTAAATTAAAATGTGATTAAAATTAAAATTAACCACAGGTAAACAAAGAAAAACAATTTTTTTAAAGATAAGAAATGCAGTATATAATATAAAATGTAAATATACATTCACAAGTTCAACAGTTATTGTAGAAGTAATTTAACAAATTAAATATGAAGATTTTCGTGTTTATTAATCTGTGTCTGTGTCTCTTGATTCTGTTTTCCCAAGCAAAACTTATATTTGGTTGTGGGTGCCCCTACATTTATGATCCAGTCTGCGGAACAAATGGAAAGACGTACGATAATAATTGCGAGCTAAGATGTGACCAAAAGGTATATCCAGATTTAAAAATTAAACATGATGGACAATGTTAAGGGAATACGTCTATAAATCTCAAATATAATTCCTGTTATATTGACGAATAAATTATATGTTTTACTGTAAATTTCTACATGTTTATTTATTTTTATTTAAAGAAAGTTGCATCCACCTAATTGTTATTAGCGACGGATCTGCACAATTTTACAATAATAGGTATATTACGTGGTTATAAGTCCTGTTATATTGATGAATAAAAAATCTGTTGTACTATAAATTTCTACATGTTTATTTTTTTTTTATTTAAAAAGTTGCTTCCACCTAATGGTTATCTTATGAAACACATCAATAGCTTTTAAATAATCTATTAAGTTCTTCGAATAACTATTTTGACCTAACACAACTGATAAATTTGAATCTATATTATAAAAAGATTGTTGATGTTGACACATTCAAAGATAATATGTTTTACTGTTAAGGTTGAATTGCGGCGCTCGCATATCGGACGGTTACATTTTGAAAAAAGATAAGGGTGTGTGAGTCCAGTATGGCCTAATCGTAATTGGTTAACTACACTCTGTTCATGGCAATTCTTGTAAAAAGGTTTAGTTGCTTTAACTGTGTCTTTAATTTGTCGTAGTTTAGACGTTGATATTTGCCATTCGTTATGCCAGACGTTCTAAGATTTTTGGCTTAATACAAAGCTTTAAGTCTTCTGGACCGTACTTTAATATTATTTCTGAGTCCGCACTAGAAACTGCACTACGCGCACTTAAGTCTGCTTCTTCATTTCCGGGTATAGCCACATAAGAAGGAATCCATATGAAATCAACTGTCCTCCCTTTTTCTTGACATGTGTGAAGTTCTAATTTGATCATTTTTTCAATTGGGTGTTTAAGATATAATCGTTGAATTGAAGTAATCGAACTCAGAGAATCAGAAAGAATCACCGCTTTGACGATATTGGTATCATTAATAAACTTAATTGTTCGATAAGGAGCGAATAATTCGGCTGTATATATGCTACAGTAGTGAGATAGTTGAAATAGATATTTATTTGAATTGTAAACAAAAGCGGCACCAACTCCATTGCTAGATTTTGAAGCATCTGTAAATATTTTGGAGAATTTTTTATAAGACAAATAGTCTTTATTTCTGAGGGACGTATTTCCGACTTATTATATTTGCTCAAATATACATTACACTGTGGAATATTGATTGACCAAAGGATATGATAATCGGTGATCCTCATTTTGATCCTCGTTTGGATCGAATATGTCAGGAAAATCAAATTTAATTTATTGCAATATGTTCTAATTCTTGCATAGTAATTGCTTTAAATGTTCTCGGCATGTCAGTTTGTTGTCTAACTGCATTCCTAAAAATTTAATATGAGGATGGACTGTTATTGGTTTCCCGTAGGACGTAGTACTTACATTTGTTATTTTTGCAAAAACCATGACTGTTGTTTTTGTAGTAGAAAATTCTAAGCCAGTATTTAGAGATCGCATTTCCAGTTTATTGATAAAGCTTTGTAAACATTTTGTCATATCTATATGTTTTCCTTTGGTAAATACCACTAAATCGTCAGCATAAATCCGTGCTTTTAAAGGTTTTTCCATGTTTTTCAAAATATCATTAATCGCTATTAGGAAGAGTGTTGCGCTAAGAACAGACCCTTGTCGTACTCAATTCGTTAAGCAGTGAGTTTTCGAGTACGAATTGGAAACTCTTACCCAAACAGTCCGATTGGTTAAAAAATTGTTGATGAACGATAAACAGTGTCCCCGGATATTCCACTCATACAACGTTTTTAGAATCCTGTGTTCCCTGGCAGTATTAAAAGCATTTTTTAAATAAAAAAATATCGCGTACATTTTCAATTAGTTGCAAACGATTCCATAATATCGCTTTCGTATTCCAGAATGTTATCAGCCGTGGATCGATTCTGCCTAAATCCATTTTGTTCAGTAATCAGTAATCGATTTTGTTCCAATGTCCACATCAATCTACTGTTAACGATTTTTTCTAAAAGTTTGCACATGAAACAAGTAATTGAGATTGGCCTGTATGATTCCACACTATATCGTAGTTTTTGTCTTTTAAAAGAGGTAAGACGTAGGAATTAGTCCAGTTTGAAGGAAAATGCAGTTGCGTCCATATGAAGTTAATTATGTCAAGTAAATGATATTTGGCTGAGTCCTGAAGTTATTTTAGAAATACAGTTGGGATATCATCGGGTGCAGGACAAGAATCTTTAAGGCTTAAAAGTGCTGAATTAAGTTCTTGAAATGTAACGCGACTATTAATTATTGCTACGTTAGGATTTTCATTATTAGGAAGAGTATAGGTATCAGATGATGAATTTAAAGAATCTGATCTTGCACGTAGATTTTTGTCATTTTAGAGGCTTTCGAAAAAATCCGCTAGAACGTTTGCAAGCATGAATTCCTTTTAGCTTGCGTTATAGTAAGGTGCGCTGTTGACTTAAATTTTTTAAATTAATTGTGTTTGCCAGTGTCTTGTGCTTCTTATAGTTATTAAAGGCAGATTTACTATTTTTTATGTCCTCTTCGCATTTTTTAGACCACCACGGTACTGGTGTACGTCCCTTTATTTGTTTTGTTTTACCAATATATAATATAGCACCTTCTAAAATTACGTCATTGAGTGATTTAATAGTCTCGTCAATATCCTTGTTTATTTGGGCCCTATATATGTGACTATCAATATATTGAGAAAATGAATCCCAATCTGCGTTGTTAGTTTTTCGTTTTGGACTAAATTTTTGATGCTTCTGCACATGGTTGAGGTTTGTAATAACTATATGAAAGTGGTCACTTTCATATGATAAAGGCAATACTTATCAGTCTAAACCTATGGTTAAATTGGGATCACATAAAGAAAGATCTAGAACTGATGATTCACCTGTCGATATATTAAATCTAGTAGGGTTGCCAAAAAGTTTAGATGAAAATCTGTAATATTGTTCTCTAATATTTGGCCCCTTAAATTTGTATTTTGTGAGCCCCAAATTCTATTAAGGCTATTCAGGTCCCCTAAAATTAGGCGTGGTGTGGGTATCTCAAGGTAAATCAAGAAGTTTGCGAAGGTCTTCGTAACTAACTTGTATGTTAGAAGGTAAGTAAATATTACAGATGTAGAATTTTCTATGTGGTTCTGAAGTCTTTACCGCAATGGCTTCGAGATCTGTTATAAGTGGAAAGGCCTCATGGTCTACTGAATTTTTTACCAAGATTGCCACTCCTCCACTAGCGCGATTGTTGTTCGTTCTATCTTTTCGAAAACAGTTTTTATGAGTATATATTCGAAAGAGTAAGGTTAGTTTTTTGTAGGCATATTATTTTTGGGGAGTATTCCGATTAAATGATTTGTAACATTGGTAGGTGATGGAATAGTTCATTAATATTCCACTGTAGTATAGAGTTGAAAATTATGAATCGAAGGAGGATAATTCACTGTATGTAATATCCTTATCAAGGTAGTGTTGTGATTTAAAATTGCTCTTTAATATATAAAATTTATTTCAAAATACCATAGATCTACCCACGATTCAGACTATAGAAACAGGTGGAATCACAAATGCTATACAAGATACCTATATCATCACAGAAACCCATATATCTTCGGATATTATACTTGTACTTTGGATATTACACCCTGTAGGTGGCAATGAAATCATATGCAAATTTCAAGATATTCGTGTTATTCCAGAAGAAAATCAACTTTCGGATTTTTGAATTGAAGTTCCAGAAAACGTTGATATTACATATAATGTAAAAGATGTCACAGAAGATACAATGACAAAAGATAATCAATCGACATCCAATAATCTGCCTTTAGTTAATCAAGACTCTAACTCATTATCTAAAGAAATTGACACCTCAATCAACAAATTCTATTTTTGGCCTAAAACGCCAGAAAGAAAGGGCAAACAGCAAACAAAAAAGTTGCCTTTCTTGCTCACTTCTTCAGATCGTCAAAATGCAGAGAGACGTAAAATTAAGGAAAAATCAGAACAAGAAAAAATAAAATTGGAACGAAAACAAAAGCGAATTGACGCAAAATCAAACAATAAAGGTCAAAAAACAGGTTAATCAAGATGAGAGTAATAAAAAAATTGCCACAAGAGTCAATTCGGTCAGCAAAAAATGTCAATCTGTTGTGAAGAATAAAGAAACGGTTACAGTAATTACAGTTGATATTTCAGATACAAATATTTTGAAGCAGACACACTTATTGAGCATACAATTAATAGTACTACTTTAAAAAGTGGAGTTAGAGTACATATACCAGATGTTTTCCTGATTCTGTAGAAGAAAGCGTTGATCTACCCACAATTGATAACATATTTTTTGATATCTGCAACAATATGAATTTATCAAATTTAAAGAATACATCCAAAAGCAAATGTACAAATTTGGAAACCAGCAACGAAAAATGTGCTGGTGAATAGGCTAAAAGAAATTTATTTTTTGAAACTGAGGGATATCCATGAAAAAATACAAATTCTCTCAGATATAACGGTGAAACAATCAGACGACACCAACCCACCTGTAAATAACCTTTTTTATACAGGATTGTGTTATTTTTGTTCCTATGATATATCTAAATCAAAAATTGGAATAAAATATCTATTTGGTGCTAGAGGTTACCATATTGGTACTTGTGCAAAGAAACAACAAGAAATTGAAAACAAACAGTTTTGTGTGCCTTACCAGCACGAACAAAAAAAAAATACCAATTTTGTTAATGGCCAATGACTGTAATTCTATATGCCAATAACTATGTTTGTATGGCAAATAACTTTGTAATTCTGTAAGTTTTCAACTTTGTGTTTATTTTTAATATACATTATTATTTCTGATTAAATAATTTATTAAATCTGATGTTTCATTACTATTAAAAAATCCTTACAAAATATTTCACTTTAAAACATACCAATTTACAATTTTAATTCAATTGGCAATTCCTTAAGTGGCCAATCACTCTACCCGTTACCCTATTCCCATGTATTAGAAGAGCTTTTCTCAAAACATATTAATACCTTTTTTTATGGACAGTAATTTAGATCCAGTCGCTCTTCAATCATTTATACGGCATAAATAGCCACGTTATCAGTTTTAATATACAGACGGATCTAACGTACAAAACAAAGTAGGATGTGCATTAATTAAGTGGATTAAGTGGATTTAAAAAATTATTGAAATTGCCAGCTGAATCATCGATATACACTGCTGAAATGACAGCGATTCTTCTTGCATTAAGGCATATACATAGTAACGAACCCTACAACTGCATAATATTTACAGACAGTAAGAGTGTCGTCGACCGACTAACAAACGTACATAGGTCCAAACAACTAAATCATATAGAACTAGAAATTATGACTATTTACAATGAAATTACAAATATAGGAAAAAACATTATTATATCATGGATAAAGAGACAAGGAAGTAGCGGATAGATACACTTATACGATCCCGCTGTAAGTCAGATCTATTTCAGGGACGAGCCACTGCTTACGCAAGCCATGGCTATCCCTCAAAACCAAATAGGAGAGGTCATGTCCCGATCCAAGTTTCCTACCAAACACCCAAAAATCCTTCCCGATTATCCAACCCACAGGAGTAAACCTATTGCGTCAGAAAAATCATTGGGGAAGGCAACGGGAATCCACCCCAATTATTTCTCCCGAGTAAAGTTAACATGGCTCAATACAATCGTAACAGAAGTATTACTGATCATGGATCACGGAAACCAAGATCCGGCAGGGAAGGGAGCGCACCAGACTGTAGGGCCTCCCCGGTCGTCAACATACGAAATCCCTACAAACTTTAAAAATGTCTAGCACTACAATAGAATCCCAGATAAATGTGAAGAATATCAAGATGAAACACAATTTGGCTTCAGAAATGGACTGGAAACTCGGGACGCCCTCTTTGCACTAAATGTATTACTGCAGAAATGTCGAGATCAAAGGAAAGACGTGTTTGCTGTATTTATTGACTATGAAAAGGCCTTTCATCGAGTACAGCATCACAAATTAATTGCAATATTAAAAGATAGTTGATAGTCCCATAAAGACATACGATTCATAGAAAAGTTATACTGGCGTCAAACAACGACAGCTTGCATAAACGGAAAATCAACAGAAATATGTAAAATACAAAGAGGTGTCAGACACGGTTGTATACTATCCCCACTGTTATTTAATTTATATTCAGATATAATATTTAAAGAAGCGCTGCATAATTTGGAATGGGGCGTGAAAGTTAATGGAATTCTGATAAATACAATCAGATATGAAGACGATATAGTTATTTTAAGTGATGACATGAATGGATTACAATGCCTTTTAAATGGCATTGATACAGTGGGAAGAGAGTTTGGCCTAAACATAAACTGTGCAAAAACAAAACACATGGTGTTTAGCCGTTTAGCACAACAAGATGCACGATTATATTTTGATGGTCATATAATTCAAAGAGTGTCCAGTTTTAAATATCTTGGTTGCCATATTACTGAACAACTAGATCCAGATCAAGAGATAAAATGTAGAATCGAGATAGCCTGCACGACATTTTTAAAAATGAGGTCATTCTTCTGTAATGATAACTTGCAACTTCAACTTCGAAAGCGCATGGTTAAATGATACATTTGCTCAGTCCTCTTATACGGTGTCAAAGCATGGACATTAAAAATCTCCACCATTATTCTTCTGGAGGCCTTTGAAATATGGCTGCACAGACGTATACTAAAAATTCAGTGGACGGCTATGCTGACAAATGTGGCAGTCCTTGAGAGAGCAAATGCTGCTCGCGAGCTGCTTGATGACATCAAATGTAGAAAGATGGCCTATTTTGGACACGTAGTAAGGGGAGACCGATATAATATTCTTCAACTTATGATGATGGATAAAATCGAAGGACGCAGAGGAATTGGTAGAAAGCAGGCCTCTTGGTTGAAGAATATCAGGTAGTGGACAGGAATAAAGAAAGCTGAGCAACTATTTAGAATAGCTCGAGACAAAGACAGTTTCGCCATGTTAATCGCCAACGTTAAGGGGACTTGATAGGGCACGTTAAGAAGAAGAAAGAGACACGCGGGCATTAAGGGCAATGAAATAGAGGATAGCCTAGCCAAATCTGCCCTAGAGATAGGCGGAGAAGCTCCCTTAAACTTACTCCCCTTTTCAGACATTGATATAATTAGTAAACTGCATCAAAAAGAAAAATGGCAAACAGATTATTGAAACACGAGAACTGGAAGTAATTACATATAATTGCAGCCTGAAATACCCATTAAAAGATGGTTTCATACTCTATCAAATCGCGAATTCGTAAGGGTTATAAACAGATTAAGATGTAATCATACTCTTACCCCCTTCATATGTACAAGTTGGGTCTCACGAATTCACCTAAGTGCCACCTAAGTGTGGAAAAGAAGGTAATCTATTACATATTTTCCTTGGATGTTTCCACGGATCAGTAAACATAAACAAATTTTATGATAATCTTATTATATTAAAAATTCCACTTTCTGTTTACCTGAATAATTTGATTTTATCTAGAGATGTCAATATATTAAAAACGATTTACGAACATATCAAAAAACTGTAAATATAAATTGTAACTTTAAAACTCATCCTTATATTTAAGTAAATATTTTATTATATTATAGAAGAAAAAATAAATAAAAAAAAAGATAATAACAATATATATGTATATATATTATATATATATATATATATATATATATATATATATATATATATATATTATATTATATATATATTATATATCTATATATATATATAGATATATAATATATATATAATATAATATATATATATATATATATATATATATATATATATATATATATATATATATTATATTATATATATATTATATATCTATATATATATATATATATATATATATATTATATATATATATATTATATATATATATATTATATATATATATATATATATATATATCGCACACCTAGTTCAATAGTGCCACAAGTCCAAAATACAATAATTTCGAGAAATGAGCAAAACGTTCTGTACCAAACGAGTTATGCCTTGTAAATAATTTATTTTTAGAATGACTGGCTTCAAAATTACAATTTAGTTAGCAAATTATACAGTTATTCGCTGGATCTTATTACAATTTATTAAAAATAAAACGTTAATTGTATTTTGATAGTTATGGCGATATTGCATTGTGAAGAAAGTCATTTATAAAACGATAAATAGGAGATACGGCGGCAACATAATAAAAAAAATCAACTAGTTCTTACAAAAAATATTTTTATTATTATTATTACAAGTGTGTATGAACATTTTTTTAATTACTATTAACCAAGTCCTTATAAAAATTGTGATGAACAGGTAATATTAAGTTTTTATTGCACAGTTCCAAAAGGTGTTGCTTGGTTTTTGCGGATATCGATGGAGGCTTTATGTACGCCTTTTTTAAATCGATTACTGCTTCCACAGTTGCTGAACGCCCCCTTGTCGATGCTTTAAAATGGACCTCTTCGAACTCATCGGCATTATAATCTGTTTTATAGAAGAAAGATCCAGGATTGCTTTTGACAACTTTAATAACTTGGATATCATTCCAGACTACCTTTTCATCTTTTGTATTCTTTGTAAAATTTCCTCCAATTTTTGAATTGAGATCTTTAAAGTCATAAAAGTCTTCTGTTGACATTTCTTTTACATTGTAAGGATTTCCCTCTTTTTTTGCAGATCTTATGATGACAGGCCATTGTGCAGGAACATAAATGGGACCTGTTTTAAGTATTTTCTTCTTTTGCCTCTCAATAGTTGCGTGCATGGCGTCCCCTTCATTTTGGGTATGTCCCGCTGTTAAAAATTTATGTGTGATTGATTTAACATTAATTTTTCCAATTGCATAGAGATACATGGTAACTATAAATTTATTTTTATTTTGCCCAACACAATTGTCGCTATAAAATATAACGTCTTTATCATTACAATGATTTGAAAGATAATCAAACAGACACGTAGCTATTTCGTTTGAGCCGCGGTTAGCAATAGCCTCGTGCCAAAAGTAACAGTAACCAGTCTTTTGCAATATCTGAAAAATTGTAAAGTTGAAGCAGTTCAGGCGGCATTTATAGTAGAAGCTTGAAACATCTCCACAAGGTGTAGGAAGGATCGCCTGCAAATCAAAACAAGCTACCAATACTTGAGAATCATCTTTTGCTCTTGCTAGATCTTGTGCTTTTTCTTCTCTGCTTCTAATTTTATTATGGATATGTTTATTATAAGTTTGATGAAGAGTAGCTTGCTGTTCAGCAGAAGAATTTTTATATGATTCACAAATTGCGCACTGATCTTTTTTGGCTGAAAGAAAGTTATGTTAAACTCAGTTTTGAAAATATGCTCGTAAGTGCATTTTTTAGCCACAGGCCTTCCTTCACTCTCTTCCTGTAGTTTGTAGTAGCGATACATTTGAGCTAAAGTAAGTGAACCATCTATGTATTCCTTTGTAGTTTGTGCTCTAAGATAATGTGATTCTACCCTTTGGAAAGAATTTATGTGTTCTCTTATTTTATTTTTCACCGGTCCAGTAACCGTTTCTCGTTTCATAAAAATATACCTGCTCTATGTAATCATCTTGGCGAGGGTCTGTATGTAGATTTTCTTGATCTTCAAATGTATTTGCGGTATGATTTGATTGCACGGGTAACGCAACCGGAGTAAGCTAAAAAATTACATACATTAAGTAAAACCTCACTGTGATTTTTGTTGAAATACAAACCTCCGTCAACACAAAGGAGATGTCGTTCATAACCTCAGAAACCTCTGAATTGTCTCTCAGATTCTCATCATCTTTAAGATAGCTTTGCAAAGGTAGTCCAAGCATTTTTCTTGCCCTTGACATCGTGTTTGATAATAAAGTTAATAATAATATCACTATACACTGTTTTCAGACTTTAAATCAAATAGTTGTACACTAAAAACGTGGATACCTCGTGCATAAATAATTGAGAACTGATAAAATCGTACCACTAATCTAACAATTTTTGCAGTTGTGGCCGTATTGAATTACATCGGTTGTATTGTGGCGGAGTGTATTATCGCCACATCTCCTAGTTATGGCCATATTGCATTTCAAAACCCTACAGTGTAATACCGAAATATCTTACTTTATACTTATCCAAGACAATATTTCAGTTAAGGTTGTATTGCATTAGATGGGGTATCATATATGCAACCTTTTTAAAGCCTTAACTCAAAATTGGAATTTTTGGAGTTGTGGCAGTATTGAACTAGATGTACGATATATATATATATATATACAGATTGAACCAAATTAAAACGGAACATACAATTTAATACATGTCTGTTTGAACTGCATTTAAAATAGTGGACCAATATAAAACTTGGACAAAAATAAATCCATACCTGGGTATAGACATTGTATAAAATATCGTTCAACTATCTGTCTCGCAACAAAGTTGTTTGCGTAAGACGGGTTTGTCTAAGGAGGTGATAATAGTTCAGGAATTGAAGCTCGAAAAAAGTTAAAACCTCGCAATTTTTTCGTCCTGCATGTATCCAGCTGAAATTTTAGCAGAAGGTAGGTAATAGCCCAAGGATCAAAATCTATATCGAACCGAAGTGCGCTGAAGGGTTTTAGGGGTGAAAACTACCCCTAATTGTCAAAAATTATAAAATAACATATTAAACCTGAATATGGGTAAGATTTGGTGTGAATTAATTAAATAATGATTATTTTATACTTTTGAATAGAGTTCCATCATATTTCAACCCTTAAAAAGCAACCCTTGTTAAAGATTAATGTAAAAAATTACTAATTCTAAAAAAATGATTTCGCCTTGTATCGATTTGGATAAAAATTTGGATTTAAGCTCAATTCACCCGCTGCTTTATAGTTTATGTCATGTCGACGAACCCTGATTGTTCTTAGGGGTGAAAACTACCCCTAATTGTCAAAAATTATAAAATAACATATTAAACCTGAATGTGGGTAAAATTTGGTTTGAATTAATTAAATAATGATAGTTTCGTGCTTTTCAATAAAGTTCCATCATATTTCAACCCTTAAAAAGCGACCCTCATTAGAGATTAATATAAAAAAATTAGTAATGCGAAGAAAATGATTTCACCTTGAAACGACTTGCATAAAAATTTGGAATTAAGCTCAACTCACCCTCTGCTTTATAGTTTATGTCATGCTAATGAACCCTGATTGTTCTTAGGGGTGAAAACTACCCCTAATTTTCAAAAATTGTAAAATAATATTACAAATCCTAAAATGAGTGAAATTTGGTTTGGATTAGTTAAATAGTGAGTTTTTTATACTTTAAAATACAAATTCATATAACTTTTCAACTTTTGAAAATCACCCTTTACAACATTGAAGTTTTTATAAACTAATTTATAAGATATAAATTGAAAAAAGTAGAATTAAATACAAAAAAAATTATCAACATAAAAAGGCACCATATATTTCTTATACATTTACATAAATAGTTGAAAATATTTACATTTATAGGTAAAACAATTATAATATTAATTTTATTCGTCATCAATTACATCTTCATCGTGATCTATGTCATCATCATCTTCCTCAATTATTGGTGGACTGTTATTGCACCCTTCACCTGAGCACCCAGAACAAGTAGAGTTACAGTATAAACCAACTTTTCTGCACCCATATGAAACGCCGCATCCTTTTTTGCATTGGCAAAAAATAATTTTCAAAAATTTATCGGGTACAGGTTGTTTGTTCATGCGTACGGGTAATAACAAACCATCTTTGGAAAACCATCCCCAATCTGTTGCTCTGATATTTTCATTGCCAAGCCATAGACATATGAGCAGATGTTTTATTCTGTTGTATGGGATTTCAAAATAAGAACGCTTAAAATTTCGAATGTATAACGCCCCACTAGCTAATATACCGGTTTTGTAGATTATTATGCTCCGAAATGTACTGTACTATACTAATGGAATTTTCCGGAAAAAAATTAACTGGTTTTTTTAACGTATTTCCTTTAATTTTTAACGATAGATGTTTCTTCAAAAACGATTTGTAGAGGTTTTTAATAGCTACAAGGATCTGTGAATTAAATCTTTTTGGAACCCTTGGTTTTTAAATGGGGTGAGTTTAAAGGGCTCGAAAAAGATGGTGCTTGATCGTAAATCGATGCTTTAAACGGCTATATCTCGCCAAATATTCATTGTACAACAAATCTAAATAAAGCATAATTTTAGTCATTAAAAAAGCTACAATTTGGTAATTTTTATTTTTTTCATATATTCAGTATTTTCGGGCATATTTAAAAAAAGAAGGGTAAAAAATATGAAATTGTAAATCGTTTCTCGCTTTAAGCTGTACTTTTTCTAAAACTAAGCATTTTAAATGGGTCAAACTTCTTGGACGTATTAACAATACATCTACAAAGGGAATTGCAGAAGGGTGAAGATCGATTTTAATTATGGGGTGGTTAGGGTGTTGTTTTCCTCGATTTTTTCGTAAAAAATGAGGTATTGACCTTATTTTTTTATGATAGGTCTATTTATGCTCTTTAAAAAAGGTTTTGTGAGTTTTCTTCCAAAAATGCATCATTTTCCCGATATTTGACTTTGAATCTTTCAAATTTGGCATTTGAAGAAAACCGCTGAACATTGATATTGTATTTGTAATTGTATTTGTCTTTTTAAAAGCTACAAATTTGTTCTCTACAATTTTTTTGATAAAATGCACCATTTTCGAGTTATTCGCGAAAAATCGATTAAAAACGTGGATTTTTTCGTCTAAAAGTTGTTACTTTCAATCGCGAATAACTTGAAAAATATCATTTTATAAAAAAAATGTATAGCACATTTTTTGTTTAGAATCACTTTTCTAATCGAAACCTGTAGTTAAAACGTAAAAAAAATTTTCACCCCGGAGATGGGGTGGCAACCACCCCCTAGGCTTTGGCGCACTTTGGTTCGATATAGATTTTGATCCTTAGGCTATTACCTACCTTCTCTTAAATTTCAAGTCAATCAACGCCGCACGAAAAAATTGCGAGGTGAAATGCTACATTTCCTGGACTATAACTGGTTTGACAGCATAATCGTAGATTTATGTGTAGCTTTCAATTTTTATGAGTTCAGAATCCAGCAGCCCGCTGAATTATGGGATTTTTTATAATATAATTATTTGACAATCTTTTGTTGGCCAACCAGCTACAGCAGAATTGAGCCGAAATACATTATATTCCTATGTTCCGAATTTATTTCGTTCAATCTGTATATATATATATATATATATATATATACATATATAAAATTAATTACAAAAAAAATGTATAAATAAATTAATATTAAAAAAATATTAAAGAATTAAAAAATAAAAAAGGAATATGTAAATAGCGCAGGAAAAAAATGGAAAAAATAACAAATTGTAATTTATTAAAAATTTTACGTTAAATTGTACGGATTATATGTTTATTTTAAAAAAAAAATCAGAAATACAGAAAAAATTCCTCCGATTGTAAAAATTGTCTTCAAATTTGTCTGGCTAATTGACTCGGTCAAGGCCATCAAATTAAAATAAAAAAAAAAACCTTGGAGTTTAAATTTTCTTAACACAACTAAAAATACGCTACCTATAAGGAGCTGCTTGATCTTTCATAGTCATTAAGATGCTTTTAAAATAAGAAAAATGTAATCGTGATTACATTGAAAATTTTAGAATTATATTGATTGAATATATAAAAACATTTCCTGTGTGGCCAGAATGACGATAGCGTTGACGATAATTTAAAATCTTATATTAGAAACTGAATTTATGTTTCTTTACATTTATGTATCAATTTGATTCGCAATATTTAACTTTAATAAACTGTATTTATAAATATGTACATATTAAATATAGCTTAATACTTTTAAAAACTAACTATTGTTGTTTATTGTGCTTGTGTTTGAAAAATGGCAAAACAACTGAATAGTGGCTCTAGAGAGTTGTTCGCTAAATATACATTTTTATGTGATATTTTTTAACCTTTCACTACCGAAGGGTCAAGTTGTTTTGTAGTTGACGAAGGATGTACATTATGTACCCCATGCATTTTTATAGATTAATAAATTTACTGCCTTATTATTATTCTTTTTAGGAACGTAAGACGGCAGTGTTATTTCCTCAGTGAAGGTAAATACTGAGGACTTTTCTTGTCTTGAAATATTGAGTAGTAGGACTGGAAGGGTATCCTGCTTGTTTTTTCGAAGTATTCCATGGTTGTAAACTGATTTTGTTTACAACCCTGTAATTTTCAAAATAGTATATTTCCCCTTGTTCATTAACTTTACTCCACCCTGTAGGCCAAGACGCCTATTCATTCCAATACCTTACAAATAAATTCTAACGGTACTGGATAATCTCTAACGGTACTCGGACCCTATGAACAATTACTTAGTACCCGATTTCGGCGACCGATTGTCGAAGAAAGAAAAAGCTACCCTATCTGCTAGTAACACCCGAGGAAGACGGATGGTGCTTTTAATACAAAAATTTGTGATTTTGTGAGTTGCGTCAGAGCATGCATATCTCATCAAGTGGTTAGCAATAAGAAAAGTTGTCTCCGCGATTGTGAACCATAAATTTGTGTAACCACGTATATTATATATTGTACCCGTTATATATTGTGTTTTTGTGTTAAGTATAGTACGTAGAAAAATAAATATTAGCTACAAGTTACTCGTATTCTTTACGTACAATAGACACTCAGAATAATACAGTCCACTCAAACACCCCAGAGAATACCGGCGGTATAAGTTCGTAGCATATTAAAAGCACGTGGAATCGCCAATAATTCCACCCCAACGCTGGCATTTTCTCCATGGTCTATCCTCGAACCGTATGAAGGATTCTCTATGATGAGCTTTACAATTGAAGACCAATCGGGTTTGAAGGTGCCAGCAGCAGCCGCAAGAAGCAGACGCAGGTAGACATAGGCCTCCCCGAAAGCCTAGTGTATCGAGGTAAACTCTTTCTTTAATAAACAAAGTGCAGTGATAGCATTAACCGCATAAACAGATTGTTTCCTCAGAAGTGAATATAATTAAGTAATTTAGAACATAAAATTTAGATTATTTGTATGTTTTTGTATGTTTCAGGTGATGCTACGAGAATAATAAAAGCTACAAATTAGTTGTTTTATTTTGCATGTATTTATTTATTTCATCGTAAACCAGATTGGCATATGCATTATTTAATTTTGTATTTAATATTAATATAGGACCGTAGATTATCAATCAAGCTATTACTCTTCTTATAATATTTGGTGATTCTGTTACAGTGTGAGTCACAAAGTTGGAATTTAAATATAATTTAATTCTTGATTTTTTACACATAATAGAAAACTTAATTTACATATTGCTTCATAGTATATTTTAATGTAAAATTTATTTATATGGAATAATTTATTTTATGTTGTGTACTGTTACTCTCATGTAGATTTAGCAAGAATATTTCTTTTTATTTCTCGTTCTGTGTCGGGTTCAGCGTTTACCCTTTTGTATTTCTCTAGAATTATTGTTAAAATATATATATATATATATATATATATATATATATATATATATATATATATATATATATATATATATATCTGCATCTCTCTCTCTCTCACTCTGTGTCTTATCTTTGCATTTTACTTGAAGGGTTAGTTCAGCAAAAAATAATTCTCTTTTTTAGTATTCTTAATATAAGTAGTTCTTAGCAAATTCGCAGTCAACTCGTTGTTTGTAAATACAAACATGGACACTCTTAAGAAAAAGCGTAGTACTTACAAGGTGTAATTCACCCGCATAGAAAAGTGGTACAGCGCTAATACCTCTTGTGCTGATAAACATCAGTTGATGTCTCGTACAGACATTCTCAATGAGAACTTAGCTAAATATGACTCCGTTCAAAATGAAATTGAGTTACTGGACTCACCCAGTGACTCCGAGGACAGAGAGGAATACGAAAATAAATGTCTGGATTTAAAATGTACCCTACAAGCTCAAGTCGAAACCTTAAATCAAGTGTCTTCTCGACCAGATCCTGGTCATTTTCCTCGTAGTAGCCACTCTCATATAAATATTAAGCTACCAAATATTCACTTACCCACATTTAGTGGAAATTGCATCGAATATCCTTCGTTTATCGACTTATTCAGAGCCCTTATTGTCAATAATTCACAGTTATCATCAAATGTTGAGAAATTCTTTTATTTGAAATCATATCTCAAGGGAAAAGCGTTAAAGCTAATTGATAGGTTGCCGGTAACTGATGATAATTTTGTCATAGCTTTAGATTTATTACACAGCCGGTATAGTAATCAACGGCAGATAATTCGCTCTTATTATCAGCAGTTACTAGTCACTCCTACATTACAAAAATGTACTTCGCAATCGCTGAGACAATTTGTTGCAAATTCTAAGGCAATTTTCGATGCCTTAGACACGGTAAAGTTAAGTAAAGCAGAATTGTTTGAATCCTTACTTGTTCATTTATTGGAACAAAAACTTGATTACAACACCCGTCGCTCATTTGAAGAGCAAGTTTCAGCGAATCAGCTCCCTTCTATTGATGACTTTTTCGATTTTTTAAGTAAGCGTTGTGTTGTTCTGGAAAATATCACCTGAGAATTCCATTGCGGCCCAACAACCCACGTCTAAAGTGACTAGATTCCAAGGTAATGACCATTCTCACCCAAGTAAGTTCAAGGTAGCTTTTCACTCACAATCAAACCCCTCTAGTCAAATGGATTCAGAATCAAAGCCATATACCTCACAGCCCAAAGAATGTAGTTACTGCTTGCAGAAAAATCACCGCATCTACTCATGCACTAAGTTTTGTTCATTGTCTGTATCTGATAGAATTGAATATTCAAAGGTCAATAAGCTCTGTTTTAACTGTTTAGGTAGTAAGCACTTTTTACAAAACTGTGCGTCAAAATCTTCCTGTTCCCTATGCCACTCGAGGCACCATTCTCTCTTACACAACAATCGCAGCTCACCAGCTAACACTCATACTGCAATTGAGCCATCTAATCATTCACTTAACCACGAAGAGTCTTCCACTCGTCCTATATCCCATACTCTTCTGACAACTCAGCCAGAAATTGACCAGTCCAGCTTCGTACATGAAAATAACTTTACTTCACGATCAACTGTACTATCGACCATCACTACACATGATACTCACGTCTTGTTGGCTACAGCAAAAGTTCACATTTATCCAGTAAATGGACGGCCTATTCTAGCCAGAGCCATTCTGGATTCTGGAAGTCAAAGTTCATTTATCACTGAGTCACTAGCTAAATCAATAGGATGTAAACGGCATCCTTCTAGTCTGCATATCTCGGGAATCCTTAATGAAAGTAATGTCATTAAGGAAAGAGTTACTATAGATATCTTTCCTCGCAATTCTTCGGCTAAGCGGTTTACTCTTTATTGTGCAGTAATACCTTCCATCACAAATTGCTTACCTCAGATAGCCATTGACATAAGAAAATTTAAAATTCCCTCTTATATATTAAATAGGCTGGCCGACGAAGATTTCGGTAAACCAGCTGGTATTGATTTGCTCATAGGAGCTGATGCTTATTATGAGCTGTTGCTACCAGGACTTGAAAAGTTGGGGAAAGGATTGCCCTCTCTTATACAGACACAGCTAGGATGGGTTGTGTCTGCTCTGTACCACTCTGAGGAATCACTTAATGAAACGCTAGATCGCTTTTTCCAACAGGAGCAAGAGCTTGATGTTTCTAAAAGTTCGGAACGGGATGAGATTGCCAAAGCAATCTTTGTTTCGACCACTAAAATTCTGAAAGACGGCCGCTACCAGGTCGACCTCCCACTCATTCACCCTTTAGCTCACAAAGAATTGGGCGATTCATTTATGTGTGCTAAAAACAGATTCCTTTCCCTCGAGAAGAGATTTGTCAAGCATCCTTTCCTAAAGGAAGAATATAGAAAAATTCTGATGGAGTATGTTGAGCTAGGACACGGAAGGGAAGTCCCTCTGGCCCTTTGTAACTCCAAATTTGAAAATAAATACTTTGTCCCACATTTAGCAGTTGTACGAGACCAAAGCTCTACAACGAAAATGAGAGTCGTTTTCGACTTTTCGGCTAAGACCACTTCAGCTCTCTCACTAAACGATATCACTCTCCGTGGTCCCAAGGTTCAGCGCGAACTGTTTGAAATTCTTACGAGATTCCGAACTCATAAATTTGCATTTACTGCTGACATAACGAAAATGTATCGGCAGGTGAAACTAAACCCCCCCTTTCACTTTCTACAGAACGTTTTGTGGCGAGAAACTCCACAAGACCAATTCTCTTGCATTGAACTTACTACAGTTTCATTTGGTCAAAAGAGTGCTCCATATCTGGCCTGTCGAGTTTTGAAGGACATTGCTCAAAATACCTCTTGTTCAAAGGCAGTGAAAGATACCCTATTATATCAAACTTATGTGGATGATATCTTATCAGGCTGTAGTACTGAAGAAGAAATCATTTCACTGCATCGTTCGTTAAGCTCTACTCTTTCATTCGCTGGCTTCAGTATACACAACATCAGATCCAATTTATCTCTTGCTGCGTCCTCTGCAGAGTTTAGCAGCGCGTCAAAGGACATTCTTCCTGAAAAAGGGCCATGCAAGGTGCTAGGCATTAAGTGGGATCCCGCAACTGATGTATTCCAAGTTACCATTCCAGAGTCGCTTACTGTTAGTTCACCTACCAAACGAAAAATTCTCTCTGTCATAACGCAGTGCTGTGATCCTCTAGGTTTTGTTAATCCTGTAATTGTTCACGGAAAAATTCTAATGCAACAAATATGGGCCAAAAATCTCTCTTGGGACCACACTATAACTGATCCCTATCTTTTAGACAGTTGGTTTAAGTTCTTGCCAAGTTTAACAAACCTGTCCTCCTTCTCGATTCCTCGGTGCATAATAGATGTAAAAGACGTAGTACAAGTCGAATTACATGGGTTTTGTGGGCATATACTCAGGCATATGGATGTTGCATGTATTTAAGAGCAGAATACTCAGATTCATCTGTGTCATCTACACTTATTGCTGCAAAATCGCGTGTAGCTCCAGTGAGGAAGCCTCTCACTATACCTAAACTTGAGTTGTGTGCAATGGTTCTCTTAACCAGTCTTTACACAAAGCTTTATCCCATAATATCTCGTTCTCTTACCATTTCTGACAGTATCTTGTGGTCAGACTCCATGGTAGCTCTCTCTTGGGCGCATTCACCTCCCAAAAAATGGTCCACCTTTGTGGCAAACAGGGTGGCAATAATCCAAAACACTAACCCTTCCCCAAAGTGGAAGCACATAAAGTCTGAACTCAATCCCGCAGACCTCTTATCTCGGGGTAAGCTTTCAGATCAGACCAGATCCTTCTGGGCATCTGGACCATCATTTCTACTAGATCTATCTAGCGATTGGTTTAAACATAGCTCGTTTGAGCCTATGGTCAATCTCCCTGAAGAAAAGAAAAGAGTTAATGTATGTACCAAAACTCAGGAAAATTGTTGGATCAAATATATAAACCGATTCTCATCATTCACTAAACTCATAAAATCCATGGCGTACATACGTCGGTTTGTGTACAATGCCCGACATAAAGACCGCTTATCTGGTCCTTTGTCTCCTAAGGAATTGCAAAATTCCAGACTATTCCTAATAAGTCAAGTTCAAGCCATTTTCTTTAAGTCCGAAATACTATCTCTGACGCAAGGTCGATTGTTACTTAACAAGCAAATTGCTTCACTTAATCCCTTCATTGACAGGTCCACATTACTTAGAGTAGGTGGTCGACTCAAGTATTCGGATGTACCCTTTGATCAACGACACCCCCCATTGCTCCCTGCACGTAATCACTTCACGACACTGTTGCTCACCTCAGAGCATCAGCGTCTGGGACATGCAGGATCTCAAACCACCTTAAACAATGTCCGCTTAAGATATTGGCCCCTTGACGGACTTAAGTGTGTAAAACGTATAATACACTCATGCAACACTTGCTTTAGGTTTAATGCCATCGCCTCAACCCAAATTATGGGAGATCTGCCTCGTGAACGAGTCACATCGAAAAGACCTTTTAAAAATACAGGAATAGATTTTGGAGGCCCCTTTTGCATAAAGTCCTCTTCTTTGAGAAGAGCCCCTACATCTAAAGGTTACATAGCATTGTTTGTATGCTTAGCTACCAAAGCAGTCCATTTAGAAGCAGTGTCTGACCTCACGACAGACGCCTTCCTGGCTTGTCTTAAAAGATTCATAGCTAGACGTGGTATCCCATCCATTATCTACAGTGACAATGGAACTAATTTTGTGGGTGCTAATAACCATCTCACTCTTCTTAGAAAATATTTTTCATCACAGCCTCATGTATTGCACGAGTTTCTTGCTTCTCAAAATGTCACTTGGAAATTTATTTCTCCTAGATCCCCACACTGGGGTGGATTATGGGAAACCTCAATTAAAGGTGCTAAGTCACTTTTGATTAAAATCACCGGTAACTCTGTATATGCTTTTGAACAATTCTGCACTATTCTTGCTCAAGTAGAGGCCATTCTTAACTCTCGCCCTCTATTCCCATTGTCTACTGATCCATTAGACCTACAGCCTCTTATTCCAGGACGCTTCTTAATAGGTGCTCCTCTGTTATCTTATCCAGAGGTAGATGTTTCATGCACTCCAGATAATCGACTGAAGCGCTGGCAGCAGTGCACTCGAGTTCAGCAACTCTTTTGAAAGCGTTGGACCTCGGATTACCTAAATCGGCTCCAAAACCGACCCAAATGGATTCACGTAACTCCTAATATTAAAGTCAGCGATTTAGTATTGGTTAAAAACCTTGACTACCCTCCCTTACAGTGGCCATTAGCTCGGGTGACCGAAGTTTATGAAGGAAAAGACCACAACGTTCGAGCAGTTCAAGTTCGCACGAAAAGTGGAACGTTTATTCGCCCTATCACTAAACTGATCCCCTTACCTCCAGATGAGACCTCAACGCATGTTCTTGATCCTTCTTCCGCCTTATAGTAAAAATAAGGCTACAAGATACTAGACATTTCTCTGGGGGGCAGTATGGTTGTAAACTGATTTTATTTACAACCCTGTAATTTTCAAAATAGTATATTTCCCCTTGTTCATTACCTTTACTCCACCCTGTAGGCCAAGACGCCCATTCATTCCAATACCTTACAAATAAATTCTAACGGTACTGGATAATCTCTAATGGTACTCGGACCCTATGAACAATTACTTAGTACCCGATTTCGACGACCGATTGTCGAAGAAAGAAAAAACCACCCTCTCTGCTAGTAACCCCCGAGGAAGACGGATGGTGCTTTTAATACAAAAATTTGTGATTTTGTGAGTTGCGATTCTCAGAGCGTGCCTATCTCATCAAGTGGTTAGCAATAAGAAAAGTTGTCTCCGCGATTGTGAACCATAACTTTGTGTAACCACGTATATGTATATTGTACCCGTCATATATTGTGTTTTTGTGTTAAGTATAGTACGTAGAAAAATAAATATTAGCTACAAGTTACTCGTATTCTTTACTTACAATAGACACTCAAAATAATACAGTCCACTCAAACACCCCAGAGAATACCGGCGGTATAAGTTCGTAGCATATTAAAAGCACGTGGAATCGCCAATAATTCCACCCCCACGGCGGCATTTTCTCCATTCCACATAATGTTATTTGTCGATCTAGGAGTTGTTTTGCCAAGGGAACACTGGTAAAGAAATTATCAGTAGTGATGCCATAACCAGTTTTTAGAAATGAGACCAAATCAAGTACTACTCTTTGTCCTGGTCTTTTTCTGGTTTGTTACCATCTTTTTCAGTATAAATCTGAAGGTTGCATCAACTAGAGCCCATATTTTGATGCCATACTGGGCTGGTTTTGATTTTATGTAGACTCTAAATGGACACTTACCTCTAAAATTTATAAGTTGTTCATCAACAGTTAGATGAGAGTGGCACTTAAAACTTTCTTCACAGTGTTCTACAAACTTTGTAAACACTTCCCTTAAAGCTGCTAGTTTGTCAGAACTTCTACGTTCTTCTCTAGTGTTCAAATCATCGAATCGCATAAGTGAAATTAAATCTAGAAATCGGTCGTGTGACATAGCAGCCGAAAAAATAGATCGACTGTACAAAGGGTTTCGACACCACAAAAAGTGCACTGGTTCCCTATTGGCTTTTAGCGCATGTAATCAAGAGTCCTAAGACCGCATAAATTGTAACTGAATCAGTGGGCAACCAGGTTCTTGTTTTATTAAGATTTTTCCCATTCCAATCCTGAAAGTATTTCACCGCTTTCTGGTTTGTACATTTCACGATGATCTCTACAATTTTCTCATCTACAAATAATTTGAAGCAATCACTAATTTTAGCGACATTTTTAGATTTTTCTGTAAGCCCTGGTTTTTCGAGCAAGTTTTTTGTGCGACATCTAGTTTGTCGTAAAGGACGATTTTTCCAAACTGTACCAAGTGCAATATTAAGCTAGATATTAAAGATCAAAGCCGTTTTTTATTTTGTCTGAAATTTAATCGATGTAGCCAATGCCATCTAGCGGCGAGCAGATGCATTTTAGGCATTCTAATAAAAAAGGGTTTTGTAGTGCTGGAAATAAGCTTTAAAATAAGCACTATTAAAAGTCTTTTGCACGTAAAATAAGTAAGCTGTATTGCAAATAAGAGGAGCATCTAATGTTTTTTTCTTTTAAATCAATGGGTTCATAGTGCCATTTCCACCAAAATTAAAATTAATCGTATTCCGCCTAGAACTAACTTTATTATGAAGAGTTTGATAGATTGCATCAGTTTGGCTGCTTCAGGACACATATTTTTCAAAAAAATCACGATTAAAAAAAAATTTTCAAATTTTTGAAAAAACCACCTTTTATTCATATCACAAAAATGACGACAGATACGTATAAAAGTATGGGCATTTAGAAAGAAAAATTTCTAAATTTAGGTATTTTTCTAACAAACAATTTGTCTTTTTTGTATTTTCTGTTATTAAAAATTGACAGAGATATAATTGTTTAAAGAGTGCGTGACAGCGTAATCACAGCCTCTCTTAAGCCGTTTACCATTCACCGTTTTAGATAAAGGTTTTTTACTATATATTGCAACAAAGGATGTTGTAGCTCCATTAGTTACCTTTACAATGGTTTTTTATAAATTGTGATAGCATTAAAATTGAAGGAATAATGGTCCAAAAACTTATCATATTTTTTTCTACTTAGTAACTGAAAATTTCGGAGTGTAAATATATTGTGGAGATAACTGCCAAAATAGCCCACCAATTTAGCCAGAAGATGTTAAATGTGGCAGCGACTCCGACATTGAGTCATGAATAATAATATTATATTTTAATAATAATAGTACAATTTTATATAATTTGTAAATAGTATATTCAATAATGTCAATTTTTTACTCTAAATTAAATTTTTTAAAAATATGTAATCATATATATTTACTGTTTTATTTTAGGGGCAGATTTAAGGGTAGAAAAGCTTAAGAATATGATAATTATTTTCGAGAGTATGAAATAATATTTAAATCCTTTTCATTTTATCAAAAAAAAATTTAAACAATTTTTTATCAAGGGGTAGTTTTCAAGGGTTGAAAGAGGGTTAAAAATTTGATAATTATTATAGAGAATATAAACTATTACTTACTCTATACTTACACCTTTTTATGTCATACCAAATTATTTTTTTGTGATTTTTTTCATTTTGGGGGTTGTTTGCAAGGTTTGTAAAATTTTCAGGGGGTTAAAAATGATTTTAATATGAAGTAATTGTGTTAGAAAACAATTTACAATTTCACCACCTACTGTTGGACATGTTTTCTAACGATAAAATGGCACTATGTCAATTTTTCCATTAAGGGGTTGTTCACACCCCTTAAAAATAATAGGCGGAGTTCAGATCATTTTCATTTTTGAAGTTAAGGGTAAGATGAGCCTAATTCTAAAATTTCATGTAGATCGGTTAACAGCAAAAAAAATTGGAGGTAAGACCGTATTTTTCGCTTCCATGACTGCACTATTTATAAAGGATTTTAAATAAAAAATTTTTATATTTTTTTTTATTTAATTTAACTTGCATGTGATATCTATGGTCATTCGTACGTGTTCCGATTTATATGGTAATATCATATAAATTACAAAGTAATGTAGTTAACATTTAACATAAAAAGAAAATAATAAAAACATGTAGTATGTAGGTAACATAATATTTATATTTTGTTGAGCAGTTGTCATTACTCGAGGAATTTGATAACCTTGTTGATTTGGTCTGTGCTGTTTAGGACCTCTTTGAAGATAGTACTGCTATCGAGCTGTTGGCGTATTTTGGCATAAAAAGGGCATTCGATAAATATACGTCTGATTTGGAGAGTCGTATTGCAGTGCTGACATTTTGGTTGTGGAGATGATGTTCTCAGGTAGTCATGAGTTAGACGGGTATGTTCTATACACAATCTCCGTATTATTAACAAGTTTTTCGAGATAAACTGGAATAGGTAAGTAGGTTCACTGAGGATTTAATTTCATGCAGCGCTGAAGTAACTTTATTCCAGTGAATCTCCCAGATGAATAGGTTAAGCTTTTTTCCCCATTTTCTATATTGTGGTATTGATTTATATATGATTCATACTGAGTCAAATAACCCACTCAAAATATCCCATGGGCTTCTAGTCTATTACAGCTAACACCATTATTATATTAAAAGGAAAGAAAAACAATTTGGAAAGAAAGGGAAAATTGACTTTTAAATGAAGCAGCTTTTAAAAAACTTTAAATTAAAAAAAAATATTTTACCAAGAATAACATTTTTCGCTAAAAAATAAAAAATATCTTAGACAATTGAACTAGAAAGAAAAAATTTTTATTAACTCTTAGCTAACGAATAGCCCCTTTAATTGACTCCAACCCATCCAAAACTGCCTTCCTCGTTTGTTCCTTTTTGTTAAAGTCCATCTCCAAACTTTAAACGGTATTCCAAAGAATTGAAAAATATTTTCCAGGTAAAGCCAACCACACAGTTTTTTGCACTAGTGCATCCTATTTGAATAATACATTTGTACTACATCAGCTGATAAAAAAAATTTGACACACATTTATAAACTCACCTTATGTTTATAGAACTGACAAAATCGTACCACAGTAAACTAATTAATAACTCATTTGAGGTGCTTTTGAAATCTAGTTTAAATAATTTACATATATATATATATATATATATATATATATATATATATATATATATATATATATATATATATATATATATATAAAGCTGTTTTTGATGGGTTGGAGTCAATAAAAGGGGCTATTTGTTGACTATTTTTTACTCGAGCTTTCAATTGTGATTACAATTTTTATCAAAAGCTTCTAAAAAATACAAAATATCTTACAAAGTTGAACTAGAAATAAAAATTTTTTTGTTATCTCACCAAATAAAATTAGTTTTTTATATAAAACTACTGCTTACATATTAAATACAAAAATATTAATAAAAAAATGTCTTATTCTAATAAATGTTTCTCTGAAAAATTTTGATGAAGTTTCTTAAGAAAAAAAAAAATGAATTTGTAAACAAAAATAGAATAGCTACAAACCAGCCTAAATGTCACAAATACTAACTTAAAAATTTTTATAATTATTAAAATAAAATTTTGTTTAAAAAATTCTTCTTTGTTTAGTAACAAAAAAGAAGAAGATTCATTCACCATTGATAGATGCCCGAAAAAATGTAACAAATACATGGAAAATTCAAAATGTGATATTTTACTGACTGCATATATAAATTAAATAGAAATTATATAATTATAAAGTTTGCTTAAATTTTGAATTTCTGACCTTTTGTTTAAATTATTATCACTTTATTATGCCTTTAATTTCAAATATCTCATTGAAAAAACTTTTTGTTTATTCTAAGAGACTTTCGGCCTTCGGTAATAATGTAATCTTTCATTTTGCGTTTAAATTTTTCAAAAATTTTTGTTAGTTTTCTCAGGATTCGAGAAAAATTAATGCATTTAAAAAGAATTGGCCCGAAATTTTGCGCCTACGCTCTTAAGTTCATTTTAGATTACCTTCGTTTCTCCTGTATTTAATATTATATAAATATTTATATATACAGATTGAACCAAATTAAAACGGAACATACAATTTAATACATGTCTGTTTGAAATGCATTTAAAATAGTGGACCAATATAAAACTTGGACAAAAATAAATCCATACCTGGGTATAGACATTGTATAAAATATCGTTCAACTATCTGTCTCGCAACAAAGTTGTTTGCGTAAGACGCGTTTGTCTAAGGAGGCGAAAATAGTTCAGGAATTGAAGCTCGAAAAAAGTTAAAACCTCGCAATTTTTTCGTCCTGCATGTATCCATTTGAAATTTTAGCAGAAGGTAGGTAATAGCCCAAGGATCAAAATCTATATCGAACCGAAGTGCGCTGAAGGGTTTTAGGGGTGAAAACTACCCCTAATTTTCAAAAATTATAAAATAACATATTAAACCTGAATATGGGTAAGATTTGGTTTGAATTAATTAAATAATCATTAATTTATACTTTTAAATAGAGTTTCATCATATTTCAAACCTTAAAAAGCAACCCGTGTTAGAGATTAATGTAAAAAATTACTAATTCTAAAAAAATGATTTCGCCTTGTATCATTTGGATAAAAATTTGGATTTAAGCTCAATTCACCCGCTGCTTTATAGTTTATGTCATGTCGACGAACTCTGATTGTTCTTAGGGGTGAAAACTACCCCTAATTGTCAAAAATTATAAAATACCATATTAAACCTGAATATAGGTAAAATTTGGTTTGAATTAATTAAATAATGATAGTTTCGTGCTTTTCAATAAAGTTCCATCATATTTCAACCCTTAAAAAGCGACCCTCATTAGAGATTAATATAAAAAAATTAGTAATGCGAAGAAAATGATTTCACCTTGAAACGACTTGCATAAAAATTTGGAATTAAGCTCAACTCACCATTTGCTTTATAGTTTATGTCATGCCGATGAACCCTGATTGTTTTTAGGAGTGAAAACTACCCCTAATTTTCAAAAATTGTAAAATAATATTACAAATCCTAAGATGAGTGAAATTTGGTTTGGATTAGTTAAATAGTGAGTTTTTTATACTTTAAAATACAAATTCATACATTTTCAACCCTTAAAAATCAATTGTTATGAGTGCTATAGGTGAAAATAATTTTTTGCCAAAATTTTGCAACTTTTCAACTTTTGAAAATCACCCTTTACAACATTGAAGTTTTTATAAACTAATTTATAAGATATAAACTGAAAAAAGTAGAATTAAATACAAAAAAAATATCAACATAAAAAGGCACCATATATTCTTATACATTTACATAAATAGTTGAAAATATTTACATTTATAGGTAAAACAATTATAATATTAATTTTATTCGTCATCAATTACATCTTCATCGTGATCTATGTCATCATCATCTTCCTCAATTATTGGTGGACTGTTATTGCACCCTTCACCTGAGCACCCAGAACAAGTAGAGTTACAGTATAAACCAACTTTTCTGCACCCATATGAAACGCCGCATCCTTTTTTGCATTGGCAAAAAATAATTTTCAAAAATTTATCGGGTGCAGGTTGTTTGTTCATGCGTACGGGTAATACCAAACCATCTTTGGAAAACCATCCCCAATCTGTTGCTCTGATATTTTCATTGCCAAGCCATAGACATATGAGCAGATGTTTTATTCTGTTGTATGGGATTTCAAAATAAGAACGCTTAAAATTTCGAATGTATAACGCCCCACTAGCTAATATACCGGTTTTGTAGATTAGTATGCTCCGAAATGTACTGTACTATACTAATGGAATTTTCCGGAAAAAAAATTAACTGGTTTTTTAAAGTATTTCCTTTAATTTTTAACGATAGATGTTTCTTCAAAAACGATTTGTAGAGGTTTTTAATAGCTACAAGGATCTGTGAATTAAATCTTTTTGGAACCCTTGGTTTTTAAATGGGGTGAGTTTAAAGGGCTGAAAAAGATGGTGCTTGATCGTAAATCGACGCTTTAAACGGCTATATCTCGCCAAATATTCATTGTACAACAAATCTAAATAAAGGATAATTTTAGTCATTAAAAAAGCTACAATTTGGTAATTTTTATTTTTTTTCATATATTCAGTATTTTCTGGCATATTTAAAAAAAGAAGGGTAAAAAATATGAAATTGTAAATCGTTTCTCGCTTTAAGCTGTACTTTTTCTAAAACTAAGCATTTTAAATGGGCCAAACTTCTTGGAAGTATTAACAATACATCTACAAAGGGAATTGCAGAAGAATGAAGATCGATTTTAATTATGGGGGTGGTTAGGGTGTTGTTTTCCTCGATTTTTTCGTAAAAAATGAGGTATTGACCTTATTTTTTTATGATAGGTCTATTTATGCTCTTTAAAAAAGGTTTTGTGAGTTTTCTTCCAAAAATGCATCATTTTCCCGATATTTGACTTTGAATCTTTCAAATTTGGCATTTGAAGAAAACCGCTGAACATTGATATTGTATTTGTAATTGTATTTGTCTTTTTAAAAGCTACAAATTTGTTCTCTACAATTTTTTTGATAAAATGCACCATTTTCGAGTTATTCGCGAAAAATCGATTAAAAACGTGGATTTTTTCGTCTAAAAGTTGTTACTTTCAATCGCGAATAACTTGAAAAATATCATTTTATAAAAAAAATGTATAGCACATTTTTTGTTTAGAATCACTTTTCTAATCGAAACCTGTAGTTAAAGCGTAAAAAAAATTTTCACCCGGAGATGGGGTGGCAACCAACCCCTAGGCTTTGGCGCACTTTGGTTCGATATAGATTTTGATCCTTAGGCTATTACCTACCTTCTGTTAAATTTCAAGTCAATCCGCGCCTCACGAAAAAATTGCGAGGTGAAATGCTACATTTCCTGGACTATAACTGGTTTGACAGCATAATCGTAGATTTATGTGTAGCTTTCAATTTTTATGAGTTCAGAATCCAGCAGCCCACTGAAGTATGGGATTTTTTATAATATAATTATTTGACAATCTTTTGTTGGCCAACCAGCTACAGCAGAATTGAGCCGAAATACATTATATTCCTATGTTCCCGAATTTATTTCGTTCAATCTGTATATATATATATATATATATATATATATATATATATATATATATATTATATATATATATATATATATATATATATATATATATATATATATATATAGGGATCACTCAGACGAGTGGTGGGTTCTTATATCGGTGTCAAGGTGGAGAAATAAAAGACAAAGTTGATAGGCTACTATATCTATTTTAAAAACGTTTCGCTTTCGTAGTCTGAAAGCATCATCAGTTCATCTAAAAAGTACAATATGAGAACCACACAATCATGGAAACGATGTTATAATTGTAACCTTAAAAAGACATGTAGCAGTCAAAGTTATTTACAATTATGTGAATAAAACTCAACTAAATGGACATTATACGGTGATATTGTATAAACAATCAAGTAACTAACAACATATAGCAACTTATAAAAAATTAGCACAGCAACTGACCATGTGGTCTAAAGTAAATGAAATATTATTTAATCTTAAGTAGTGAAAAAGAACCAAGAAAATCATAGACAACTTCCAACTATTTAATAATTATTAATAAAAATATTAATAAAAATTTATTTAAAAAGTAGTGTAAATAAAGTTACCGATCAAAGCCTTACAGCTGCCGTCGGAAAAATGGCGTTAAATGAACCAGAACGAACTAAACCGCAAAAAAGACAGCCAACCTTGAGGTCAAAAATCTTTTGACAGATCAGCAAGGTGGAGGTACCACCCCAACTAATTGGGCGGTCAATTTAAAAGTTTAAATGAGTTTGGATGACTACCGCATGTAAGAGACAAACCAATGAAAGAAATTGGTATTATAATAGCAACTCCTCGCACTAATCAGTCTAGAACTAACAAACAGAAGAATTTCATTCAACCTCATATATAGGTAATAACGTTAAACATTATGGCTAGATAATCCGTCACAGGTGATCAACGATAAATTAATTTCCACAGCCCAAGGTCCAGGCGCTTGGAACTGTAATTTGCAAAGGATTCTATGAATCCATTACAATATTTGTATTATGTTATTTTAGTAGAAAATTGTTCACACTAATCTAAGCAATTAGTGTAAGAATATGCAATGTAAGTTGCATATGCTACAGTTAGTTAAGTAAAGAATATTTAATTATTTTATTTAATTATTAGTTTATTTCTATTTTATGTATATTTTAATTATTTAATAAAAATTGGAAAAAAGAGTTCCAGTAGTACACCTTGCATGACATTTTATATAATGAAAAGATCATAAAGCCTAATTCTGCAAAATTAAAGCATGATATATTTGGCTTAAGTTACTTATGTCAGTTCTCTTATTTAAAGCATTAGGATGTTTTAGAATTTTTAGCTAGATTGCGTTCAGTGGCAAGTATCTTAACTTCATTGAAATCCACTTTATGTTTAGTATATATCACATGTTGTGCCAGGGCACAAGTGTGTTTTGATAAATTAATGTCACTACAATGTGAAGTAAGACGACCTTTTAATGATCTACCAGTCTGACCAATGTAACATAAATCGCAATTAGCGCATGGAATTTGATAAATCGTGGTTACTTGTTCCAAAGTGAACAAGAGTGTTTTAGTTTTAGAGAACAAATATCTAACAGTTTTCGCATTCTTGACAGCAATTTTAACCGGTATGTTATTTTGTTTATACAATTTAATAAGCTTCTAATTAAGCTTCAGTAACTTGAGGAAAATAAGGTAAAGAAGAATAATGGGTGGTAGGATTCTCAAGATCAGTATCATGCAGAACAATGCTATTCTTGCAAATGGTGTCTCTTGACGTTGAGGAATATTTTGTTGCTAATCTGCCAAATCTTTTCCTAGCACCACAGCAGAAGTTTCCTTTTGGCATTCAATACCCAGTTCTGGATTTGATTTTCAGCTTCTTGAAGAGAGGTAGAATATTGAACGGAAATTTCTGTGGTCATGACAACAGCAAAATCCGCGTCAGTAAACTTATGTCTATTTATAGGAACTATGCCACATTTTCCAAACCCCTTTATCAAAATAGTTGAAGTAGCTGCAAATGGAAATGCCTTTCCGGAAATGCCGTCATAAAGAAACCACATTCCGGCGTGTTTGCAAAGGCATGTCTTCAGGAAGTATCGGCAAAACATTTTGTAAGAAATTATAGTAGGCCTCTGCATTTAGTGTTCTGGGTAATTCACTTGGTCCTATCAAACGATTGTTATTATTACATCCCTTAAATTGATACTAAATTTTTGTTGAAAATTTGTCCTACGTATTAAATAATGGTTCTCGTTACGAGCATTAGGTGGCGTCCGCGGAAAACATTACATATGTATCTGGAAATGTGTAGATGAGTAATATGATCATCTGTTGTTTATATATCACGTTCATGGATGCGTCTGCAACATATCCGATTGCTGTCGGTTTTCTTAGCACAGATCAAAGGGTTTCGGTGCGGACGTCCGACGCCTTTCCACACATCGGACCTCTGACCTCTTCTTTCCCATTTTTTATGATTCTATTCTATTTCGATGTACTCTAAAGTAGTAGTTTAACATTCTAAATAGGCATATTTAGCTTCACAAGGTATGGTCTCAATATCAACATCCATTTTTTTAATGCTAGATATTGTAGAAATACCGCATAATTAAATCAGTGAGAAACAATGAATTACTTCTCGGAAGTAATCCCTAGGTGTAAACTGGTTCAATTTAGAGAAAATTAGGAATGCATATAAACTAACGTTCACGAATATGAATACACACAAGCGACGGTTTATAGATTCACGATATAAGTCCTAGTAGTTGGAAGAGTAAAAATATAACTCACCCGGTTAGTATTCTTCCTAATGTAGTTGTTCTATCTTCTTTATCTGGCCAGATAATTCTTGGTGGTTACACTTCCTACGCACATGAGAAAGAGAAAGTTCAATAGTCAAAAATACTTCGCACTCACTTTTTTTATTCAACGATAGAGCCCATGGGAAGCTCGATAATTTTAAAATTAAATGTATCACGACCACGAGGTCAGCGCGAAAGCAAGAGAAAAAAAAAATGGTTCCCGTGACTTTTGTGTACCTTTTGATTCGAAGATCGGTAATGAATTGAAGTTGTCGCCGCTCTTGCGCCGGAAGTTTGTCTAAGATTTTAAAACGCAGTTTGGTATACGGGGGTGCGTCAGAAATTATTTTTTTTGGCGCCGGTTAAAATATGTATTTTAACATATTGCCGGGGGCGGAAAGGGCGAGTACGCACCTGGCTATGTAGTGATATTAATAACACTAAAAAAAGTGAAATACAAAAAAGGAAGAATATTCTGAGATACCCTCGTAACAACTAAAGATTTTTTTTTTTTTTAAACTAAGTAACATTAATGAGTACCTAAAGTAGAAAAGATTGAAAATCAATAAATATAATCAACTAACATAAATGACTAACATAGAAAGGATTAAAAAATATATAAACAATACTTAACTAAGACTTACAGGGTAATACAGCAATTTTTCTAATTGCTCGCAGATAGTCGCCGTTGGCGGAATGAACTCTAACGGTACGAATAAGTTTATCCTTACCAGGAAGTACCTCTGTCACTTTTGCTAATGGCCAAAGCAGAGGGGGGGTGTTATCATCTTTTAATAAGACGATGTCACCCACTTGTACAGGATTGGCAGGTACAGTCCATTTTGGTCGATGTTGGAGAAGATTCAAATAGTCTACCTTCCACCGTTGCCAAAAATTCTGTTGGATCCGACTCACTTGTTGATAAATAGTGAGACGGTTTTGAGGTATGTCAGAAAGTGCAGGCTCAGGAGGAGCAGTCAAGCTCTGTCCTACTAAGAAATGTCCAGGGGTCAAGGCTGTCAGGTCATTGACGTCGTTTGAGAGCTTGGTAATAGGTCTAGAATTGAGGATAGCTTCAACTTGACAGAGAATAGTGTAGAAAATCTCAAAAGTGAAGTGAGAATTCCCAATCAACCTATATAAATGGTACTTAGCACTCTTGATACCAACTTCATGTAGTCCGAATTGAGAAGGATTACGAGGAACACCAAATTTAAACTTAATAAAATTCTGGGTACAGAAGTCTTGAATTTGACGAGTGTTATCCTGATTCAAAAAAAAACTCATGAAGTTGTTTTAGTTGATTACGGCCACCGTAGAAGTTAGTCGCATTGTCTGACCAAATTATACTGGGTGTTGATCTTCTGGCGATAAACCTCTTGAGAGTAAGAAGAAATGCATCAGCAGAGAGTCCTGTGACCAGTTCTAAATGTACACATTTGGTAGTCATACAGATAAAAAAGGCGATATAGACTTTATAGAGTTTAGCATTTTTTAAAGGTGATGCTTTGACAAGAAAATATCCACCATAGTCAATGGAGACTCTTTCGAAAGGTCGGCTAGATAAGACACGATCTGGATGAACATCTGCCATTTGTTGGACAGGATTAGGAGTCATGAATCTAAAGCAATTGATGCAATTATGAATGACTTTCTTGGTTTGTCGAAGACCATCAAGGGGCCAGTATTTCAATCGTAGATGGGATAAAGTGGTTTGAGCACCTGCGTGGCACAGCTTTCTGTGTTGTTGCTCAATCATAAGAGCAATAATGCGATTCTTAGAAGGAAGGAGGATTGGGTGTTTCTGTGAATAGCTTATGGAAGCGAAACGTAACCTCCCACCTACTCGTAGTAGTTTATCATTTTCATCGATAAAGGGATTTAAGGCTCTGATGGCTTTATTGGAGACAGGTAGTTGTCTGGACAATTCATGAATCTCTTTAGTGAAAGAATGGGATTGAATATACTTGAGAACAAGGCAAGTAGAATATTCAATTTCCTCCACGGAAAGTACATCAATGTCTATAGCAGAGTGATTTAATTTCGCTTTAATATTGGAAATAAATCTAAAAACATAGGCTAGGGATCTTTGAATTTTTGTAAAAGATGAACAACGATTAAATAAATCATCAAAGGTGTCGTTTGACTGAGCAGCAACAGTGACATTTAAGGAAACTTGATTTTTTCTTAATTCAGGTAATTCACCATTCCATTTTTTAATACAAAAGAGTGAGTACTCGATTTCTGGTTCGATTAGAAACTTCGGACCATAAAGCCACAAATCAGTAAGTTCAGAGTTAGAACAAATAGATTTTGCTCTGGAAGGCAGATCCGCTGGATTCTGTTTTGACCCAATGTGGTGAAATTGATATGATTCACTGAGAGAACGTATCTTTATGACTCGAGACTGTACAAACTGATTATAGAGAAACTTAGATGTAGTTACCCAGGTCAGAGCAATTGTACTATCAGAGAAGAGATGAGTTTCAGAAATTTTCAAATCTTTTTGTAAGATATTTTGTAAGCGGTGAGTCAACTGGGCTCCTAATAGAATGGCAGAGAGCTCTAATCTTGGGATAGTTAATTTGTTTTTTAATGGAGCGACTTTTGTCTTGGATGTGACAAGTCTCACTGAGACGGTAGAGTCGTCATAAGTGACTCGGAGATACACGCAAGCAGCGTAGATGTCCTGAGAAGCATCAGAAAAGGTCATAAGTTGAATATCAATAATTTTCTTATCTAAGACTAAGCATCTAGGAAATTTTGTTAAATTTATGGATTGGAATTTCGTTAGAAGAGATTGCCAATCAGAAAGAATTTTATCATCAGTAATGGGGGTGTCCCAATCTAGTGACAATGTCCAAATCTTTTGCAACAGAAGTTTTGAATATACCAGTGTTGTTGAAAGAAGTCCTAAAGGGTCGAATAGACGAGAGACATAACTAAGAATTTTTTCTCTTAGTAATAGGTGATGTTACCTCGCATAAAGGAGGCTTGAATGAAAAAGTATCCTGATCAGGTGACCAAATAATACCTAATATCTTGTCTGAGGAACCAGCTAGATTTAACTTAATTTCTGGAGTCGGAATCAAGTTATGTTTTTCAAGAAATTCTGGATGGTTCGAACTTAGTTTATGGAGTTGAAACCCGTGCTCGCTAAGCAGGGAACTTAATTGAGAGTAGAGAATCTCTATTTCTTGTAGATTGTTACCACCAGATAGTACATCGTCCATATAGGTAGAGTTGAGCAAAGTTTTTGCCGCAGATGGGTGTGAAGTTGCATGAGTGTCAGCGATGTGTTTTAATACACGAGTGGCTAAGAAAGGTGACGAGGATAAACCAAAGGGTAATCGATTAAAACGAAAACATTGAATTTTATCGTCCGGTTTATCCCTCCATAGAAAGTTGAGAAGAAAGGTTTCTTCTTTGTTTATTGAAATTTGCAGAAACATATGCTTTATGTCAGCTGCTAGTATATACCTGTAGTGGCGAAAAGTTACTAAGATATCAAAAAGTTCTGGTTGCACCGTGAAGCCTTTATCTAGAACCTGATTTAAACAAATGCCTGTTGTGGACTTATTATTGGGATCGAATACAATTCTCACCGGAGTGGTGGAGCCTGTTTTTATTATAGGAAAGTGAGGTAGAAAATAGTTGAATTTTCCATCAAGATTTCTTATTTGAAGAGAAACATTTGAGACTAAACCTTGAGAATGGTAATCTTGAATGATTTTAGAGTAGCTTTGCAACAGGACAGGGTCTGAATGCAATTTTTTCTCCAGATGAAGGAATCGCTTTTTAGCTGTGATAAATGAATTTCCCATATTTAAGTCATCAACAGAGTGTTTCAAGTTTAGATTAACTTGATATCGACCTGAAGGCAGAATATTGACAGTTTTCAGAAAAAGTATTTCAGATGGATGATTTTTAACAGATTCAGAAATAAGAGGGTTGACTTCCTCGGATTCCCAGAATCCTTGAACAATCTGAGAGAGATTTTCATCCGCAGTTTGAGAATCAGGTGATTCTGAAGTAGAAGACAGAGTCGTGCATGTAACCAAATTATTTACATAACGGGAAATACCATGCTTGCTTTTTATGCAATTTTCAGGGATTCGGCCAGAGATTATGAAACCGAATGAAGTGTTCTGCAGAATTGGTAGACCAGTACCTAAGCGAATAATTTGACTTAGTATAATATCTCCATAGTAGTCAGCACCGAGTAGAATATCAATGTCTGAAGTGAGATGGAATTGAGAGTCAGCGAGCTCCACTTCTTGTGGAATTTTTAGTTTGTTGGCCATAATTGGCAATTGTGGTAGGCAGTTTGTGATTTTAGGAAGAATGGAACAAGAAATATCCAACCTTGAGTCATTAGTAGAAGAATAGATAGTCAGATTAGCGGTTGTTTTGGAAACCGAGACTGTTTGATTAACTCCGGTGATCTGTAACTGCTTGTTATAGGTAGGAGCGGACAGCTGATTGATCAGATTTTGTGTAGCAAATGAAACTTGACTTGCTTGATCGAGAAGCACTTTTGCGTAAATTCTTTTGCCACTGGGGGCGACGAGGTATACCTGGATTGTACTTAGTAAGATGACAGGTGTGTTGATTGTATTAGCTGACAGCACGTGAGACATAGAAGAGCGAGGTTGATTCCTAGGACCTTCCTCAGATTGTCTAGAGTATGTGTGTTCCCTATCATGATTGACTTGTGAAGTAGAAGCCCTATTCGAATTAGTAAATTCAGGGTGCGTGGTCGAAGTCATTGGATCACGTTGAGGAGAAGAAGAAGAAATATTCCCTTGATTATTTTCAAAGTGTAGGTAGCTGTGATGTTTGCCACCGCAGTGAGAACAAGAAGTCTTACTTAGACATTTTTGTATAGTGTGATTAGAACTTAGGCAGTTGTAGCAAAGATCATGTTGCTTGACGAACATACCCTTGGCTCGAGGTGAGAGCGCTTTGAATTCCCTACAGATGTAGATGGAGTGATTACTCTTACAATAAGGACATAATCTAGATTTAGAATTAGAGGAGTTTGTTTGTCGGTTATCGGTAGTGGTGTGATAAGAATGTTTTACTTCCTTGGAAGTTTGAGGTTTGAAATTATTTTGGACCTTAGAGAAAGAAGAAGGTTGAAGATTTTCCAAATGTTTGGCTCTGGTGTCTATATTTGCAAGGAATTGTGAAAACTCGATGACTTTATCAGCATCAGGGGCGAATTCCATTGAACGCAATGTAGCTTGATCAAGCTTTTGCGACGTAATTTGAATTAAGAGTAAATTTAACAATTCATCGGAGGTCTTATTAAGATTAAGCAATGCCCTGTAGCTATTGGAAACAGAAATATAGAACTCTCTTAACTGTGAGGAATTGGCATGATTATTCAAGGATTTTGAGTCAACAATACCCGAAATTAGATCCCTAATAAGAATGCGATCATTAGTATATCGAGCCCTTAGGGTATCTAAGGCCATGGTATAGTTCGTTTCGACCAATGGAATGTTTTCAATCAAGCGGTAAGCGTCATCCTTGAGTAGATTTCTGAGGTAGATAAATTTTTCAATGTTAGTGAGGGTTCCATCTTCATCGATGATGCTGAGAAAAGTTTGGTAGAAAGATTGAAATTCATTTAGTTTGCCTGAAAAATGATTAATTCGAATTTCCGGTAGCTTGACAGTTCTTTGCCGGGTGGTGGCATTTTGAATGGCTTGAGTAGTCGAAGGAGACATGGCACTAGAGACTACAGGAGATGGTGTCAAATTTAAAGGCGGAGTTTGGAGGATTTCGAGTCTTTTCTCTAGTAAAGAAATGCAATCATAATATTTTTCCACTATCGGATCTACAACGTCATGATCCGTAGCTTGCTCTGCCGCTAGAAGATTAGTAGTATCATTATATGTACGAAAGGCATCTCTGAGTTGAGAAAGTACTTCTCTAATTTTATATTTAGTTAACGAATCAAAGTTATTATTAACACCACTACATAACTTAGTTAAATCTAATTTAGAGGCGGTTCTGGACCTCGTTAATTTGTGAATTTGACCTGTTCCATTGTGATAATTTATTTTATTAATAACCGATAGAAAATATGTTAAAAAAATATATTTAAGAATATTAATTATTTAAGAAAATTAATTGAAAGCGTTTACCGTAAGAAATGTTTATTAAAGTCTTTTAATTAACATGCGCACCCCGTATTTAACGGATCCTATTGAAATGGTATTCTTGATGACGTAGTGTGGCGCTGATAGACACGGCGGTTGCGATATGGAAATTTCCGTTAATAGGAAGAGAATCCCTACAAGTTTTATGCCGGTAAAATGAAAAATAAGGTTTTTTTTTTTAAATAATAAGATATATCCGGCTCGAAGGACCAACTAATTAATTATGTAGAAATACCGCATAATTAAATCAGTGAGAAACAATGAATTACTTCTCGGAAGTAATCCCTAGGTGTAAACTGGTTCAATTTAGAGAAAATTAGGAATGCATATAAACTAACGTTCACGAATATGAATACACACAAGCGACGGTTTATAGATTCACGATATAAGTCCTAGTAGTTGGAAGAGTAAAAATATAACTCACCCGGTTAGTATTCTTCCTAATGTAGTTGTTCTATCTTCTTTATCTGGCCAGATAATTCTTGGTGGTTACACTTCCTACGCACATGAGAAAGAGAAAGTTCAATAGTCAAAAATACTTCGCACTCACTTTTTTTATTCAACGATAGAGCCCATGGGAAGCTCGATAATTTTTAATTTAAATTAAATGTATCACGACCACGAGGTCAGCGCGAAAGCAAGAGAAAAAAAAAATGGTTCCCGTGACTTTTGTGTACCTTTTGATTCGAAGATCGGTAATGAATTGAAGTTGTCGCCGCTCTTGCGCCGGAAGTTTGTCTAAGATTTTAAAACGCAGTTTGGTATACGGGGGTGCGTCAGAAATTATTTTTTTTGACGCCGGTTAAAATATGTATTTTAACAGATATTGTGTCTTCCGGGAATTAACACAAACTAAACGATTTACAGATGTGTCCAGATATGTGGTCAGCTTGTGATGATACATCTGAAGATACATCCGCAGATGCGTCTGCCGATGTGTAGTGGAGGCATTATCCGTATACAACTCTTTAGATGGGTTCAGGTTCTCTGACGAGTATATCTTGAAACCACCTACCAAATGTTAATTTTAGAAGAATATCACCTTGTTGTTAATCTGTACAACTCTTTAGATGGGTTCAGGTTCTCTGACGAGTATATCTTGAAACCACCTACCAAATGTTAATTTTAGAAGAAGATCACCTTGTTGTTAATCTGTTCTCTTTGATAGTGGTATGAAGGTAGAAGTTATTCCCTAAATGTTACATAAACAACCTTTTTTTGACATTCCAATATACATAAATTCCCGACATAAATTTGGACAGCTAAATTACTCTTACACTTCTCTTCTCCATAAATAATCAACATATCGTGGTACTCACGAATCGAAAACATTTTCACGGTGACACTAAACACGATTTTTCAAAATATCTGTTTACTAAACCAAAATCTGTTTTGCATACCAAAATGTATTTTCGTTTTTTGGTTAAACGGTTGAAATAGGAAAAAAAGTTATAGGACTTTTTTGCTCTAAATGGTGCCTTCTATCTATACCTTTAAGGACCGCACTTTTTTCGTATACTGGTTGGAGGTTAATTTGTTGTACAAAAAGAGTAGATTATACACTTTCAAATATTACGATTTAAGCCAACTTGCTTACAATGTTCATACTAAGAGAGACACACGGTGCTAATGTGGAAATTTAAAATTTTATTGCTTCCTGCAGTTGATTTTTTGGACTTTAGTTATTAACAAATTAAGGTAAAAAAACGGAAAATGTTTGCTTTTTTCGTCTCTCAGCAAAAAGTGAAACAATTTAAACAAATCTTAGAAGGGATGAAACTTATAATAAGTTATACAAAAACCTTCAAAATGGCGTTTTCTAAATGTTTCTATCCTTATTTGTTGCTTAAAAAGTTGCAAAAAAGTCAAAAATTTTGTTTTTTTTTATAAATGTTAATAACTTTTTTGAAAATAAACCTATAATATTTATATTTCATCGAATGATGTGTCTTGTAGAGCTTAAAATAGGGTCAAAATGTCAAAGTGATCGGTCAAATAGTTTAAAAGTTATTTTATTTGTTTATCCCAAATTAACATTTTTTGTAACAATATAAGTCAGAAATTTATACAGTTTTAGTAATTGTAAGGGTTGTTTCTTTTAGAAGAAGAGTTCTTTTATTATTGACATTAAAAAAATTTAGAAAATTAATTTTTAATATTGCAAAATAATTTTGCAAAAACATGTCGATTTTTTGCTTATAAACAATTAGAATAACTTTTTAACCATTGACTGTAAAAATATTATATTTTCATATTTAAAAAGCTTGCATTTTTTCACAAATTTAAATAAAAAAAAGTTTGTCCTAAAATAATTTGTGCAAAGTTAGCCTCTTTTTTTATTTAATTCATAGCACCTTTCTTTATAATAATTAAGAAATCTAATTAGCGCTATTTGAAAGAATGTACATTATAGTTTTAAAGTACTAAATTTAAAAATTATTGCCCTTTAACGGAATCCTCCACAAAGCTTTTTAAATGTATGTATATAACATTTATAAAATTTATATTATTTTATAATACCGATTTTATAATGCCGACCGATTTTTTTTTATAAAATCGGTCGGGTTTGAAACTCTCGTGAGCTGAAGGGAGGGGGAAGGCGCTGTTAACTGTATCTCTGTTCCTTTTTTATGTATTTCAACGTTTATTTTTGACCTTGTATGTATTCTTTGCCTACATTACGAATATGCATTATTTTAATAAATAAATTATCAAATAAACCACCTAATTTGTTTAAAAACAATTTTTTAAAAATTTTTTTTTAGTACTATTTAAGTTAAGTTTGAATGTAAAATAGAAGTATTTGTCATTTCCTATATTTTGGGAAATAAGCCACAATTTAAGTTTATAATAAGTTTATTTTTGACGTTTCGATTTCTACTTCGGAAATCTATCTCAGAATACAGGACATTAATAAATTAATCAAATTTTGTTTTTGGTTACTTGGTAGAAAATTTGGTTTAAAAATTTTTCTGATATCTTTTCTGGGTGATTGATTAGGGTAAGGAAGCTCAGTAGATCTGTTATAGTAAAAATTACAAAAAAAAAGTTATTGACAAAAATGGTAGACAGCTTTAAACTCCACATTTAAAAATAAGTTACAATCTTACAGGGTATTCTATAAGATGGTGACAGACCAAACTTATGTTTTTTAAATGAAACACCCTGTATTTTATTTTAAATGTGAATCTGCTTCACTTCCACATCACAACAATGTAAAGTTTTATTATGTCATACCGGGTATATAAAAAGTTATAACCAATATTACCTGAAAATCGTATCAAGTTTGACTCCCTGTATAATTAAAAAGCAATATAGGACCATTGATCTATTGCAACCATAGTTTTTTAATAATTGTTAAAAATTATAAAACATATTCGTTTTCATAATATTCGTTAAATCAAATACATGGTAAGTCAAAATGCAAGTACATTATTTTCTTGGTAATTTTATTTTATGAAATATAAAACCGAAATTTTTGACTTATTTTGCAACTTTCTAAACAACAAATAAGGATAGAAACATTTAGAAAACGCCATTTTGAAGGTTTTTATATAACTTATAAGTTTCTTCTCTTCTAAAATTTGTTTAAATTGCTTCACTTTTTGCTGATAGACGAAAAAAGCAAAAATTTTTCGTTTTTTGACCTTAATTTGTTAATAACTAATTAAGTCCAACAAATCGACTGCAGGAAACATATAGGTTTTTGTGACAGAGGTCCACACTACTCAAAACAACTGTCGTTTACCTGGCCGGACGAGTGTCATGGAAAAAATGCTTATATTTTCCTAACAGTTTTCGAGATAATCGCATTTTACAAATAAGCTGCATAATACTAATTCAATTACTCCAAACACTTAAGGAAAAATAGACAAAAATATATTTTCTTTTGAATTTTGATATAAAATATTAACTAAAGTTAATAGATTCTGATATATAGGGTGTCCAGAAACTCTCCAGACGAATGAAGACCGGAGACTCCTCTGATAATTCTAAGATTACCTCCAGAACGTTTCTATTTAGAAAAACGAAAACTGGTACGATTATTCATCCTCGAGATAAATCGATTTCATTAATGGCATGTCATAGGCATCTGTTTTGGGTAGGTCAACGGTTATTTTACCGCATATTTTTTTTGTTTTTTTCTCTTAAGCATTCCTGATACTAGATTATTATATTTTCTGGTGTTCTAGCACTAAGAGTAGTTTTACTTCGGTAAATTCGGTAAGTCAGTAAGATACACCGTTTTCTAAAAAATTCAATTTGAAAATTTTTGGTTTTTTTCATCATGAAAGTTAAATTAATATTTTTTGCACTAGTTGACTGTGAAGTGTCAACAAAAGTATAACCTACGTTTTTATTTGTCAAATTGTTTTCAGGTCACAAAGTTTGTCTTTTAGTTTTTTACATTGTAGTATTTACACACAATTTCAATTTAAAAAAAAATGTTGTTTACTAATAAGGAATACGCTAGAAGGTTCCAATAAGGAATACGCTATAAGGTTTTTTAAGGTTCCAATTTGATTCTATAATGTCCGTGCCATATTAAGTGGAATGTTTGTAAATAACGACATGACATCTAAAGAAATTAAAACATAATCATTTGATTATGTTTTAATTTCTTTAGATGTTAGATGAATTATAATGTTATATAAGATGAATTATAATTATTGTGATATTAAGTAACATGTTTATATTGTAATATTTTGAAAAAAATTTATAAATATTGAAAATGGCATTCACCTTAATAATAACTAATTTTAATAATTCATCAACGAAATATCACTCTTCTACGGTTTCTTTTATTGTTATTTTTATTTTTACATTTAAATAATTTTGTTTTTTTTTTATCGAATTTAATCATGACATTCATTACAAACTTCGATGTCAATTTTTAATTGTAAAATCCTTTAATTTCTGTAAGTGTTTTTTAAATGTATTTGTACGCCATTTTAACAATGTTAAAATTGTTTTATAGTACAGTGTACTCCTGATGAAGCTATCAAATAAATAGCGAAATATTGAGTTTATTAGAAAAAACAAAGATTTTGATTAGAGATCACTTTATCTGATAATCCTACGTAATTATAAATTATTTTTTGGTCGAAATAATCACTTTTAATATATATATATATATATATATATATATATATATATATATTATATATATATATATATATATATATATATATATATATATATATATATATATCATCATCATCCAGCCCCATTTTCACATCCATTGTTGGATATAGGCCTCCTCCAAACGTCTCCAGTTCTCTCTATCTCTAGCTGCTGCAATCCAGTTTGTTTCTATTCTCCTTAGGTCGTCGGTCCATCGGGTGGGTGGTCTGCCTCAATAATCTCTTCGTCCATCTTCCGTCTTCCATTCTAGCAACATGTCCAGCCCTCCTCAACTTTTGTTTATTGATTCGCAGTATAATATCGTCTACGCTAGTTCGCCGGCGTATCTCCTCATTTCTCATGCGATCTTTCAAGGTCAGGCCTAGCATTGATATTTCCATTCGCCTTTGTGTTACCCTCAGTTTTTCGGCAGTAGCTTTCGTTAAAGTTAGGGTCTCTGCTCCGTAGGTCAAGACTGGTAAGATGCATTGGTTAAATACCTTCCTTTTCAGGTGAATTGGGATATTAATTTTAAAAATGTCTCTCATCCTTCCATATGCCGCCCATCTCAACGTGATTCTTCTATTTAGCTTGCAGGTTTGGTTGTCTCTGGTTATTCTAATTTCATGACCCAAGTATGTGTATTTATCGATTAATTCTACCTTGTTGTTAATAATCTGTATCTCTTTGCTGTGAACCATATTGGTCATCATTTTGGTTTTCTCGAAATTTATCTTCAGCTCAGTTTCTTGTAGTATGTCATTCAGTTCTTGGAGCATATCTTTGATCTCTCCCAGATTATCTGACAGAAGCACGATATCGTCCGCAAAACGTAGATGGTTTAATCTTCCTCTATCGATGAATATTCTTTTCTGCTGCCATGTTAGTCTTTTAAATGCATACTCAAGAACGGTAATGAACAGCTTTGGTGACATGGTATCACCTTGCTTGACTCACCGTCTTATCTTTATTTTATTAGTTGCAGAATGTAGACTTATGGTTGTTGTGGCATTTTCATATATATTTTTAACCATATTACAATATCTGTGGTCGACCCTGCAATCTTGTTGTGCTCTTAGAATGGACGGTAGTTCCATTGTATCGAACGCCCTTTTTAAAGTCTACAAATATCAATGCCAAGGGACGGTTATATTCGTTAGTTTTTTCTATCAGGGTTTTTAGGCACTGCAGGTGATCGTTTGTGCCGTAATTAGGGCGGAAACCGTCTTGTTCCCGAAGTTGGTAAAAATCCAGCTTTGTCTCTAGTCTGTTCGTTATTATTCGGGTGTATAATTTATAAAGATGGTTAAGGAGACTGATTGGTCTGCATCTTTCCAGGTCTGCTATATCTCCCTTCTTGTGTAAGAGTACAGTTATTCAATTATTCCACTTTGTTGGGATATTGTGATTCCATAGGCATAGATTAAAGAACTTTTGAATTATGGCTATCAGTACATGCAAAATAGTTATAAATGCAATTATTATTAATAATAATTGCATCATTGTTTTCGTTTTAAATGATTTGTCTTTTGAATTTTCCTACTTACCTTAACGAATGTAGGTGCCTTTTAATTAAAAAACAACCACAAACCAGCAATAAATGTAAACACAATTTATTCATATACAATTAACTATCAAATATTATTTATTTTAGTGATTGAATTAAAATGTGATTAAAATTAAAATTAACCACAGGTAAACAAAGAAAAACAATTTTTTTTAAAGATAAGAAATGCAGTATATAATATAAAATGTAAATATACATCCACAAGTTCAACAGTTATTGTAGAAGTAATTTAAAAAATTAAATATGAAGATTTTCGTGTTTATTAATCTGTGTCTGTGTCTCTTGATTCTGATTTCCCAAGCAAAACTTATATTTGGTTGTGCCTGTCCCTTAATTTCTGATCCAGTCTGCGGAACAAATGGAAAGACTTACCCTAATCGATGCGTGCTAGAATGTGACCAAAAGGTATATCCAGATTTAAAAATTAAACATAAAGGACAATGTTAACATAATACGTCTATAAATCTCAAATATAATTCCTGTTATATTGACGAATAAATTATATGTTTTACTGTAAATTTCTACATGTTTATTTATTTTTATTTAAAGACAAAGTTGCATCCACCTAATTGTTATTAGCGACGGATCTGTACAATTTTACAATAATAGGTATATTACGTGGTTACAAAAAATTTTATTTTCTACAAAATATTACCTAAAAAGTTACCAATCGTATATAAAAAAAGTTAAATCTTATGGAACACATCAATAGCTTTTAAATAATCTATTAAGTTCTTCGAATAAGTATTTTGACCTAACACAACTGATAAATTTGAATCTATATTATAAAAAGATTGTTGATGTTGACACATTCAAAGATAATATGTTTTACTGTTAAGGTTGAATTGCGGCGCTCGCATATCGGACGGTTACATTTTGAAAAAAGATAAGGGTGTGTGAGTCCAGTATGGCCTAATCGTAATTGGTTAACTACACTCTGTTCATGGCAATTCTTGTAAAAAGGTTTAGTTGCTTTAACTGTGTCTTTAATTTGTCGTAGTTTAGACGTTGATATTTGCCATTCGTTATGCCAGACGTTCTAAGATTTTTGGCTTAATACAAAGCTTTAAGTCTTCTGGACCGTACTATAATATTATTTCTGAGTCCGCACTAGAAACTGCACTACGCGCACTTAAGTCTGCTTCTTCAATTCCGGGTATACGCACATAAGAAGGAATCCATATGAAATCAACTGTCCTCCCTTTTTTTTTGACATGTGTGAAGTTCTAATTTGATCATTTTTTCAATTGGGTGTTCAAGATATAATCGTTGACTTGAAGTAATCGAACTCAGAGAATCAGAAAGAATCACCGCTTTGACGATATTGGTATCATTAATAAACTTAATTGTTCGATAAGGAGCGAATAATTCGGCTGTATATATGCTACAGTAGTGAGATAGTTGAAATAGATATTTATTTGAATTGATAACAAAAGCGGCACCAACTCCATTGCTAGATTTTGAAGCATCTGTAAATATGTTGGAGAATTTTTTATAAGACAAAATAGTCTTTATTTCTGAGGGACGTATTTCCGACTTATTATATTTGCTCAAATATACATTACACTGTGGAATATTGATTGACCAAGGGATATGATAATCGGTGATCCTCATATTGATCCTCGTTTGGATCGAATATGTCTGGAAAATCAAATTTAATTTCTTGCAATATGTTCTAATTCATGCATAGTAATTGCTTTATATGTTCTCGCCATGTCAGTTTGTTGTCTAACTGCATTCCTAAAAATTTAATATGAGGATGGACTGTTATTGGTTTCCCGTAGGACGTAGTACTACTTTGTAGTACTTTGTAGTAGAAAATTCTAAGCCAGTATTTAGAGATCACATTTCCAGTTTATTGATAAAGCTTTGTAAACATTTTGTCATATCTATATGTTTTCCTTTGGTAAATACCACTAAATCGTCAGCATAAATCCGTGCTTTTAAAGGTTTTTCCATGTTTTTCAAAATATCATTAATCGCTATTAGGAAGAGTGTTGCGCTAAGAACAGACCCTTGTCGTACTCAATTTGTTAAGCAGTGAGTTTTCGAGTACGAATTGGAAACTCTTACCCAAAAAGTCCGATTGGTTAAAAAATTGTTGATGAACGATAAACAGTGTCCCCGGATATTCCACTCATACAACGTTTTTAGAATCCTGTGTTCCCTGGCAGTATTAAAAGCATTTTTTAAATAAAAAAATATCGCGTACATTTTCAATTAGTTGCAAACGATTCCATAATATCGCTTTCGTATTCCAGAATGTTATCAGCCGTGGATCGATTCTGCCTAAATCCATTTTGTTCAGTAATCAGTAATCGATTTTGTTCCAATGTCCACATCAATCTACTGTTAACGATTTTTTCTAAAAGTTTGCACATGGAACAAGTAATTGAAATTGGCCTGTATGATTCCACACTATATCGTAGTTTTTGTCTTTTAAAAGAGGTAAGACGTAGGAATTAGTCCAGTTTGAAGGAAAATGCAGTTGCGTCCATATGAAGTTAATTATGTCAAGTAAATGATATTTGGCTGAGTCCTGAAGTTATTTTAGAAATATAGTTGGGATATCATCGGGTGCAGGACAAGAATCTTTAAGGTTTAAAGTGCTGAATTAAGTTCTTGAAATGTAACGCGACTATTAATTATTGCTACGTTAGGATTTTCATTATTAGGAAGAGTATAGGTATCAGATGATGAATTTAAAGAATCTGATCTTGCACGTAGATTTTTGTCATTTGAGAGGCTTTCGAAAAAATCCGCTAGAACGTTTGCAATAGCTTCATCTTTGGATACTATTTTATTTTGTACTTTCAAGTGTTTAATAAAAGTTCTTTGCGGAGTACCACAAATTTTTTAAATTTTTTGCCAGACTTCCTTGGACCTCGTTGCGTTATTTACTTCTGATACAAATTTCTGCCATGAATTCCTTTTAGCTTGCGTTATAGTAAGCTGCGCTGTTGAGTTAAATTTTTTAAATTAATTGTGTTTGCCAGTGTCTTGTGCTTCTTATAGTCATTAAAGGCAGATTTACCATTTTTTATGTCCTCTTCGCATTTTTTAGACCACCACGGTACTGGTGTACGTCCCTTTAATTGTTTTGTTTTACCAATATATAATATAGCACCTTCTAAAATTACGTCATTGAGTGATTTAATGGTCTCGTCAATATCCTTGGATATTTGGTCCCTATATATGTGACTATCAATATATTGAGAAAATGAATCCCAATCTGCGTTGTTATTTTTCCATTTTGGACTAAATTCTTGATGTTTCTGCACATGGTTGAGGTTTGTAATAACTATATGAGAGTGGTCACTTTCATATGTTAAAGGCAATACTTCTCAGTCTAAACCTATGGTTAAATTTTGATCAAATAAAGAAAGATCTAGAACTGATGATTCACCTGTCGATATATTAAATCTAGTAGTGTTGCCAAAAAGGTTAGATTAAAATCTGTAATAATGTTCTCTAATATTTGGCCCCTTAAATTTGTATTTTGTGAGCCCCAAATTCTATTATGGCTATTAAGGTCACCTAAAATTAGGCGTGGTGTGGGTATCTCATCAAGAAGTTTGCGGAGGTCTTCGTAACTAACTTGTGTGTTAGAAGGTAAGTAAATATTACAGATGTAGAATTTTCTATGTGGTTCTGAAATCTTTACCGCAATGGCTTTGAGACCTGTTATAAGTGGAAAGACCTCATGGTCTACTGAATTTTTTACCAAAATTGCCACTCCTCCACTAGCGCAATTGGTGTTCGTTCTATCTTTTCGAAAACAGTTCTTATGAGTATATATTGGAAAGAGTAAGGTTAGTTTTTTGTAGGCATATTATTTTTGGGGAGTATTCCGATTAAATGATTTGTAACATAGGTAGGTGATGAAATAGTTCATCAATATTCCACTGTAGTATAGAGTTAAAAATTATGAATCGAGGGAGGATAATTCACTGTCTGTAATATCCTTATCAAGGTAGTACATATTGTGATTTTAAATTGCTCTTTAATATATAAAATTTATTTCAAAATACCATAGATCTACCCACGATTCAGACTATAGAAACAGGTGGAATCACAAATGATATACAAGATACCTATATCATCACAGAAACCCATATATCTTCTGATATTACACTTGTACTTTGGATATTACACCCTGTAGGTGGCAATGAAATCATATGCAAATTTCAAGATATTCGTGTTATTTCAGAAGAAAATCAACTTTCGGATTTTCGAATTGAACTTCCAGAAAACGTTGATATTACATATAATATAAAAGATGTCACAGAAGATACAATGGCAGAAGTTAATCAATCGACATCCAATAATCTTCCTTAAGTTAATCAAGAGTCTAACTCATTATCTAAAGAAATTGACACCTCAATCAACAAATTCTTTTTTTGGCCAAAAACGCCAGACAGAAAGGGCAAACAGCAAACAGAAAGGTTGCCTTTCGTGCTCACTTCTTCAGATCGTCAAAATGCAGAGAGGCGTAAAATTGAAGAGAAAGCAGAACAAGAAAAAATGAAATTGTAACGAAAACAAAAGTGAATTGACTCAAAATCAAACAATAAAGGTCAAAAAACAGGGTAATCAAGATGAGAGTAATAAAAAAATTGCCACAAGAGTCAATTCGGTCAGCAAAAAATGTCAATCTGTTGTGAAGAATAAAGAAACTGTTACAGTATTTACAGTTGATATTTCAGATACAAATATTTTGAAAGCAGACACACTTATTGAGCATACAATTAATAGTACTACTTTAAAAAGTGGAGTTAGAGTACATATACCAGATGTTGTTGTCCTCAAAGAAAAACAAGAATTGTCACGAAACTAATTTCCTGATTCTGTAGAAGAAAGCGTTGATCTACCCACAATTGATAACATATTTTTTGATGTCTGCAACAATATGATTTTATCAAATTTAAAGAATACATCCAAAAGCAAATGTACAAATTTGGAAACCAGCAAAGAAAAATGTGCTGGTGAATAGGCTAAAAGAAATTTATTTTTTGAAACTGAGGGATATCCATGAAAAAATACAAATTCTCTCAGATATAACGGTGAAACAATCAGACGACACCAACCCACCTGTAAATAACCTTTTGTATACAGGATTGTGTTATTCTTGTTCCCATGATATATCTAAATCAAAAATTGGAATAAAATATCTATTTAGTGCTAGAGGTTACCATATTGGTACTTGTGCAAAGAAACAACAAGAAATTGAACACAAACAGTTTTGTGTGCCTTACCAGCACGAACAAAAAAAAATACCAATTTTGTGAATGGCCAATGACTGTAATTCTATATGCCAATAACTTTGTTTGTATGGCAAATAACTGTGTAATTCTGTAAGCTTTCAACTTTGTGTTTATTTTTAATATACATTAATATTTCTGATTAAAATAACCTGAGTTTTTATTAAATCTGATGTTTTATTACTATTAAAAACCCTTACAAAATATTTCACTTCAAAACATACCAATTTACAATTTTAATTCAATTGGCAATTCCTTAAGTGGCCAATTGGCCAATGGCTACACCTACAGAGAATCTTCTAGCCGAATCTATGGAACCGCCCTTACATTTAAGACGACTATTTTTAGCTGAAAAATTTATTCTTAAATGCCAGTCTTACAATCAAACTGAGCTACTACAAAAAATATGTGATATTGCTGTTTCTAATCTAGTCGACAAATGGTGGCATAACAGAAATTCTCCAATTCTGGCAGTGGCATATCCTAACGTTTCTCAACGTCTAAACACTCCGTGTGACTTGACATTCTTTCAATCGAATTTCAATGTTTCTTACGCCAAAGTCAATGTTTGGTTTCCCAATTTTGACAATGAGAATACAGTTGATTTTCAGCATCAGATAGCCAAGCTTAATAATCCATGCAGGATCTTCACGGATGGGTCTAAATCTAGATTGGGAGTCGGCTGTGCTGTATATATTCCGGATCACAAAGAATCCCTAATATTCAAGTTAGATAAACAATGCTCTATATACTCTGCAGAAATGTTTGCAATTCATAAAGCTCTAGAATGGGCGGTCAACAAAAAAATTTCTAACCACCAAGTAGTAATTATATCAGATTCAATGTCTGCGTTATTAGCTTTAGAAAACTCTCGTCAACATTTATATAAAAATAGTCTTGTCGTTAAAATTTTAGAAAACCAACTTAAGCTGCAGGAAGAACATACTACTGTACATTTCGTCTGGGTAAAAGGACACTTTGGTATTTCCGGTAACCTCAAAGCAGATTTTTATGCTAAAGAGGCAATCTTAAAAGGATCAGAAATAAATTGGCTAGATAGAAGCGATCTAACAGCCACTTGCAAGAAAAGTCTAAAACAAAATTGGGACATTGAATGGTTTGCTTTCTGTAATCGAAGCAACAATCTTTATACAAAAATTCATCCAGTTTTACCTACTGAGCCGTTTGCCGTAAGAAGTTACCCCAATAGAAATATTTATTCCATGTTTGTTAGATGTCTCTTTAACCATGCCACTGTCAAGACATACCTCTATAGACTAAATCTATCCGAATCAGAACTTTGTGATTGCAATGGTTACGTTGATGATATTAATCATTGGTTGTTTGGATGCAAGCATAATGATGATGCAATTAAATATTTGATGCACACCCTGTCTCAAGAACAAATACCTTTACCACAAAACCAAACTTGGATGAATGAGTCGGCTTGAATGTGTTTAGCAATTATTGTTTTTTATAATTAATCTTATGTAATATTAAGTACCTCCCTGTAAAATACGAACATTGTTATTTAAAAAATTAAAAAATATATATGTATATAAAAATAAAAAATAAATAAAAAAAAATAAAAAAAAAAATAATAATAAAAAAAATAAATAAAAAAAAATTATATAAATAAAAAATCATATATCAAAAAACTGTAAAAAAAAAAAAAAAAAAATAAATAATAAAAAAAAATAAAAAAAATAAAAAAATAAAAAAAACGATCACAAAGAAGGTCTAAACCTCCGAGGTGTTGAACCGGGTTTATGTCTTAGCGCTGTGACAATTATTATTAATTATTAGAATTTAGTATTAGCATTTAGTATTATTTGTATATTTCTTATTTGTAAATTAATTTAAGTTGGTTAGGGTCCTGAATGAAGAGTTTAAATAGAGGTCAATTTAATGTTTCCACTTCCTTTTTGTATTTTTTTTTATTTTTATATAACAATACCTATATATGTATGTGCGTGCATAAGTTTGTATATGTGCTGCGCATGTGTATATAGTATTTAATATTGTAGCAAACAGTATTTAGTATAATACCGTGGCTGAATGGATCAATAATCCAAAGCCATAAAAAAAAAAAAGAGTTTGAAAATTGGACAGATTTCGAGAATAAATTTCTCAACTATTTCTGGGGGAAAAATAAACAGAGAGAAATCAATCAAGAGCTACAGAATGGAAAATATCACGAAAAAATGGGAATATCTGAAGAAAGATATGCTTTGCAGATATATAACAACTCAAAATACCTGGAATACAAATATTCTACCAAACAGCTGGTAGAAATGATCAGCAGACATTTTGAGGAAACGTTGGAAGATCACGTGATTTTGAGAAACTATCAAGATATTGATAGTTTGTGCCAATTTCTTCAATTAAAAGAAGCGAAAAGAAAAGAAATGAGAAATAGAAGACAACATGACCAATATAATGGACCGGAAAGAAGGTATTCATCAAATTATGACCAGAGAAACCGACATCCCAGATCAACAAACGAATATAGGCCGAGAAACTACAATAATTACAATAGACAACAAAATTACGATAACAGGAATGACACACAAAATAGAACATATGAAAATCACAACAGGAATAGAGATGCACAAAATCCTCCGAATAGGAATACTAACGAACAAAGGGACGATAGAAATAATCAGAGCTTCCAACAACAAAATAGAAGGGAGATGAATCATGTAGCAATAGGAAACGAAAGACAAATTTCTAATTCTAATCTTATATTTTTAGATGCATTTATAAAACATAAAGCGATTGAAATTGTGATTGATTCTGGATCGGAGATATCGCTAATCAATAAAAGACTAGTAAAAGAAATAAATTTGGACAGATTTGTGTATAAGATTCCTAGGGTTGATTTAGTGGGTGCAAACAATAAAAATTTGACGACAGTAAACGAAGGTTTGGGAGTACAGATAAGAGTGGGAGACAAATTCCATATTATGAAATGTTTGGTGATTGAAGATTTAAATCATGATATTGTAGCGGGAATTGATGAATTGAGGAAAAAAGATATCACCATAAATTATTCGGAAAATAAACTGGAAATCAGAGCAGAACCAGACAACACAGAAGAAGAAAAGCAAACAGATAGGAAAGCAAATTCTGGAAGGATCAATGCACAGGAAAAACGCAAAGAAATCGATATGACTGTGGAGGATAAACCGAAAGTACAAGAACAAAATCTAACAGAAGAGAAAAAGAGAAGGAAGAAAAAGAAGAAGAGTTCGAAAAGAAAGCAGGAAAATAAGATGGAGACAAGAGAAAAACAGGAAATAGAAGGTACAGAAGAATTGTCGGCAACCGACGATAAAACAGAATGGAAGCAGGAAGAAAAAGAAGGTATCGTCAGAGAAATGAAAGGAATAGAAACATGGTGCTCGGAATACCAAAGGAAATTAGAGGATAAAAAGAAAACAGAAAAAAAAATGGCACTGATGGACGAGAATCCAGAATTTTGTGAAGAAATACTATAGGCAGTGAACACATGTGAACAAAGGGAGGATGAAAGAAAAATAAATTGTGGAGAAAACATGGGAAAGAAAATAGAGAAGGTTTTTGGAAACCATGGAGATTTTGTTAATGAAGTAAACCGAGTGGCTAAAAATTATGAACTTTCTTTTAAGGGAAAATGCTTGGAAAAATTTAAAACGAAAATATATCCAATCCCGTATAAAGACAGGCAATATACGGGGTATTTTAACATTCACGACATTTATCAGTATCATAAGTAAATTTTAATAACATAGTGAAATAATTTGATCCTAGAAAACTTTTGTCATTTTTAAAATTTAACAAAGAGTTTTCGGCAGATCAAATGGCGGGGATTTGTTATGATATGTAAAATCGAGAAAAATATTGGTTTGATTAAAATATTTCAAAGTTCAAAAACATTAAAATAATCCAGGTAAGTAGGATAATAACCAACAAACATTTCGAAGAAGGAAAGTTTTTTAAATTTTTGGATTACCTGTATTAAACAAAATGTAAGCTATGCATAAATTATTTCCTTTGTTAAACTATACTTGAGTGACCCGCATAATTTTAAGTGAAATCCAAAGAACAATTGAACCGGGTTTTCCAAATACATTAACGCAGTGATTAAAGACAATAGAAGAGATTTGAGAAAGAGGTGTTTGTTAGTTTTTAAGAATTGTAGAAAAATATTATTTGTAAATAAGTTTTAGGAAATTTTATAATTATAGGTAAAAAGTTGTTTGTTATCGAAATGAAAAAATGGGGAAATTGTGACGAGTTTTGATTGGCGGAGATTGAAAAAAGTGGGATAGGTATGTAGGAATGAAAGTTTAGCTAGATTTCGGAGTGAGCAAAGATAGTCAGTTGGTTTCCAAGGGTGCAAGGCGAACGGCCGTTGTTCTCGGGTAGTTTCCCAGAGGTAGGAAGCAGTAGCAGTGAAAGTTTGTGAGTTTTCGTGTAGTAAATTAATTAGCTAATAAATTGCTTGGCGCACCAAGACTTTAAATATCACAATAATATATATATATATATTATATATATATATATATATATATATATATAAATATATATATATATATATATATATATATGTATATATATATATATATATATATATATATAGGCATATATATATATATATATATATATATATATATATATATATATATATATATATATAGGGTTTTTGTCGCGGTTCTCAAAAATTTAGTTTGTAAGAACTTTTTGAAATTATCTTTATTATAATTATTATGAAACACACATATATATCTAGTATAGACAATATAAATTTAAAACAAACTATCTTTAACTGTTTTCTAAAATAAAGATTTTAATCACCACTCAATGTCTTCGTTATCAGCCTCGGTTATCCTTCTTTTTGTGAAATTTCATTGCCAAATACACTACAATGTTTTAATTATCAGCTTCCATCATTTTAAAATATTTTTCTTGTTAATGGCATTATTTAATCGGTAAAATTTTCTCCCTTCCTGCTTTTTGGTTTATTCTTCTTTCTAATAATTGTTTCCAACTTTCCAATCTCCAATCAGCATATAAATATTATAATTTTTAATTTCTTCAAATTTTCAATCACCATATAAATATTATAATTTTTAATCTCCAACGAATACACTTAATATTGAATACCGACTATTTACCACCGAATACTGACATACTGACTACATAATACTGTACTGTATAATGAATACTCTAATACTGACCACGGTATACTACATACTGTACTGTATAATGCAATCTCCAATACTGACTATTGACTACTCTCCTTTATCCTCCAAATTACAGAGTATTTATATCATTTCTACTAAGATTTTATCTACATTTTTAATTTTATAGAAATTTAGGCTTTTCAGATCAGAATGTAAACTTATATATAAATAAAACATCTTAAATTAATAAATAAACACTATTTTAAATTCATAATTAATTATTTCAAATATCTCCCATTTACAAAAGTTCCCACAACCAAATTTACTTCAGTGTATATTTGGTTGCCTATGTATATGGCGTATTCAAATATATTTATAATACCATAATTATTAAAATAACCAAATACATTGCAAAATAAAAACTTTTAAAACTTATTATTATGCTAATTTCTTAAGAATGCCCTCATATAAATACTTTTTATAATATTCTCTAGTATATAACTTATAAATTATTTCTTTAATCACTATTTAAGAGCGTAGGCGCAAAATTTCGGGACAAGACTTTTTAAATGCATTCATTTTTTTCGAATCCTGAGAAAACTTATAAATATTTTAAAAAAATTTAAACGCAGAATGAAAGAATACATTATTACCGAGGGCCGAAAGTCCCTGAAAACTTCTGTAATATTTATTTAAATAAGTTACAGGAGTGAAAAACAAGAGAAAATTTAGTGTGATTTTTACTTTCAAATATGTCATTGGAAAAAACATTTTGTTTATTCTAAGAGACTTTCGGCCCTCGGTAATAATGTAATCTTTCATTTTGCGTTTAAATTTTTCAAAAATTTTTGTTAGTTTTCTCAGGATTCGAAAAAAATTAATGCATTTAAAAAGAATTGGCCCGAAATTTTGCGCCTACGCTCTTAAGTTCATTCTAGATTACCTTCGTTTCTCCTGTATTTAATATTATATAAATATATATATATATATATATATATATATATATATATATAATATATATATATATATATATATATATATATATATATATAAGGATCAATCAGACGAGTGGTGGGTTCTTATATCGCTGAAAGCATCATCAGTTCATCTAAAAAGTACAATATGAGAACCACACAATCATGGAAACGATGTTATAATTGTAACCTTAAAAAGACATGTAGCAGTCAAAGTTATTTACAATTATGTGAATAAAACTCAACTAAATGGACATTATACGGTGATATTGTATAAACAATCAAGTAACTAACAACATATAGCAACTTATAAAAAATTAGCACAGCAACTAACCATGTGGTCTAAAGTAAACGAAATATTATTTAATCTTAAGTAGTGAAAAAGAACCAAGAAAATCATAGACAACTTCCAACTATTTAATAATTATTAAGCTTTGATTTTAACTTTAGGTAGCATTATAAGTGATATCAATAAAAATTTATTTAAAAAGTAGTGTAAATGAAGTTACCGATCAAAGCCTTACAGCTGCCGCCGGAAAAATGGCGCTAAATGAACCAGAACGAACTAAACCGCAAAAAATACAGCCAACCTTGAGGTCAAAAATCTTTTGACAGATCAGCAAGGTGGAGGTACCACCCCAAATAATTGGGCGGTCAATTTAAAAGTTTAAATGAGTTTGGATGACTACCCGCATGTAAGAGACAAACCAATGAAAGAAATTGGTATTATAATAGCAACTCCTCGCATTAATCAGCCTAGAACTAACAAACAGGAGAATTTCATTCAACCTCATATATAGGTTATAACGTTAAACATTATGGCTAGATAATCCGCCACAGGTGATCAACGATAAATCAATTTCCACAGCCCAAGGTCCAGACGCTTGGAACTGTAATTTGCAAAAGATTCTATGAATCCATTACAATATGTGTATTATGTTATTTTAGTAGAAAATTGTTCACACTAATCTAAGCAATTAGTGTAAAAATATGCAATGTAAGTTGCATATGTTACAGTGAGTTAAGTAAAGAATATTTAATAATTTTCTTTAATTATTAGTTTATTTCTATTTTATGTATATTTTAATTATTTAATAAAAATTGGAAAAAAGAGTTCAAGTAGTACACCTTGCATGACATTTTATATAATGAAAAGATCATAATAAAGCCTATTTTCTGCAAAATTAAAGCATGCTATATTTGACTCAAGTTACTTATGTCAGTTCTCTTATTTAAAGCATTAGGATGTTTTAGGATTGAACACATTTCCAAAAACTGTCTTTTAGCTAGATTGCGTTCAGTGGCAAGAATCTTAACTTCATTGAAATCCACTTTATGTTTAGTATATATCGCGTGTTGTGCCAGGGCACAAGTGTGTTTTGATAAATTAATGTCACTGCGATGTGAAGTGAGACGACCTTTTAATGATCTACCAGTCTGACCAATGTAACATAAATCGCAGTTAGCGCATGGAATTTGATAAATCGTGGTTACTTGTTCCAAAGTGGACAAGGGTGTTTTAGTTTTAGAGAACAAATATCTAACAGTTTTCGCATTCTTGACAGCAATTTTAACCGCTATGTTATTTTATTTATACAATTTAATAAGCTTCTCAGTAACTTGAGGAAAATAAGGTAAAGAAGAATAATGGGTGGTAGGATTCTCAAGATCAGTATCATGCAGAACAATGCTATTCATTGAATTATTAAAGAATTGCGATGGATGCTGTGGTTGCTGGTCGAAAATTTACCTCTCTGAAAGGCGGGATCTCTTTACTTGCAAATGTTGTCTCTTGAGGTTGAGGAATATTTTGTTGCCAATCTGCCAAATCTTTTCCTAGCATCACAGCAGAAGTTTTCTTTTGGTATTCAATACCCAGTTCTGGATTTGATTTTCAGCTTCTTGAAGAGAGGTAGAATATTGAACGGAAATTTCTGTGGTCATGACAACAGCAAAATACGCGTCAGTAATCTTATGTCTATTTATAGGAACTATGCCACATTTTCCAAACTCCTTTATCGCAATAGTTGGAATAGCTGCAAATGGAAATGCCTCTCCGGAAATGCCGTCATAAAGAAACCACATTCCGGCGTGTTTGCAAAGGCATGCCTTCAGGAAGTATCGGCAAAACATTTTGTAAGAAATTATAGTAGGCCTCTACATTTAGTGTTCTGGGTAATTCACTTGGTCCTATCAAACGATTGTTATTATTACATCCCTTAAATTGATACTAAATTTTTGTTGAAAATTTGTCCTACGTATTAAATAATGGTTCTCGTTACGAGCATTAAGTGGCGTCCGCGGACAACATTACGTATGTATCTGGAAATGTGTAGATGATATGATCATCTGTTGTTTATATATCACGTTCACGGATGCGTCTGTAACATATCCGATTGCTGTCGGTTTTCTTAGCACAGATCAAAGGGTTTCGGTGCGGACGTCCGACGCCTTTCCACACATCGGGCCTCTGACATCTTCTTTACCATTTTTTATTATTCTATTTTATTCCGATGTACTCTGAAGTAGTAGTTGAACACTCTAAATAGGCCTATTTAGCTGCACAAGGTATGGTCCCAACATCAACATCCATTTTTTTTAATGCTGGCGTAGATATTGCGTCTTCAATAACACACAGACTAAACAATTTACAGATGTGTCCAGATATGTGGTTAGCTTGTGATGATACATCTGAAGATACATCCGCAGATGCGTCTGCCGATGTGTAGTGGAGGCATTATCCGCATATAACTCTTTAGATGGGTTCATGTTCTCTGACGAGTTTATCTTGAAACCACCCACAAAATGTTAATTTTAGAAGAAGATCACCTTGTTGTAAATCTGTACTCTTTGATAGTGGTATGAAGGTAGAATAGAATAACGTTTTTTGACATTCCAATATACATAAATTCCCGAAATAAATTTGGACAGCTAAATTACTCTTACACTTCTCTTCTCCATAAATAATCAACATATCATGGTATTCACGAATCGAAAACATTTTCACGGTGACACTAAACACGATTTTTCAAAATATATGTTTATTAAACCAAAATCTGTTTTGCATACCAAAGTCTATTTTCGTTTTTTGATGAAACGGTTGAAATAGGAAATAAGTTATAGGACTTTTTGCTCCAAATGGTGCCTTTTACCTGTACCTTTAAGGACCGCACTTTTTTCGTATACTGGGTGGAGGTTAATTAATTGTACAAAAAACAGTAGATTATAAACTTTCAAATATTACGATTTAAGCCAACTAGCTTACAATGTTGATACTAAAAGAGATACATGGTGTTCATGTGGAAATTTAAATTACTCTTACACTTCTCTTCTCCATAAATAATCAACATATCATGGTATTCTCGAATCGAAAACATTTTCACGGTGACACTAAACACGATTTTTCAAAATATATGTTTATTAAACCAAAATCTGTTTTGCATACCAAAATCTATTTTCGTTTTTTGATTAAACGATTGAAATAGGAAAAAAGTTATAGGACTTTTTGCTCTAAATGGTGCCTTTTACCTATACCTTTAAGGACCGCACTTTTTCGTATACTGGGTGGAGGTTAATTGTACAAAAAACAGTAGATTATAAACTTTCAAATATTACGATTTAAGCCAACTTGCTTACAATGTTGATACTAAGAGAGATACATGGTGTTATTGTGGAAATTTAAAATTTTATTGTCCTCTATATTTTTTATGTTTGTAAAAATTTATGTATAAACATTTAGAACTGGAAGCTTCTGAGTATAAGGAATTATATTTAATGCATACTTTAATGTAGCTGATAGAAGGTGCCACGTATACTACAAATGTGGCATAAGTTTGCGATTTACTTTTTAGCTCTTCAAGTATTTGTGTCAAAAATAATACAAATACATTATTTTAACAAAAAAAAAAAGAAATAGGCCAGGGAAATAAGCAAAAAAAGTACCCTGTTTGTGACACTCGTCCGGCCAGGCAAACGACAGTTGTTTTGAGTAGTATGGACCTCTGTAACAAAAACCTATAGGCTTCCTGCAGTTGATTTTTTGGACTTTGGTTATTAACAAATTAAGGTCAAAAAACGGAAAATTTTTGCTTCTTTCGTCTCTCAGCAAAAAGTGAAACAATTTAAACAAATTTTAGAAGAGATGAAACTTATAATAAGTTATATAAAAACCTTCAAAATGGCGTTTTCTAAACGTTTCTATCCTTATTTGCTGCTTAAAAAGTTGCAAAAAAGTCAAAAATTTCGGTTTTTTTTATAAATGTTAATAACTTTTGTGAAAATAAACTTATAATATTTCTATTTTATGGAATTATGTGTCCTGTAGAGCTTAAAATAGGGTTAAAATTTCAAAGTGATCGGTCCAATAGTTTAAAAGTTATTTTATTTGTTTATCCCAAATTTTTGGGAACAAAAAAACAAACATTTTTTGTAACAATATAAGTCAGAAATTTATACAGTTTTAGTAATTGTAAGGGTTGTTTCTGGTAGAAGAAGACTTCTTTTATTATTTACCTACATTAAAAAAATTTAGAAAATTAATTTTTAATATTGCAAAATAATTTTGCAAAAACATGTCGATTTTTTGCTTATAAACAATTAGAATAACTTTTTAACCATTGACTGTAAAAATATTATTTTTTCATATTTAAAAAGCTTGCATTTTTTCACAAATTTAAATAAAAAAAAGTTTGTCCTAAAATAATTTGTGCAAAGTTAGCCTCTTTTTTTATTTAATTCATAGCACCTTTCTTTATAATAATTAAGAAATCTAATTAGCGCTATTTGAAAGAATGTACATTATAGTTTTAATGTACTAAATTTTAAAATTATTGCCCTTTAACGGAATCCTCCACAAAGCTTTAAAATGTATGTATATAACATTTATAAAATTTATATTATTTTATAATACCGATTTTATAATGCCGACCGATTTTTTTTTATAAAATCGGTCGGCTTTGAAACTCTCGTGAGCTGAAGGGAGGGGGAAGGCGCTGTTAACTGTATCTCTGTTCCTTTTTTATGTATTTCAACGTTTATTTTTGAACTTGTATGTACTCTTTGCGTACATTATGAATATGCATTATTTTAATAAATAAATTATCAAATAAACCACCTAATTTGTTTAAAAACAATTTTTTTTAATTTTTTTTAGTACTATTTAAGTTAAGTTTGAATGTAAAATAGAAAAATTTGTCATTTCCTATATTTTGGGGAATAAGCCACAATTTAAGTTTATAATAAGTTTATTTTTGACGTTTCGATTTCTACTTCGGAAATCTATCTCAGAATACAGGACATTAATAAATTAATCAAATTTTGTTTTTGGTTACTTGGTAGAAAATTTGGTTGGAAAATTTTTCTGATATCTCTTCTGGGTGATTGATTAGGGTAAGGAAGCTCAGTAGATCTTTTATAGTAAAAATTACAAAAAAAAGTTATTGACAAAAATTGTAGACAGCTTTAAACTACACATTTTAAAATAAGTTACAATCTTACAGAGTATTCTATAAGATGGTGGCAGACCAAACTTATGTTTTTTAAATGAAACACCCTGTATTTTATTTTAAATGTGAATTTGCTTCACTTTCACATCACAACAATGTAAAGTTTTATTATGTTATACCGGGTATATAAAAAGTTATAAGCAATATTACCTGAAAATCGTATCAAGTTTAACTACCTGTATAATAAAAAAGGAGTATAGGACCATTGATCTATTGCAACCATAGTTTTTTGATAATTGTTATAAATTATAAAACATATTCGTTTTCATAATATTCTTTAAATCAAATACATGGTAAGTCAAAATGCAAGTACATTATTTTCTTGGTAATTTTATTTTATCAAATATAAAACCGAAATTTTTGACTTATTTTGCAACTTTCTAAACAACAAATAAGGATAGAAACATTTAGAAAACGCCATTTTAAAGGTTTTTATATAACTTATAAGTTTCTTCTCTTCTAAAATTTGTTTAAATTGCTTCACTTTTTGCTGATAGACGAAAAAAGCAAAAATTTTTCGTTTTTTGACCTTAATTTGTTAATAACTAATTTAGTCCAACAAATCGACTGCAGGAAACATATAGGTTTTTGTGACAGAGGTCCATACTACTCAAAACAACTGTCGTTTACTAATATACTTATTAACAACTTTAAAACTCAACAGTTTTCGAGATAATCGCATTTTACAAATAAGCTGCATAATACTAATTCAATTACTCCAAACAAGGAAGGAAAAATAGACAAAAATATATTTTCTTTTAAATTTTGATATAAAATATTAACTAAAGTTAATATATTCTGATATATAAGGTGTCCAGAAACTCTCCAGACGAATGAAGACCGGAGACTCCTCTGATAATTCTAAGGTTACCTCCAGAACGTTTCTATTTAGAAAAACGAAAACTGGTACGATTATTCATCCTCCAGAGATAAATCGATTTCATTAATGGCCTGTCATAGGCATCTGTTTTGGGTAGGTCAACGGTTATTTTACCGCATAACTTTTTTGTTTTTTTCCCTTAAGCATTCCTGATGCTAGATTATTAAATTTTCTGGTATTCTAGCACTAAAAGTAGTTTTACTTCGGTAAATTCGGTAAGTCAGTAAGATACACCGTTTTCTAAAAAATTCAATTTGAAAATTTTTGGTTTTTTTTATCATGAAAGTTAAATTAATATTTTTTGCACTAGTTGACTGTGAAGTGTCAACAGAAGTATAACCTAAGTTTTTATTTGTCAAATTGTTTTCAGGTTACAAAGTTTGTCTTTTAGTTTTTTACATTGTAGTATTTAAACACAATTTCAATTTAATAAAAATGTTGTTTACTAATAAGGAATACGCTAGAAGGTTCCAATAAGGAATACGCTATAAGGTTTTTAAGGTTCCAATTTGATTCTATAATGTCCGTGCCATAGTAAGTGGAATGTTTGTAAATAACGACACGACATCTAAAGAAATTAAAACGTAATCATTTGATAAGTGCATTCCCCTAACAGCATTGACAAAGGTAAATGTGTCCTTAGAATTATAATTATTGTGATATTAAGTAACATATTTATATTGTAATATTTTGAAAAAAATTTATAAATATTGTAAATGGCATTCACCTTAATAATTACTAATTTTAATAATTCATCAAAGAAATATCACTCTTCTAAAGTTTCTTTTATTGTTATTTTTATTTTTACATTTAAAGTAATTTTGATATTTTTTATCGTAGTGCGGGAACAAACGTGCTTAAGATAATTTAATCATGACATTCATTACAAACTTCGATGTCAATTTTTATTTGTAAAATCCTCCTCAACTTTTGTTTATTGATTCGCAGTATAACATCGTCCACGCCAGTTCGCCGGCGTATTTCCTCATTTCTCATGCGATCTTTCAAGGTCAGGCCTAGCATTGATCTCTCCATTCGCCTTTGTGTTACCCTCAGTTTTTCGACAGTAGCTTTCGTTAAAGTTAGGGTCTCTGTTCCGTAGGTCAAGATTGGTAAGATGCATTGGTTAAATGCCTTCCTTTTCAGGTGAATTGGGATATTTGTTTTAAAAATGTCTCTTATCCTTCCATATGCCGCCCATCAAAACGTGATTCTTCTATTTAGCTCGCAGGTTTGGTTGTCTCTGGTTATTCTAATTTCATGACCTAAGTATGTGTATTTATCGATTAATTCTACCTTGTTGTTATTGATCTGTATCTCTTTGCTGGTAACCATATTGGTCATCATTTTGGTTTTCTCGAAATTTATCTCCAGGTCAGTTTCTTGTAGTATGTCATTCAGTTCTTGGAGCATATCTTTGATCTCTCCCAGATTATCTGACAAAAGCACGATATCATCCGCAAAACGTAGATGGTTTAATCTTTCTCCATCGATGAATATTCCTTTCTGCTGCCATGTTAGTCTTTTAAATGCATTCTCAAGAACGGTAATGGACAGCTTTGGTGACATGGTATCACCTTGCTTGACTCCCCGTCTTATCTTTATTTTATTAGTTGCAGAATGTAGACTTATAATTGTTGTGGCATTTTCATATATATTTTTAACCATATTACAATATCTGTGGTCGACCCTGCAATCTTGTCGTGCTCTTAGAATGGACGGTAGTTCCATTGTATCAAATGCCGTTTTTAAAGTCTACAAATATCAATGCCAAGGGACGGTTATATTCGTTAGTTTTTTCTATCAGGGTTTTTAGGCACTGCAGGTGATCGTTTGTGCCGTAATTAGGGCGGAGACCGTCTTGTTCCCGAAGTTGGTAAAAATCCAGCTTTGTCTCTAGTCTGTTCGTTATTCTTCGGGTGTATAATTTATAAAGATGGTTAAGGAGACTGACTGGTCTGCATCTTTCCAGGTTTGCTATATCTCCCTTCTTGTGTAAGAGTACAGTTATTCAATTATTCCACTTTATTGGATATTTTGATTCCATAGACATAGATTAAAGATCTTTTGAATTTTGGCTATCAGTACATGCAAAATAGTTATTAATAATAATTGCATCATTTCTTTCGTTTTAAATGATTTGTCTTTTGAATTTTCCTTCTTACCTTAACGAATGTAGGTGACCTTTAATTAAAAAACAACCACAAACCAGCAATAAATGTAAACACAATTTATTCATATACAATTAACTATCAAATATTATTTATTTTAGTGATTCAATTAAAATGCGATTAAAATTAAAATTAACCACAGGTAAACAAAGAAAAACAATTTTTTTTAAAGATAAGAAATGCAGTATATAATATAAAATGTAAATATACATTCACAAGTTCAACAGTTATTGTAGAAGTAATTTAACAAATTAAATATGAAGATTTTCGTGTTTATTAATCTGTGTCTGTGTCTCTTGATTCTGTTTTCCCAAGCAAAACTTATATTTGGTTGTGGGTGCCCCTACATTTATAATCCAGTCTGCGGAACAAATGGAAAGAATTACGATAATAAATGCAAGCTAAGATGTGACCAAAAGGTATATCCAGATTTAAAAATTAAACATAAAGGACAATGTTAAGGGAATACGTCTATAAATCTCAAATATAAGTCCTGTTATATTGATGAATAAAAAATCTGTTTTACTGTAAATTTCTACATGTTTATTTTTTTTATTTAAAAAGTTGCTTCCACCTAATGGTTATCTTAGGGAACACATCAATAGCTTTTAAATAATCTATTAAGTTCTTCGAATAACTATTTTGACCTAACACAACTGATAAATTTGAATATATATTATAAAAAGATTGTTGATGGTGACACATTCAAAGATATGTTTTACTGTTAAGGTTGAATTGCGGCGCTCGCATATCAGACGGTTACAGTTTGAAAAAAGATAAGGGTGTGTGAGTCCAGTATGACCTAATCATAATTGGTTAACTACACTCTGTTCATGGAAATTCTTGTAAAAAGGTTTAGTTCGTTTAACTGTGTCTTTAATTTGTCGTAGTTTAGACGTTGATATTTGCCATTCGTTATGCCAGACTTTCAAAGATTTTTGCATTAATAGAAAGCATTAAGTCTTCTGGACCGTTCTTTAATATAATTTCTGAGTCCGCACTAGAAACTGCACTACGCGCACTTAAGTTTGCTTCTTCATTTCTGTTTATACCCACATAAGAAGGAATCCATATGAAATCAACTGTCCTCCCTTTTTATTGACATGTGTGAAGTTCTAATTTGATCATTTTTTCAATTGAATGATTAAGATATAATCGTTGAATTGAAGTAATCGAGTTACTAAAGTTAATAGATTTTGATATATAGGGTGTCCAGAAACTCTCCAGACGAATGAAGACCGGAGACTACTCTGATAATTTTAAGGTTACCTCCAGAACGTTTCTATTTAGAAAAACGAAAACTGGTACGATTATTCATCCTCCAGAGATAAATCTATTTCATTAATGGCCTGTCATGGGCATCTGTTTTGGGTAGGTCAACGGTTATTTTACCGCATAACTTTTTTGTTTTTTTCTCTTAAGCATTCCTGATACTAGATTATTAAATTTTCTGGTATTCTAGCACTAAAAGTAGTTTTACTTCGGTAAATTCGGTAAGTCAGTAAGATACACCGTTTTCTAAAAAATTCAATTTGAAAATTTTTGTTTTTTTTTATCATGAAAGTTAAATTAATATTTTTTGCACTAGTTGACTGTGAAGTGTCAACAGAAGTATAACCTACGTTTTTATTTGTCAAATTGTTTTCAGGTCACAAAGTTTGTCTTTTGGTTTTTTACATTGTAGTATTTAAACACAATTTCAATTTAATAAACATGTTGTTTACTAATAAGGAATACGCTAGAAGGTTCCAATACGGAATACGCTATAAGGTTTTTAAGGTTCCAATTTGATTCTATAATGTCCGTGCCATATTAAGTGGAATGTTTGTAAATAACGACACGACATCTAAAAAAATTAAAACATAATCATTTGATAACTGCATTCCCCTAACAGCATTGACAAAGGTAAAAGTGTCCTTAGAATTATAATTATTGTGATATTAAGTAACATATTTATATTCTAATATTTTGAAAAAAATTTATAATAATTGAAAATGGCATTCACCTTAATAATAACTAATTTTAATGATTCATCAAAGAAATATCACTCTTCTAAAGTTTCTTTTATTGTTATTTTTTTTTACATTTAAAGTAATTTTAATTTTTTTATCGTATTGCGGGGACAAACGTGCTTAAGATAGTTTAATCATGACATTCATTACAAACTTCGATGTCAATTTTTATTTGTAAAATCCTTTAATTTCTGTAAGTGTTTTTTAAATGTATTTGTACATTTTTACAATGTTAAAATTGTTTTACAGTATAGTGTACTCCTGATGATGCTATCAAATAAATAGCGAAATATTGAGTTTATTAGAAAAAACAAAGATTTTGATTAGAGATCACTTTATCTGGTAATCCTACGTATTTATAAAGTATTTTTTGGTCGAAATGATCACTTTTAATATATATCATCATCATCCAGCCCCATTTTCAGATCCACTGTTCAATATAGGCCTCCTCCAAACGTCTCCAGTTCTCTCTATCTCTAGCTGCTGAAATCCAGTTTGTTTCTATTCTCCTTAGGTCGTCGGTCCATCGGGTGGGTGGTCTGCCTCTACTTCGCTTGTCGGCTCTTGGTCTCTACTTAAATATTCTCTTCGTTCATCTTCCGTCTTCCATTCTAGCAACATGTCCAGCCCTCCTCAACTTTTGTTTATTGATTCGCAGTATAATATCGTCTACGCCAGTTCGCCGGCGTATCTCCTCATTTCTCATGCGATCTTTCAAGGTCAGGCCTAGCATTGATATTTTCATTCGCCTTTGTGTTACCCTCAGTTTTTCGGCAGTAGCTTTCGTTAAAGTTAGGGTCTCTGCTCCGTAGGTCAAGACTGGTAAGATGCATTGGTTAAATTGCCTTCCTTTTCAGGTGAATTGGGATATTAATTTTAAAAATGTCTCTCATCCTTCCATATGCCGCCCATCCTAACGTGATTCTTCTATTTAGCTCGCAGGTTTGGTTGTCTCTGGTTATTCTAATTTCATGACCCAAGTATGTGTATTTATCGATTAATTCTACCTTGTTGTTAATAATCTGTATCTCTTTGCTGGGAACCATATTGGTCATCATTTTGGTTTTCTCGAAATTTATCTTCAGCTCAGTTTCTTGTAGTATGTCATTCAGTTCTTGGAACATATCTTTGATATCTCCCAGATTATCTGACAGAAGCACGATATCATCCGCAAAACGTAGATGGTTTAATCTTCCTCCATCGATGAATATTCCTTTCTGCTGCCATGTTAGTCTTTTAAATGCATACTCAAGAACGGTAATGAACAGCTTTGGTGACATGGTATCACCTTGCTTGACTCAACGTCTTATCTTTATTTTATTAGTTGCAGAATGTAGACTTATGGTTGTTGTGGCATTTTCATATATATTTTTAACCATATTACAATATCTGTGGTCGACCCTGCAATCTTGTTGTGCTCTTAGAATGGACGGTAGTTCCATTGTATCGAACGCCCTTTTTAAAGTCTACAAATATCAATGCCAAGGGACGGTTATATTCGTTAGTTTTTTTCTATCAGGGTTTTTAGGCACTGCAGGTGATCGTTTGTGCCGTAATTAGGGCGGAAACCGTCTTGTTCCCAAAGCTGGTAAAAATCCAGCTTTGTCTCTAGTCTGTTCGTTATTATTTGTGTGTATAATTTATGAAGATGGTTAAGGAGACTGATTAGTCTGCATCTTTCCAGGTCTGCTATATCTCCCTTCTTGTGTAAGAGTACAGTTATTCAATTATTCCACTTTGTTGGGATATTTTGATTCCATAGGCATAGATTAAAGAGCTTTTGAATTTTGGCTATCAGTACATGCAAAATAGTTATAAATGCAATTATTATTAATAATAATTGCATCATTTTTTTCGTTTTAAATGATTTGTCTTTTGAATTTTCCTACTTACCTTAACGAATGTAGGTGCCTTTTAATTAAAAAACAACCACAAACCAGCAATAAATGTAAACACAATTTATTCATATACAATTAACTATCAAATATTATTTATTTTAGTGATTAAATTAAAATGTGATTAAAATTAAAATTAACCACAGGTAAACAAAGAAAAACAATTTATTTTAAAGATAAGAAATGCAGTATATAATATAAAATGTAAATATACATCCACAAGTTCAACAGTTATTGTAGAAGTAATTTAAAAATTTAAATATGAAGATTTTCGTGTTTATTAATCTGTGTCTGTGTCTCTTGATTCTGATTTCCCAAGCTAAACTTATATTTGGTTGTGGGTGCCCCTACATTTATGATCCAGTCTGCGGAACAATTTACAATTACAATTTACAATTTACATATCGGACGGTTACATTTTGAAAAAAGATAAGGGTGTGTTAGTCCAGTATGGCCTAATCGTAATTGGTTAACTACACTCTGTTCATGGCAATTCTTGTAAAAAGGTTTAGTTCCTTTAACTGTATCTTTAATTTGTCGTAGTTTAGACGTTGATATTTGCCATTCGTTATGCCAGACGTTCTAAGAGAAAGCTTTAAGTCTTCTGGACCGTACTTTAATATTATTTCTGAGTCCGCACTAGAAACTGCACTACGCGCACTTAAGTCTGCTTCTTCATTTCCGGGTATACCCACATAAGAAGGAATCCATATGAAATCAACTGTCCTCCCTTTTTCTTGACATGTGTGAAGTTCTAATTTGATCATTTTTTCAATTGGGTGTTTAAGATATAATCGTTGAATTGAAGTAATCGAACTCAGAGAATCAGAAAGAATCACCGCTTTGACGATATTGGTATCATTAATAAATTTAATTGTTCGATAAGGAGCGAATAATTCGGCTGTATATATGCTACAGTAGTGAGATAGTTAAAATAGATATTTATTTGAATTGTAAACAAAAGCGGCACCAACTCCATTGCTAGATTTTGAAGCATCTGTAAATATTTTGAAGAATTTTTTATAAGACAAAATAGTCTTTATTTCTGAGGGACGTATTTCCGACTTATTATATTTGCTCAAATATACATTACACTGTGGAATATTGATTGACCAAGGGATATGATAATCGGTGATCCTCATATTGATCCTTGTTTGGATCGAATATGTCAGGAAAATCAAATTTAATTTATTGCAATATGTTCTAATTCTTGCATAGTAATTGCTTTATATGTTCTCGCCATGTCAGTTTGTTGTCTAACTGCATTCCTAAAAATTTAATATGAGGATGGACTGTTATTGGTTTCCCGTAGGACGTAGTACTTACATTTGTTATTTTTGCAAAAAACATGACTGTTGTTTTTGTAGTAGAAAATTCTAAGCCAGTATTTAGAGATCGCATTTCCAGTTTATTGATAAAGCTTTGTAAACATTTTATCATATCTATATGTTTTCCTTTGGTAAATACCACTAAATCGTCAGCATAAATCCGTGCTTTTAAAGGTTTTTCCATGTTTTTCAAAATATCATTAATCGCTATTAGGAAGAGTGTTGCGCTAAGAACAGACCCTTGTCGTACTCAATTTGTTAAGCAGTGAGTTTTCGAGTACGAATTGGAAACTCTTACCCAAAAAGTCCGATTGGTTAAAAAATTGTTGATGAACGATAAACAGTGTCCCCGGATATTCCACTCATACAACGTTTTTAGAATCCTGTGTTCCCTGGCAGTATTAAAAGCATTTTTTAAATAAAAAAATATCGCGTACATTTTCAATTAGTTGCAAACGATTCCATAATATCGCTTTCGTATTCCAGAATGTTATCAGCCGTGGATCGATTCTGCCTAAATCCATTTTGTTCAGTAATCAGTAATCGATTTTGTTCCAATGTCCACATCAATCTACTGTTAACGATTTTTTCTAAAAGTTTGCACATGGAACAAGTAATTGAGATTGGCCTGTATGATTCCACACTATATCGTAGTTTTTGTCTTTTAAAAGAGGTAAAACGTAGGAATTAGTCCAGTTTGAAGGAAAATGCAGTTGAGTCCATATGAAGTTAATTATGTCAAGTAAATGATATTTGGCTGAGTCCTGAAGTTATTTTAGAAATATAGTTGGGATATCATCGGGTGCAGGACAAGAATCTTTAAGGCTTGAAAGTGCTGAATTAAGTTCTTGAAATGTAACGCGACTATTAATTACTGCTACGTTAGGATTTTCATTATTAGGAAGAGTATAGGTATCAGATGATGAATTTAAAGAATCTAATCTTGCACGTAGATTTTTGTCATTTGAGAGGCTTTCGAAAAAATCCGCTAGAACGTTTGCAATAGCTTCATCTTTGGATACTATTTTATTTTGTACTTTCAAGTGTTTAATAAAAGTTCTTTGCGGGAGTACCACAAATTTTTTAAATTTTTTGCCAGACTTCCTTGAACCTCGTTGCGTTATTTACTTCTGATACAAATTTCTGCCATGAATTCCTTTTAGCTTGCGTTATAGTAAGCTGCGCTGTTGACTTAAATTTTTTAAATTAATTGTGTTTGCCAGTGTCTTGTGCTTCTTATAGTCATTAAAGGCAGATTTACTATTTTTTATGTCCTCTTCGCATTTTTTAGACCACCACGGTACTGGTGTAGATCCCTTTATTTGTTTTGTTTTACCAATATATAATATAGCACCTTCTAAAATTACGTCATTGAGTGATTTAATGGTCTCCTCAATATCCTTGGTTATTTGGGCCATATATATGTGACTATCAATATATTGAGAAAATGAATCCCAATCTGCGTTGTTATTTTTCCATTTTGGACTAAATTCTTGATGTTTCTGCACATGGTTGAGTTTTGTAATAACTATATGAAAGTGGTTACTTTCATATGTTAAAGGCAATACTTCTCAGTCTAAACCTATGGTTAAATTTTGATCAAATAAAAAAGATCTAGAACTGATGACTCACCTGTCGATATATTAAATCTAGTAGTGTTGCCAAAAAGGTTAGATTAAAATCTGTAATAATGTTCTCTAATATTTGGCCCCTTAAATTTGTATTTTGTGAGCCCCAAATTCTATTATGGCTATTAAGGTCACCTAAAATTAGGCGTAGTGTGGGTATCTCATCAAGAAGTTTGCGGAGGTCTTCGTAACTAACTTGTGTGTTAGAAGGTAAGTAAATATTACAGATGTAGAATTTTCTATGTGGTTCTGAAATCTTTACCGCAATGGCTTTGAGACCTGTTATAAGTGGAAAGACCTCATGGTCTACTGAATTTTTTACCAAAATTGCCACTCCTCCACTAGCGCAATTGGTGTTCGTTCTATCTTTTCGAAAACAGTTCTTATGAGTATATATTGAAAAGAGTAAGGTTAGTATTTTGTAGGCATATTATTTTTGGGGAGTATTCCGATTAAATGATTTGTAACATAGGTAGGTGATGAAATAGTTCATCAATATTCCACTGTAGTATAGAGTTGAAAATTATGAATCGAGGGAGGATAATTCACTGTCTGTAATATCCTTATCAAGGTAGTAAATATTGTGATTTTAAATTGCTCTTTAATATATAAAATTTATTTCAAAATACCATAGATCTACCCACGATTCAGACTATAGAAACAGGTGGAATCACAAATGATATACAAGATACCTATATCATCACAGAAACCCATATATCTTCGGATATTACACTTGTACTTTGGATATTACACCCTGTAGGTGGCAATGAAATCATATGCAAATTTCAAGATATTCCTGTTATTTCAGAAGAAAATCAACTTTCGGATTTTCGAATTGAACTTCCAGAAAACGTTGATATTACATATAATATAAAAGATGTCACAGAAGATACAATGACAGAAGTTAATCAATCGACATCCAATAATCTTCCTTAGGTTAGTCAAGACTCTAACTCATTATCTAAAGAAATTGACACCTCAATCAACAAATTCTTTTTTTGGCCAAAAACGCCAGACAGAAAGGGCAAACAGCAAACAGAAAGGTTGCCTTTCGTGCTCACTTCTTCAGATCGTCAAAATGCAGAGAGGCGTAAAATTGAAGAAAAAGCAGAACAAGAAAAAATGAAATTGTAACGAAAACAAAAGTGAATTGACGCAAAATCAAACAATAAAGGTCAAAAAACAGGGTAATCAAGATGAGAGTAATAAAAAAATTGCCACAAGAGTCAATTCGGTCAGCAAAAAATGTCAATCTGTTGTGAAGAATAAAGAAACTGTTACAGTATTTACAGTTGATATTTCAGATACAAATATTTTGAAAGCAGACACACTTATTGAGCATACAATTAATAGTACTACTTTAAAAAGTGGAGTTAGAGTACATATACCAGATGTTGTTGTCCTCAAAGAAAAACAAGAATTGTCACGAAACTAATTTCCTGATTCTGTAGAAGAAAGCGTTGATCTACCCACAATTGATAACATATTTTTTGATGTCTGCAACAATATGATTTTATCAAATTTAAAGAATACATCCAAAAGCAAATGTACAAATTTGGAAACCAGCAAAGAAAAATGTGCTGGTGAATAGGCTAAAAGAAATTTATTTTTTGAAACTGAGGGATATCCATGAAAAAATACAAATTCTCTCAGATATAACGGTGAAACAATCAGACGACACCAACCCACCTGTAAATAACCTTTTGTATACAGGATTGTGTTATTCTTGTTCCTATGATATATCTAAATCAAAAATTGGAATAAAATATCTATTTGGTGCTAGAGGTTACCATATTGGTACTTGTGCAAAGAAACAACAAGAAATTGAACACTTAAACAGTTTTGTGTGCCTTACCAGCACGAACAAAAAAAAAATACCAATTTTGTGAATGGCCAATGACTGTAATTCTATATGCCAATAACTATGTTTGTACGGCAAATAACTGTGTAATTCTGTAAGCTTTCAACTTTGCGTTTATTTTTAATATACATTAATATTTCTGATTAAAATAACCTGAGTTTTTATTAAATCTGATGTTTTATTACTATTAAAAAACCCTTACAAAATATTTCACTTTAAAACATACCGATTTACAATTTTAATTCAATTGGCAATTCCTTAAGTGGCCAATCACTCTACCCGTTACCCTATTCCCATGTATTAGAAGAGCTTTTCTCAAAACATATTAATACCTTTTTTTATGGACAGTAATTTAGATCCAGTCGCTTTTCAATCATTTATACGGCATAAATAGCCACGTTATCAGTTTTAATATACAGACGGATCTAACGTACAAAACAAAGTAGGATGTGCATTAATTAAGTGGATTAAGTGGATTTAAAAAATTATTGAAATTGCCAGCTGAATCATCGATATACACTGCTGAAATGACAGCGATTCTTCTTGCATTAAGGCATATACATAGTAACGAACCCTACAACTGCATAATATTTACAGACAGTAAGAGTGTCGTCGACCGACTAACAAACGTACATAGGTCCAAACAACTAAATCATATAGAACTAGAAATTATGACTATTTACAATGAAATTACAAATATAGGAAAAAAACATTATTATATCATGGATAAAGAGACAAGGAAGTAGCGGATAGATACACTTATACGATCCCGCTGTAAGTCAGATCTATTTCAGGGACGCGACACTGCTCACGCAAGCCATGGCTATCCCTCAAAACCAAATAGGAGAGGTCATGTCCCGATCCAAGTTTTCTACCAAACACCCAAAAATCCTTTTCGATTATCCAACCCACAGGAGTAAACCTATTCAAACAGAAAAATCATTGGGGAAGGCAACGGGAAACCACTCCAATTATTTCTCCCGAGTAAAGTTAACATGGCTCAATACAATCGTAACGGAAGTATTACTGATCATGGATCACGGAAACCAAGATCCGGCAGGGAAGGGAGCGCACCAGACTATAGGGCCTTCCCGGTCGTCAATACACGAAATCCCTACAATTTTAGAAGTACGACAACTTTAAAAATGTCTAGCACTACAATCAGATTAGGTACCTGGAACGTTAAAAGCCTCTATGCAGCAGGCAAGCTCAGTAACTTAGTTCGAGGTTATATGTTTAAAAAATGATATAATGGGCATCAGTGAGCTCCGGTGGCCTGGAACGGGAATATGTGAACAAGATGAAGGCACACTATACTATTCTGGAAGTGCAGAAGATGACACACATCATAGGAATGGAGTTGGCTTATTTATAACGTCTAAATTTAAGAAATATGTGAAAAATTTTATACCAGTGAACGACAGACTAGCAATACTCCAATTAAATAGCAAACCTTTTAATGTCAATGTTATCCAGATATATGCCCTTACTGCAGAAAAGAAATATGACAATGATGTCGAATCATTCTATAGCCAATTAAAACAGACACTTAAAATCTAAAAAGTAACGAAGTCACATATAATATTGGAGATTTTAACGCAAAAATTGGCCAAGGCCGAAGATCTGACCTGGTAGGTGAATATCGACTAGGGGAGAGCAATGAAAGAGGCGATAGATTATACCAGTTCTGTCAAGAACATGACATAATAATCGCAAATACATGGTTCAAATTACACAAAAGAAGGTTATACACATAGAGGGGACCAGGAGATAATTCACTACATATAATTCAGAAATCAGATAGACTATATTCTGGTAAACAAGGGATTTAAGAATGGCGTCACCAGAGTAACGACATATCCTGGTGCAGATATCGGTTCAGAGCATAACCCTGTAATAACTGACATCAAAGTGAAGCTCAAAAAAGTCCAAGAAAGCCCCAAAACACCAAAATTAAATATCTCAATATCCAACAAAACGTTAATAGAAAATGACTTAAACAATTAGCTAAAGAAATCAATAAATGAAAACAACACAGAAATATGGAACACATTTAAAGATCTTACCTTGAAAGTAATAGAAAAATATTCAACAACGTTACACAGGCACAAAAAACAACAATGGATGACTGATGAAATCCTGGAATTAATGGAACAAAGAAGAAAACTGAATGAAAGGTAACAAGACAGAGTATAAGGAAAAACAGAAACTAATTAAACAAAAAATAAAGGTGGCTAAAGAAAAATGGATGGAGGATAAAAGGAATTGGAAAAGTTGAATGAAAAACATGATACGTTTAATATGTTTAAAAAAGTAAGAGAAGTAGCTGGTCTTTATCATAAGAAAACTCCACATACTATAACCGATTCGTCGGGAAAAATGATAATAGACGAACATGAAATTCGAACAACTTGGTTTAATTATATAATTGAACTGTATAATGATGATAGACCCGAAGAACCGGAGACTTTAGTTGAAGGTGAAGGAACAGAAATACTAGAATCAGAAATACTGCATGCTATAAAGTTAGCAAAGAACAAGAAAGCCGTTGGCCCTGATAACATACCGACAGAGATGTTAAATCTTATAAATGAGGAGAACATTATAATACTGGTCAAACTTTTCAATGATGTTTATTCGACTGGTGATATCCCTGAAGATTGGTTAAAGTCCGAATTCATAACACTACCAAAAAAAACAACGTCCGAAAAACTGTAGCGATTATAGAATGATAAGCCGTATGAGCCACACTTTGAAAATATTTCTACGCATCATCCATAGTAGAATCAGAGATAAATGTGAAGAAGATCAGGATGAAACACAATTTGGCTTCAGAAATAGACTGGGAACTCGGGACGCCCTGTTTGCACTAAATGTAATACTGCAGAAATGCCGAGATCAAAAGAAAGACGTCTTTGCTGTATTTATTGACTATGAAAAGGCCTTTGATCGAGTACAGCATCACACATTAATTACAATATTAAAAGATAAAGGAGTTGATAGTCAAGACATACGATTCATAGAAAAGTTATACTGGCGTCAAATAGCGACAGCTTGCATAAACGGAAAAACAACAGATATATGTAAAATACAAAGAGGTGTCAGACAGAGTTGTATACTATCCCCACTGTTATTTAATTTATATTCAGATATAATATTTAAAGAAGCGCTGCATAATTTGGAATGGGGCGTGAAAGTTAATGGAATTATGATAAATACAATCAGATATGCAGACGATATAATTATTTTAAGTGATGGCATGAATGGATTACAATTCCTTTTAAATGCCATTGATACAGTGGGAAGGGAGTTTGGCCTAAACATAAACTGTGCAAAAACAAAACACATGGTGTTTAGCCGTTTAGCACAACAAGATGCACGATTATATGTTGATGGTCATATAATTCAAAGAGTGTCCAGTTTTAAATATCTTGGTTGCCATATTACTCAACAACTAGATCCAGATCAAGAGATAAAATGTAGAATCGAGATAGCCCGCACGATAATTTTAAAAATGAGGTCATTCTTCTGTTATGATAACTTGCAACTTCAACTTTGAAAGCGCATGGTTAAATGCTACATTTGATCAGTCCTATTATACGGTGTCGAAGCATGGACATTAAAAATATCCACCATTAATCGTCTGAAGGCCTTTAAAATGTGGCTATGCTGACAAATGTGGCAGTTCTTGAGAGAGCAAATGCTGCTCGGGAGCTGCTTGATAACATCAAATGTAGAAAGATGGCCTATTTTGGACATGTAGTAAGGGGAGACCGATATAATATTCTTCAACTTTTACTTCAACTATTATGATAGGTAAAATCGAAGGACGCAGAATAATTGGTAGAAAGCAGGCCTCTTGGTTGAAGAATATCAGGGAGTGGACAGGAATAAAGAAAGCTGAGCAACTATTTAGAATAGTTCGAGACAGAGACAGTTTCGCCATGTTAATCGCCAACGTCAAGGGACTTGATAGAGCACGTTAAGAAGAAGAAAGAGATACGCAGGCATTAAGGGCAATGAAATAGAGTATAGCCTAGCCAAATCTGCCCTAGAGATAGGCGGAGAAGCTCCCTAGAACTTACTCCCCTTTTCAGACATTGATATAATTAGTAAACGGCATCAAAAAGAAAAATGGCAAACATATTATTGAAACACGAGAACTGGAAGTAATTACAAACAATTGCAGCCTGAAATACTCATTAAAAGATGGTTTCATACTCTATCAAATCGCGAATTCGTAAGGGTTATAAACAGATTAAGATCTAATCATGCTCTTATCCCCCTTCATATGTACAAGTTGGGTCTCACGAAGTCACCTAAGTGTCACCTAAGTGTTACCTAAGTGTGGAAAAGAAGGTAATCTATTACATATTTTCCTTGGATGTTTCCACGCATCAGTAAACATAAACAAATTTTATGATAATCTTATTATATTAAAAATTCCACTTCCTGTTTACCTGAACAATTGATTTTATCTTGAGATGTCAATATATTAAAAACGATTTACGAACATATCAAAAACTGTAAATATAAATTGTAGCTTTAAAACTAATCCTTACATTTAAGTAAATATTGTATTATATTATAGCAGAAAAAAAAAATAAATAAAAAAAGATAATAACATATATATATATATATATATATATATATATATATATTATATATATATATATATATATATATATATATATATATCACTAGGTGTGATTGTACTAACCGCGGAAATTAATATATATATATATATATATATATATATATATATATATTTAAAATTTATACAAAAAAATGTACAAATAAATTAATATTAAAAAAATATTAAAGAATTAAAAAATAAAAAGGGAAGATGTAAACCTCCAAGATGTTGCATCGAGTTATGTCTTAGCGCAGGAAAAAAAAGGAAAAAAAAAACAAATTGTAATTTATTAAAAATTTTACGTTAAATTGTACGGATGGTTGTCATCATCATCATCATCATCATCTTGGTGCTACAGCCCTTAGAGGGCCTCGACCTTCTCAAGCTTTCTACGCCATTCTGTTCTGTCCCTTGCTTGAATTTTCCACTTGCCGACTCCGATCTTTTCCGCATCTTGCGTTGGTTGTATGTTTATTTAAAAAAAAATCAGAAATACAGAAAAAATTCCTCTGATTCCTCTGAAATTTGTCAGGATAATTGACTCGGTCAAGGCCATCAAACTAAAATAAAAAAAACCTTAGAGTTTAAATTTTCTTTGTTGGCTAAATTATAAATTTTTATGTGATATTTTTTAACCTTTCGCTACCGAAGGGTCAAGTTGTTTTGTAGTTGACGGAGGGGGTACATTATGTACCCCATGCATTTTTATAGATTAATAATTTTACTGCCTTATTATTATTCTTTTTAGGAACGTAAGACGCCATTTCCTCAGTGAAGGTAAAAACTGAGGACTTTTCTTGTCTAGAAATATTGGGTAGTAGGGCTGGAGGTGCTTGTTTTTTCGAAGTGTTCCACATAATGTTATTTGTCGATCTAGGAGTTGTTTTGCCAAGGGAACACTGGTAAAGACAATATCAGTAGTGATGCCATAACCAGTTTTTAGAAATGAGACCAAATCAAGTACTACTCTTTTGCCCTGGTCTTTTTCTGGTTTGTTACCATCTTTTCCAGTATAAATCTGAAGGTTAGCAGCATAAGTGATCGTTGCATCAACTAGAGCCCATATTTTGATGCCATACTTGGTTTTTATTTTATGTAGACTCTAAATGGACACTTACCTCTAAAATTTATAAGTTGTTCATCAACAGGTAGATGAGAGTGGCACTTAAAACTTTCTTTACAGTGTTCTACAAACTTTGTAAACACTTCCCTTAAAGCTGCTATTTTGTCAGAACTTCTACGTTCTTCTCTAGTGTTCAAATCATCGAATCGCATAAGTGAAATTAAATCTAGAAATCGGTCGTGTGACATAGCAGCCGAAAAAATAGATCGACTGTACAAAGGGTTTCGACACCACAAAAAGTGCACTGGTTCCCTATTGACTTTTAGCGCATGTAATCAAGAGTCCTGAGACCGCATAAATTGTAACTGAATCAGTGGGCAACCAGGTTCTTGTTTTATTAAGATTTTTCCCATTCCAATCCTGAAAGTATTTCTCCGCTTTCTGGTTTGTACATTTCACGATGACCTCTACAATTTTCTCATCTACAAATAATTTGAAGCGATCACTAATTTTAGCGACATTTTTAGATTTTTCTGTAAGCCCTGGTTTTTCGAGCAAGTTTTTTGTGCGACATCTAGTTTGTCGTAAAGGACGATTTTTCCAAACTTTACCAAGTGCAATATTAAGCTAGATATTAAAGATCTAAGCCGTTTTTTATTTTGTCTGAAATTTAATCGATGTAGCCAATGCCATCTAGCGGCGAGCAGATGCATTTTAGGCATTCTATTAAAAAAGGGTTTTGTAGTGCTTGAAATAAGCTTTAAAATAAGCACTATTAAAAGTCTTTTGCACGTAAAATAAGTAAGCTGTATTGCAAATAAAAGGAGCATCTAATGTTTTTTCTTTTAAATCAATGGGTTCATAAGTGCCATTTTCACCAAAATTAAAATTAAACGTATTCCGCCTAGAACTAACTTTATTATGAAGAGTTTGATAGATTGCATCAGTTTGGCTGCTTCAGGACACATATTTTTCACATATCTACTTAGTAACTGAAAATTTCGGAGTGTAAATATAGTGTGGAGATAACTGCCAAAATAGCCCTCTAACTCAGCCAGAAGAAGTTGAATGTGGCAGCGACTCCGACATTGAGTCATGAATAATAATATTATATTTTAATAATAATAGTACAATTTTATATAATTTGTACATAGTATATTCAATAATGTCAATTTTTTACTCTAAATTAAATTATTTTTAAATATGTTATCGTATATATTTACTGTTTTAGTTTAGGGGCAGTTTTAAGGGTAGAAAAGCTAAAGAATATGATAATCATTTTCGAGAGTGTGAAATAATATTTAGATCCTTTTCATTTTATCAAATCAAATTTTTAACAATTTTTTCTCAAAGGGTAGTTTTCAAGGGTTGAAAGAGGGTTAAAAATTTGATAATTATTATAGAGAATATAAACTATTACTTACTCTATACTTACATCTTTTTATGTCATACCAAATTATTTTTTTGTGATTTTTTTCCATTTTGGGGGTTGTTTGCAAGGGTTGTAAAATTTTCAAGGGGTTGAAAATGATTTTAATATGAAGTAATTGTGTTAGAAAACACTTTACAATTTCACCACCTACTATTAGACATGTTTTCTAATGATAAAATGGCACAATGTCAATTTTTCCATTAAGGGGTTGTTCACACCCCTTAAAAATAATAGGCGGAGTTCAGATCATTTTCATTTTTGAAGTTAAGGGTAAGATGAGCCTAATTCTAAAATTTCATGCAGATCGGTTAACAGCAAAAAAATTCGGAGGTAAGACCGTATTTTTCGCTTCCATGACTGCACTATTTATAAAGGATTTTAAATAAAAAAATTTTATATATTTTTTTATTTAATTTAACTTGCATGTGATATCTATGGTCATTCGTACGTGTTCCGATTTATATGGTAATATCATATAAATTACAAAGTAATGTAGTTAACATTTAACATAAAAAGAAAATAATAAAAACATGTAACATAATATTTATATTTTGTTGAGCAGTTGCCATTACTCGAGGAATTTGATAACCTTGTTGATTTGGTCTGTGCTGTTTAGGACCTCTTTGAAGATACTACTGCTATCGAGCTGTTGGCGTATTTTGGCATAAAAAGGGAATTCGATAAATATACGTCTGATTTGGAGAGTCGTATTGCAGTGCTGACATTTTGGTTGTGGAGATGATGTTCTCAGGTAGTCATGAGTTAGACGGGTATGTTCTATACACAATCTCCGTATTATTAACAAGTTTTTCGAGATAAACTGGAATAGGTAAGTAGGTTCACTGAGGATTTAATTTCATGCAGCGCTGAAGTAACTTTATTCCAGTGAATCTCCCAGATGAATAGGTTAAGCTTTTTTCCCCATTTTCTATATTGTGGTATTGATTTATATATGATTCATACTGAGTCAAATAACCCACTCAAAATGTCCCATGGGCTTCTAGTCTATTACAGCTAACACCATTATTATATTAAAAGGAAAGAAAAACAATTTGGAAAGAAAGGGAAAATTGACTTTTAAATGAAGCAGCTTTTAAAAAACTTTAAATTAAAAACAAATATTTTACCAAGAATAACATATTTCGCTAAAAATTAAAAAATATCTTAGACAATTGAACTAGAAAGAAAATTTTTTTATTAACTCTTAGCTAACAAATAGCCCCTTTAATTGACTCCAACCCATCTAAAACTGCCTTCCTCGTTTGTTCCTTTTTGTTAAAGTCCATTTCCAAACTTTAAACGGTATTCCAAAGAATTGAAAAATATTTTCCAGGTAAAGCCAACCAAACAGTTTTTTGCACTAGTACATCCTATTTGAATAATACATTTTTACTACATCAGCTGATAAAAAAAATTTGACACACATTTATAAACTCACCTTATGTTTATAGAACTAACGAAATCGTACCACAGTAAACTAATTAATAACTCATTTGAGGTGCTTTAGAAATCTAGTTTAAATAATTTACATATATATATATATATATATTATATATATATATATATATATTATATATATATATATATATGTATTGCTATGACGTTTTGTTTGTGTATGTTTTATGAGCTATGAGTATTTTTAAATAACATATATATATATTATATATATATATATATATATATATAGTATATATTATATATATATATATATATACATATATATAATATATATATATATATATATATACATATATATATATATATATATATATATTATATATATATATATATATATATATATATATATATATATGTATAACTCCGACGAGTGGTGGGTTCTTATATCGGTCTCAAGCTAGAGAAATAAAAGACAAAGTTGATAGGCTACTTTATCTATTTTGAAGACGTTTCGCTTTCGTATTCTGAAAGCATCATCAGTTCATCTAGTTCATGTAGCAGTCAAAGTTATTTACAATTATGTGAATAAAACTCAACTAAATGGACATTATACGGTGATATTGTATAAACAATCAAGTAACTAACAACATATAGCAACTTATAAAAAATTAGCACAGCAACTAATCATGTGGTCTAAAGTAAACGAAATATTATTTAATCTTAAGTAGTAAAAAAGAACCAAGAAAATCATAGACAACTTCCAACTATTTAATAATTATTAAGCTTTGATTTTAACTTTAGGTAGCATTATAAGTGATATCAATAAAAATTTATTTAAAAAGTAGTGTAAATGAAGTTACCGATCAAAGCCTTACAGCTGCCGCCGGAAAATGGCGTTAAATGAACCAGAACGAACTAAACCGCAAAAAAGACAGCCAACCTTGAGGTCAAAAATCTTTTGACAGATCAGCAAGGTGGAGGTACCACCCCAAATAATTGGGCGGTCAATTTAAAAGTTTAAATGAGTTTGGATGACTAATCGCATGTAAGAGACAAACCAATGAAAGAAATTCTTATTATAATAGCAACTCCTCGCATTAATCAGTCTAGAACTAACAAACAGGAGAATTTCATTCAACCTTAACGATAAATCAATTTCCACAGCCCAAGGTCCAGACGCTTGGAACTGTAATTTGCAAAGGATTCTATGAATCCATTACAATATTTGTATTATGTTATTTTAGTAGAAAAATGTTCACACTAATCTAAGCAATTAGTGTAAGAATATTCAATGTAAGTTGCATATGCTACAGTGAGTTAGGTAAAGAATATTTAATTATTTTATTTAATTATTAGTTTATTTCTGTTTTATGTATATTTTAATTATTTAATAAAAATTGGATAAAAGGGTTCAAGTAGTACACCTTGCATGACATTTTATATAATGAAAAGATCATAAAGCCTAATTCTGCAAAATTAAAGCATGATATATTTGGCTCAAGTTACTTATGTCAGTTCTCTTATTTAAAGCATTAGGATGTTTAAGAATTGAACACATTTCCAAAAACTGTCTTTTAGCTAGATTGCGTTCAGTGGCAAGAATCTTAACTTCATTGAAATCCACTTTATGTCTAGTATATATCGCGTGTTGTGCCAGGGCACACGTGTAAGTTGTGTTTTGATAAATTAATGTCACTACGATGTGAAGTGAGACGACCTTTTAATGATCTACCAGTCTGACCAATGTAACATAAATCGCAATTAGCGCATGGAATTTGATAAATCGTGGTTACTTGTTCCAAAGTGGACAAGGGTGTTTTAGTTTTAGAGAAAAAATATCTAACAGTTTTCGCATTCTTGACAGCAATTTTAACCGGTATGTTATTTTGTTTATACAATTTAATAAGCTTCTCAGTAACTTGAGGAAAATAAGGTAAGGAAGAATAATGGGTGGTAGGATTCTCAAGATCAGTATCATGCAGAACAATGCTATTCATTGAATTATTAAAGAATTGCGATGGATGCTGCGGTTGCTGGTCGAAAATTTACCTCTCTGAAAGGCGGGATCCCTTTACTTGCAAATGGTGTCTCTTGACGTTGAGGAATATTTTGTTGCCAATCTGCCAAATCTTTTCCTAGCACCACAGCAGAAGTTTCCTTTTGGTATTCAGTACCCAGTTCTTGATTTGATTTTCAGCTTCTTGAAGAGAGGTAGAATATTGAACGGAAATTTCTGTGGTCATGACAACAGCAAAATCCGCGTCAGTAAACTTCTGTCTGTTTATAGGAACTATGCCACATTTTCCAAACCCCTTTATCGCAATAGTTGAAATAGCTGCAAATGGAAATGCCTCTCCGGAAATGCCGTTATAAAGAAACCACATTCCGGCGTGTTTGCAAAGGCATGTCTTCAGGAAGTATCGGCAAAACATTTTGTAAGAAATTATAGTAGGCCTCTGCATTTAGTGTTCTGGGTAATTCACTTGGTCCTATCAAACGATTGGTATTATTACATTCCTTAAATTGATACTAAATTTTTGTTGAAAACTTGTCCTACGTATTAAATAATGGTTCTCGTTACGAGCATTAGGTGGCGTCCGCGGAAAACATTACATATGTATCTAGAAATATGTAGATGAGTAATATGATCATCTGTTGTTTATATATCACGTTCACGGATGCGGCTGCAACATATTCGATTGCTGTCGGTTTTCTTAGCACAGATCAAAGGGTTTCGGTGCGGACGTCCGACGCCTTTCCACACATCGGATCTCTAACCTCTTCTTTCCCATGTTTTATTATTCTATTATATTTCGATGTACTCTAAAGTAGTTGTTTAACATTCTAAATAGGCATATTTCGCTGCATAAGGTATGGTCTCAACATCAACATCCATTTTTTAATGCTGGCGTAGATATTGCGTCTTCCGGGAATTAACACAGACTGAACGATTTACAAATGTGTCCCAGATATGTGGTCAGCTTGTGATGATACATCTGAAGATACATCCGCAGATGCGTCTGCCGGTGTGTAGTGGAGGCATTATCCGCATACAACTCTTTAGATGGGTTCAGGTTCTCTGACGAGTTTATCTTGAAACCACCTACAAAATGTAAATTTTAGAAGATCACCTTGTTGTAAATCTGTACTCTTTGATAGTGGCATGAAGGTAGAAGTTGTTCCCTAAATGTTACATAAACAACGTTTTTTGACATTCCAATATACATAAATTCCCGACATAAATTTGGACAGCTAAATTACTCTTACACTTCTCTTCTCCATAAATAATCAACATATCATGGTACTCACGAATCGAAAACATTTTCACGGTGACACTAAACACGATTTTTCAAAATATCTGTTTACTAAACCAAAATCTGTTTTGCATACCAAAATGTATTTTCGTTGTTTAGTTAAACGGTTAAAATAGGAAAAAAAGTTATAGGACTTTTTTGCTCTAAATGGTGCCTTCTATCTATACCTTTAAGGACCGCACTTCTTTCGTATACTGGTTGGAGGTTAATTTGTTGTACAAAAAACAGTAGATTATACACTTTCAAATATTACGATTTAAGCCAACTTGCTTACAATGTTGATACTAAGAGTGACACACGGTACTAATGTGGAAAATTAAAATTTTTATTTTCCTCTATACTTTCATGTATAAACATTTAGAACTGGAAGGTTCTGAGTATAAGGAATTATATTTAATGCATACTTTAATGTAGCTCATACAAAAAAAAAGATATAGGCCAGGGAAATAAGCAAAAAAAGTACCCTGTTTTTAACACTTGTCCGGCCAGGCAAACGACAGTAGTTTTGAGTATTATGGACCTCTGTAACAAAAACCTATATGTTTCCTGCAGTTGATTTTTTGGACTTTAGTTATTAACAAATTAAGGTCAAAAAACGGAAAATTTTTGCTTTTTTCGTCTCTCAGCAAAAAGTGAAACAATTGAAACAAATTTTAAAATAAAGGAAACTTAGAAGTTATATAAAAACCTTCTAAATGGAGTTTTCTAAACATGTCTATCCTTATTTGTTGCTTAGAAAGTTGCAAAAAAGTCAAAAATTTCGGTTTTTTATAAATGGAAATAACTTTTTTATATTATATATAACTAAACTTATAATATTTATATTTCATGGAATGATGTGTCTTGTAGAGCTTAAAATAGGGTCAAAATTTCAAAGTGATCGGTCCAATATTTTAAAAGTTATTTTATTTGTTTATCCCAAATTAACATTTTTTGTAACAATATAAGTCAGAAATTTATACAGGTTTAGTAATTGTAAGGGTTATTTCTGGTAGAAAAAACTTCTTTTATTATTTTCATTAAAAAAAATAAGAAACTTAATTTTAAATATTGCAAAATAATTTTGCAAAAACATGTCGATTTTTTGCTTATAAACAATTAGAATAACTTTTTAACCATTGACTGTAAAAATATTATTTTTACATATTTAAAAATCTTGAATTTTTTTACAAATTTAAATAAAAAAAGTGTGTCCTAAAATAATTTGGTACAAAGTTAGCTTCTTTTTTATTTAATTCATAGCACCTTTGTTTATAACAATTAAAAATCTAATTAGCGCTATTTGAAAGAATGTACATTATAGTCTTAAAGGACTAAATTTTAAAATTATTGCCCTTTAATGGAATCCTCCACAAAGCTTCAAAATGTATGTAAAATCGGTCGGCTTTGAAACTCTCGGGAGCTGAAGGGAGAGGAAAGGCGCTGTTAACTGTATCTCTGTTCCTTTCTTATGTATTTCAACGTTTCTTTTTAAACTTGTATGTACTTTTTGCGTACATTACGAATATGCATTATTTTAATAAATAAATTGTCAAATAAACCACCTAATTTGTTTAAAAACATTTTTTTTAAAATTTTTTTTAGTAGTATTTAAGTTAAGTTTAAATGTAAAATAGAAGTATTTGTCATTTCCTATATTTTGGGGAATAAACCACAATTTAAGTTTATAATAAGTTTATTTTTGACGTTTCGATTTCTACTTCGGAAATCTTTCTCAGGATACAGGACATTAATAAATTAATCAAATTTTGTTTTTGGTTATTTGCTAGAAAATTTGGATGGAAATTTTCTCTGATAACTCTTCTGGGTGATTGATTAGGGTGAGGAAGCTCAGTAGATCTGTTATAGTAAAAATAACAAAAAAAAGTTATTGAAAAAAATTGTAGACAGCTTTAAACTCCAAATTTTAAAATTAGTTACAATCTTACAGGGTGTTCTATAAGATGGTGGCAGACCAAACTTATGTTTTTTAAATGAAACACCCTGTATTTTATTTTAAATGTGAAATCTGCTTCACTTCCACATCACTAGACTTCGGCAAATATGTATATTGCATATTTTGCATATTGTGCATATTTTATGCAAATATTTCATATTTTGGCATATTTGTATAAAAGTTTGCATAAAGTGCATAAAAGTTCAGATTTTTAAACTGTATTTGAAAATTTTTAAACATACCAATTTATTTCAATTCTTGTATAAAATTTTGTAGTCATTTTAATCAAGAAATGATCTAAGTACGTAATCTCTACAGGTACAAAACATTTACAATTTCAAAGAAGATCAATTTAAGTAGCCCTCAACATTCTTAGAAAGTCTCGGTCACTGAGGCATTCAGTTATTGGATAATCGCTAAAGGTTCGCTTCATTTGCATTTTATGACCTAATCCCCAAATCTATCTACAACTTATTGTATCTTAACAGCAGGTAAACGGCTAATAGTTTTGTTCCTAATTTAGGGATTTTCCAAAATCTCCCAGTTTATTGAATTAGGTACCTAAACATTTATAATTTGATGCTCAGATTTGTAAATCATTTTTGTTTTGATATTCAAAGCGTAAACACTCGTTGTGCATAACAAAAAGGAAGATTGTGATTTTATAATGCCTAAAACAACCAGTGCTTCAACTTGGATTAAACCTTATAAAGAGCTGTCTATGGATATGGGAAAAATCTACTGTTCAGTCTGTGGCAAAATTGTAAGTATCTAATATTATATCTAATATTTCATACATACAGGGTGTTTCCAAATGACACTTACAACGTTTGACTGTAGATACTTTTCGAAAAATTGAACAAAACGATATAGTTAATGAGGGGCCAAACTTATTTACTTTTCGAGATACAGGGTGTTAAAATTAAAAAAAATTAAATTCTTTTAGTTAATAACAACAATAACTTTAAAACCAATAAACGTATTTACTTGAAATATAGTACTCGTAGGTTGTTTTTAAATGAAAAATAGCTTCCTTTAGTGAGAAAAAATTGTCCATGGTACAATACAATGGTGTGTATTTAGAAAATTTTTTCACCTTTACTTTTTTTTATGAAGTCAGCTATTCTAAAACACTAATTATTTTTATTGTAACAAAAAAAAACTTTTGTTGAATTTTAAAATAAGTTATATGATGTACTAATGGTTAGTAACAAAAACTAAGTTGTGGATTAATACTGCGTTTAAAACACTTAGCGAGTGTTTTTTTCCAAACCAGTTATTTGATTAACCAAAAACACCTTGTATATTTTTATATTTTAAAGGTTGGGTTAAAATAAAGGTTTTTATTTTTATTTATAGATAGCATGTGAGAAGAAGTTTCAGATAGACCAACATGTGAGAACTGCTTCACATATTGCAAAAAAGGAAAAATAGGAGGAAAACATCAAACTTCAATGGCTAAATGTTTCCAATCTACTTCAAAAAAATTAGATGATCAAGAAACTTTTAATGAAGTCTTGTGTCGCGTATTAGTGTCTGCAAACATACCGCTTTCAAAATTAGCAAATGTAAATTTTAGTTCGTTTAAAAAAATATTGCAAACTTAATGTTCCAAGTGATCGGTCTCTAAGAAGAAATAATGTGAACGGGCTATACTCGTCGGTGTTAATTAATATTAAGGAAGAAATTGCAGATAATTATTTTTACATATCTGTAGACGAAACCACTGATTCCTCAGGAAAGTATATTGCTCATTTATTGATTGGTGTTCTTAAAGAAGATACCTTACCCAAATCTCATCTTATTTCATGCCAGCAACTTGAGAAAACAAATGCTTTAACAATTTCGCGTTTTATACAAGAAACATTAGCACCTTTTTTCTTCCGACAACTATACCTTCTAATAAATTACTGCTTATTTTATCGGATGCTGCTATTATTATTATATATACAAAATTTAAAAATATTTTTCCCAGATTTAATACATGTTACTTGTGTAGCGCATGGATTAAATAAAGTTGCAGAGGAAATACGAAAAAAGTTTCCTCTTGTAAATACCATGATATCCAGTGTCAAAAAAGTATTTCTTAAATCTTCTATAAGAATTCAACTTTATAAAGAAATGCTACATAACATTCCTCTTCGACCACAACCTATTTTAACGCGATGGGAAACATGGTGAGAAGCAGCTAATTTTTATGCAGATCATTTTGTTAAAATAAAGAACATAATTGATACGTTAACAGATGAAAGTTCCCAATCTCTTTTGGATTCTAAACAAACTTTTCAGAGTAACTTGCTTCAACAAGAACTTTCATTTATAAAATCAAATTTTAGTTTTGTTCAAAAAAACAATTACTCAGTTAGAATCACCAAAACTGTCATTGTTCGAAAGTACAGCATTAATAAAAGAATTTGCGTCATGTTGTCGGAACGTTAGAGGTAATATTGGAAAAAGATATATTAAAAAAATTTGAAGCTACTATGGAAAAAAATAAAGGTTACCATATTCTTTCTGAAGTAGTCAGTGTTCTAGCTGGAAATATTTCGGAAACAATTAATTTAGAACCAAATGTTTTGGTTAGTTTGAAAAATGCTCCCGTTACATCAGTTGATGTTGAACGAAGTTTTTCCATATATAAATATATGTACTCAGACAGAAGCCACAAGTTTTTGTTAGAAAATTTTGAACACCACTTGGTCATTTATTGTTACCATAATTCTAAATAAGTTTATTCATACTTAAAAATGATGTAGTTACTTAAAATAAATGTAAATCTTAATGAATAGTAGGAAATATTTAGTTATGTACACTTTTTTTTTTAAATAAAATTGTTACTATTTTACGATTTTTTTATTTATTTGTATGCATATTTTGTAAAATATTTGCATATTTTCGGGTAAACACGTGCATATTTATGCGCATATTTTCTACATTTTTATTTACATATTTGCCGAAGTCTACACATCACAATCATGTAAAGTTTTATTATGTTATACCGGGTATATAAAAAGTTATAACCAATATTACCTGAAAATCGTATCAAGTTTAACTCCCTGTATAATTAAAAAGCAATATAGGACCATTGATCTATTGCAACCATAGTTTTTTAATAATTGTTAAAAATTATAAAACATATTCGTTTTCATAATATTCGTTAAATCAAATACATGGTAAGTCAAAATGCAAGTACATTATTTTCTTGGTAATTTTATTTTATGAAATATAAAACCGAAATTTTTGACTTATTTTGCTTTCTAAATAAATTAAACTTTCTAAACAACAAATAAGGATAGAAACATTTAGAAAACGCCATTTTGAAGGTTTTTATATAACTTTTAAGTTTCTTCTCTTCTAAAATTTGTTTAAATTGCTCCACTTTTTGCTGATAGACGAAAAAAGCAAACATTTTTCGTTTTTTGACCTTAATTTGTTAATAACTAATTAAGTCCAACAAATCGACTGCAGGAAACATATAGGTTTTTGTGACAGAGGTCCATACTACACAAAACAACTGTCGTTTACCTGGCCGGACGAGTGTCATGAAAAAATGCTTATTTCCCTGGGCTAATATACTTATTAACAACTTTAAAACTCAACAGTTTTCGAGATAATCGCATTTTACAAATAAGCTGCATAATACTAATTCAATTACTCCAAACAATGAAGGAAAAATAGACAAAAATATATTTTCTTTTGAATTTTGATATAAAATATTAACTAAAGTTAATAGATTCTGATATATAGGGTGTCCAGAAACTCTCCAGACGAATGAAGACCGGAGACTCCTCTGATAATTCTAAGGTTACCTCCAGAACGTTTCTATTTAGAAAAACGAAAACTGGTACGATTATTCATCCTCCAGAGATAAATCGATTTCATTAATGGCCTGTCATAGGCATCTGTTTTGGGTAGGTCAACGGTTATTTTACCGCATAACTTTTTTGTTTTTTTCTCTTAAGCATTCCTGATACTAGATTATTATATTTTCTGGTATTCTAGCCAGAAGTAAAAGTAGTTTTACTTCGGTAAATTCGGTAAGTCAGTAAGATACACCGTTTTCTAAAAAATTCAATTTGAAAATTTTTGGTTTTTTTCATCATGAAAGTTAAATTATATTTTTTGCACTAGTTGACTGTGAAGTGTCAACAGAAGTATAACCTACGTTTTTATTTGTGAAATTGTTTTCAGGTCACAAAGTTTGTCTTTTAGTTTTTTACATTATAGTTTTTAAACACAATTTCAGTTTAATAAAAATGTTGTTTACTAATAAGGAATACGCTAGAAGGTTCCAATAAGGAATACGCTATAAGGTTTTTAAGGTTCCAATTTGATTCTATAATGTCCGTGCCATATTAAGTGGAATGTTTGTAAATAACGACACGACATCTAAAAAAATTAAAACGTAATCATTTGATAACTGCATTCCCCTAACAGCATTGACAAAGGTAAATGTGTCCTTAGAATTATAATTATTGTGATATTAAGTAACATATTTATATTGTAATATTTTGAAAAAAATTTATAAATATTGAAAATGGCATTCACCTTAATAATTACTAATTTTAATAATTCATCAAAGAAATATCACTCTTCTAAAGTTTCTTTTATTGTTATTTTTATTTTTACATTTAAAGTAATTTTGATATTTTTTATCGTAGTGCGGGAACAAACGTGCTTAAGATAATTTAATCATGACATTCATTACAAACTTCGATGTCAATTTTTATTTGTAAAATCCTTTAATTTCTGTAAGTGTTTTTTAAATGTATTTGTACGTCATTTTTACAATGTTAAAATTGTTTTACAGTACAGTGTACTCCTGATGAAGCTATCAAATAAATAGCGAAATATTGAGTTTATTAGAAAAAACAAAGATTTTGATTAGAGATCACTTTATCTGATAATCCTACGTATTTATAAAGTATTTTTTGGTCGAAATATTTACTTTTAATATATATCATCATCATCCAGCCCCATTTTCACATCCATTGTTGGATATAGGCCTCCTCCAAACGTCTCCAGTTCTCTCTATATCTAGCTGCTGCAATCCAGTTTGTTTCTATTCTCCTTAGGTCGTCGGTCCATCGGGTGGGTGGTCTGCCTCTACTTCGCTTGTCGGCTCTTGGTCTCTACTCCAATAATCTCTTCGTCCATCTTCCGTCTTCCATTCTAGCAACATGTCCAGCCCTCCTCAACTTTTGTTTATTGATTCGCAGTATAATATCGTCTACGCCAGTTCGCCGGCGTATCTCCTCATTTCTCATGCGATCTTTCAAGGTCAGGCCTAGCATTGATCTCTCCATTCGCCTTTGTGTTACCCTCAGTTTTTCGGCAGTAGCTTTCGTTAAAGTTAGGGTCTCTGCTCCGTAGGTCAAGACTGGTAAGATGCATTGGTTAAATGCCTTCCTTTTCAGGTGAATAAGGATATTTGTTTTAGAAATGTCTCTCATCCTTCCATATGCCGCCCATCCCAACGTGATTCTTCTATTTAGCTCGCAGGTTTGGTTGTCTCTGGTTATTCTAATTTCATGACCCAAGTATGTGTATTTATCGATTAATTTTACCTTGTTGTTATTCATTTGTATCTCTTTGCTGGTAACCATATTGGTCATCATTTTGGTTTTCTTGAAATTTATCTCCAACTCAGTTTCTTGTAGTATGTCATTCAGTTCTTGGAGCATATCTTTGATCTCTCCCAGATTATCTGACAGAAGAACGATATTATCTGCAAAAGGTACATGGTTTAGTCTTTCTCCATTGATGAATATTCTTTTCTGCTGCCATGTTAGTCTTTTAAATGCATTCTCAAAAACGGTAATGAACAGCTTTGGTGACATGGTATCACCTTTATTTTTATCCTTATCCTTATCTTATCTTTATTTTATTAGTTGCAGAATGTAGAATTATGATTGTTGTGGCATTTTCATATATATTTTTAACCATATTACAATATCTGTGGTCGACCCTGCAATATTGTCGTGCTCTTAGAATGGACGGTAGTTCCATTGTATCAAACGCCGTTTTTAAAGTCTACAAATGACAATGCCAAGGGACGGTTATATTCGTTAGTTTTTTCTATCAGGGTATTTTAGGCACTGCAGGTGATCGTTTGTGCCGTAATTAGGGCGGAAACCGTCTTGTTCCCGAAGTTGGTAAAAATCCAGCGTTGTCTCTAGTCTGTTCGTTATTCTTCGGGTGTATAATTTATAAAGATGGTTAAGGAGACTGATTGGTCTGCATCTTTCCAGGTCTGCTATATCTCCCTTCTTGTGTAAGAGTACAATTATTCAATTATTCCACTTTGTTGAAATATTTTGATTCCATAGGCATAGATTAAAGAGCTTTTGAATTTTGGCTATCAGTACATGCAAAATAGTTATTAATAATAATTGCATCATTTCTTTCGTTTTAAATGATTTGTCTTTTGAATTTTCCTACTTACCTTAACGAATGTAGGTGCCTTTTAATTAAAAAACAACCACAAACCAGCAATAAATGTAAACACAATTTATTCATATACAATTAACTATCAAATATTATTTATTTTAGTGATTAAATTAAAATGTGATTAAAATTAAAATTACCCACAGGTAAACAAAGAAAAACAATTTTTTTTAAAGATAAAAAATGCAGTATATAATATAAAATGTAAATATACATTCACAAGTTCAACAGTTATTGTAGAAGTAATTTAACAAATTAAATATGAAGATTTTCGTGTTTATTAATCTGTGTCTGTGTCTCTTGATTCTGTTTTCTCAAGCAAAACTTATATTTGGTTGTGGGTGCCCCTACATTTATGATCCAGTCTGCGGAACAAATGGAAAGACTTACGATAATAAATGCAAGCTAAGATGTGACCAAAAGGTATATCCAGATTTAAAAATTAAACATGATGGACAATGTTAAGGGAATACGTCTATAAATCTCAAATATAAGTCCTGTTATATTGATGAATAAAAAATCTGTTTTACTATAAATTTCTACATGTTTATTTTTTTTTTATTTAAAAAGTTGCTTCCACCTAATGGTTATCTTATGGAACACATCAATAGCTTTTAAATAATCTATTAAGTTCTTCGAATAACTATTTTGACCTAACACAACTGATAAATTTGAATATATATTATAAAAAGATTGTTGATGGTGACACATTCAAAGATATGTTTTACTGTTAAGGTTGAATTGCGGCGCTCGCATATTGGACGGTTACATTTTGAAAAAAGATAAGGGTGTGTGAGTCCAGTATGGCCTAATCATAATTGGTTAACTACACTCTGTTCATGGAAATTCTTGTAAAAAGGTTTAGTTCGTTTAACTGTGTCTTTAATTTATCGTAGTTCAGACGTTGATATTTGCCATTCGTTATGCCAGACTTTCAAAGATTTTTGCCTTAATAGAAAGCATTAAGTCTTCTGGGCCGTACTTTAATATTATTTCTGAGTCCGCACTAGAAACTGCACTACGCGCACTTAAGTTTGCTTCTTCATTTCTGTTTATACCCACATAAGAAGGAATCCATATGAAATCAACTATCCTCCCTTTTTCTTGACATGTGTGAAGTTCTAATTTGATCATTTTTTTCAATTGGGTGTTTAAGATATAATCGTTGAATTGAAGTAATCGAACTCAGAGAATCAGAAAGAATTAAGGCTTTGACGATATTGGTATCATTAATAAACTTAATTGTTCGATAAGGAGCGAATAATTCGGCTGTGTATATGCTAAAGTGGTGAGATAATTCAAATAGATATTTATTTGAATTGATTACAAAAGCGGCACCGACTCCATTGCTAGATTTTGAAGCATCTGTAAATATTTTGGAGAAATTTTTATAAGTTCTGAGTATATTTGACAAATTAGTCTTTATTTCTGAAGGACGTATTTCCGACTTATTATATTTGCCTAAATGTACATTATACTATGAAATATTGATTGACCAACGGATATGAGGATCGGGGATTCTTTCATAGTCTCTTCTTGCATAGTATGGTTTTCTTAGTTTATCATTATAATTAAAAAGTTCGTTATATTCATCTGTGAAGGTGTTACTGTAAATAAGTTTTTCTGGATTACAGTATACCGAGGATGAATGTGTTAGTGTCAGTTGCATTCGCCTGTAGTAAAGGTATGGCTCACCAAGTTCAGCATATATTCTCTCAATAGGTGTACTTCTAAATGCTCGTAGTGCGATTCTTAGACCATTATTCTAAATTGTATCTAGAGATTTTGAAATAGACTTTCTGGCAGAACAATAAGCGATGCATCCATAATCGAGTTTAGACCTGATTAATAATTTGTATACTGATAATATTGTATTTTGGTCGGAACTCCATTTTCTGTTTGATAATGTTTTTAAAATATTTATTCTCTTATGACAAGTTAATTGTTTTTGCTTTATATGTTTTCGCCATGTCAGTTTATTGTCTAACTGCATTCCTAAAAATTTAATATGAGGATGGACTGTTATTGGTTTCCCGTATGACGTAGTACTTACATTTGCTATTTTGCAAAAACCATGACCCTTGTTTTTGTAGTAAAAAATTCAAAGCCAGTATTTAGAGATAATGTTTCCAGTTTTTTGATAAAGCTTTGTAAACATTTTGTCATACTATCTGTATGTTTTCCTTTGGTAAATATCACTAAATCGTCAGCAGTAATTCGTGTTTTTAAAGGTTTTTCTATGTTTTTCAAAATATTATTAATCGTTATTAGGAAGAATGTTGGGCTAAGAACAGACCCTTGCCGTACTCAATTTGTTAAGCAGTGAGTTTTCGAGTACGAATTGGAAACTCTTACCCGAAAAGTCCGATTGGTTAAAAAATTGTGAATGAACGATAAACAGTATCCCCGGATATTCCACTCATACAACGTTCTTAGAATCCTGTGTTCCCTGGCAGTATTAAAAGCATTTTTTAAATCAAAAATTATCGCGTACATTTTCTTTTAGTTGCAAACGATTTCATAATATCGCTTTGTAACGACTATTTTGCTTACCACAGGGTAAGAATATGGGGGACAAGATTGGGCAAACAAAATAATCGAAACAAGTGCATACGGACACTCAGTTGGTTGTTGGAGAGCTGGGTCGTGGATAAGTTGAAGATATTGGGGGTTGGATTGGGCAACTACAAAAAAAAGAAATAAAGGGGTACTTATACAAATCTCTTGGGACAAACAGAATGAAAATTAACGGAAACACCTCAAGAAATTTAATATAGGGCGCCACTTGAGGTGCCCAATTATACCTATTACAACCACTAGTTGTAACTAGGGAAATAATTGTATAACATCAAAAATATAGAAAAAAAAATATCTTTTTCAAATAAAACTCAAAATAGATCAGAGAAACAAATTAAACATTTATTTTTGTCTCACCAAACAGTTTTCAAAAATACAGCTTATACAAAGGCATATTAAATAAAATTAGCTGTCAAATACAAATGAAAAAAACTTACATATCTGTTTACAAAAGGTTACAAAACTCTTCGAAACGGTTCTTAGTAAATAATTTAAAAAATAATTTATAAAAGAAAGCAAATTTTGTCTTTTTAAAAGAAAATGTCTATTTTTACTTTAAAAATTAATAACGTAAATGTTACCTCAGTTCACACATCTTAACTTAAACTTTTGAACAACTGGCTAACTTCTGCGGGGTATCTAACTGCACATCAACGGAAAGCTTTATTGGAAGCTGAAACTGGCACATCCAAATCAAAACTGCTCCAATATTATTCTACATGAGGTGAAAAGGGCATCTCGGGAAGGAACTGGATTTCTCAAAAAAACGAAAAACAAACAGGAACTAAACTTGTTCACTGCTCAAACATCATAAATCTTCAGCCAAAATAAAAACAGTGGTTACTGGTCACTCTTTCAGAAACGACATATTACTTAGAGTGAAAATTCCACCATTTTGGCGAATGAATGCCGGCTTACAACATCACAATTAAACGACTTTTTTCTTCGAGAAGTTCTTCATCACTTCCTCTCAAATCTTTTACTCCATTCCCACATGTCTGCCCCGCTTGGAACTTAAATCTCGACTCTTTATCACATGTCTGCCCCGCTTGGAATCTAAATCTCGACTTTTTTTCAAATCAAATCTTGGTCTCAATTGTCCATGTCTGCCCCGTTTGGAACTCAAATCTCGACTTCTTTTCTTCGTTACATTTTACCAGAATCTAGCCAAAAATTTCCCTTCCGTCTTGCAGCTAACCTGTCCCCACAAACTCAAGAACCAAAACAATATCCCCTCGCTCGTATCGACAAAAAAAACAAATTTTAAATGTTCCTTTATTGCCTAAACAAACAAATATTCTTTTTTTTGACCCTCGACTAATAACGAAAAACAACTTTAATATTAGGGGAATTCATGGTTTATTGCGTTTTTAACGAAGAAAACAAATAAAACCTCTTTTTTATACTAGAGGGGCATCAGGTAACATGATACCTCCTTAGCGACAAAAACTTGTCGTTTCACCTAACATTGCAACACAGAGATAAAAACATATTTCCAGCGTTAATACGCATTTAAAAATCTCGTCAAAAAAACTTGAAATATTATTTCGATTGTTTTCTTTGGTAAAAACAACAGGAGCGTAACACAGAAATCCTTTCTATACACTTTAAATAAAAAACGCTACAGCTTTCGTGTTCCAGATTAATTCTACCTAAATCCATTTTGTTCAGTAATCAGTAATCGATTTTGTTCCAATGTCCACATTAATCTATTTTTTCTAAAAGTTACCGCATGGAACAAGTAATTGAGATTGGCCTGTATGATTCCACAATACATCGTGAGTTTTTGTCTTTTAAAAGAGGTAGGACGTAGGAATTAGTCCAGTTTGAAGGAAAATGCAGTTGCGTCTATATGAAATTAAATATGTCAAGTAAATGATATTTGGCTGAGTCCGGAAGTTGTTTTAGAAATATAGTTGAGATTATCATCGGGTCCAGGACAAGAATCTTTAAGGTTTAAAAGTGCTGAATTAAGTTCTTGAAATGTAATGCGACTATTAATTGCTACGTTAGGATTTTTATTATTAGGAAGAGTATGGGTATCAGATGATGAATTTAAAGAATCTGATCTTACACGTAGGTTTTTGTCATTTGAGAGGCTTTCGAAAATATCCGCTAGAACATTTGCAATAGCTTCATCTTTGGATGCTATTTTATTTTGTACTTTTAAGTGTTTAATAAAAGTTTTTTGCAGAGTACCACAAATTTTTCTAATTTTTTGTCAGACTTCCTTGGAGCTCGTTGCGTTATTTATTTCCAATACAAACTTCTGCCATGCATTCCTTTTAGCTTGCGTTATAGTAAGCTGCGCTGTTGATTTTAATTTTTTTAAACTAATTGTGTTTGCCAGTGTCTTGTGCTTCTTATAATTATTAAAGGCAGATTTACTATTTTTATATTACCTCTTCGCATTCTTTAGACCACCACGGTACTGGTGTACGTCTCTGTATTGGTTTTGTTTTGCCAATATACAATATAGCACCTTCTAAAATTACGTCAAAAGTGGATTGAAATATTCAAAGTGGATTTAAAAAATTATTGAAATTGCCAGCTGAATCATTGATATACACTGCTAAAATGACAGCGATTCTTCTTACATTAGGGCATATACATAGTAACGAACCCTATAGCTGCATAATATTTACAGACAGTAAGAGTGTCGTCGACAGACTAATAAATGTACATAGGTCTAAACAACTAAATCATAAAGAACTAGAAATTATGACTATTTACAATGAAATTACAAATATAGGAAAAAACATTATTATATCATGGATAAAGAGACACGCGGGCATTAAGAGAAATGAATTACCGGATAGCCTAGTAAAATCTGGCCTAGAGATACGCGGAGAAGCTCCCTTGAACTTACTGCCCTTTTCAGACATTGATATAATTAGTAAACGGCATCAAAAAGAAAAATGGCAAACATATTATCGAAACACGAGAACTGAAAGTAATTACAAACCAATGCAGCCTGAAATACCCATAAAAAGATGGTTTCATACTCTATCAAATCGCAATTTCATAAGGGTTATAAACAGATTAAGATCTAATCATGCTCTTACCCCACTTCATATGTACAAGTTGGGTCTCACGGAGTCACCTAAGTGTCACCTAAGTGTGGAAAAGTAGGTAACCTATTACATATTTTCCTTGAATGTTTCCACGGATCAGTAAACACTTCCTGTTTACCTGAACAATTTGAAAACAGAAATACAGAAAAAATTCCTCTGATTGTAAAAATTGTTTGTCTTCAAATTTGTCTGGCTAATTGACTAGGTCAAGGCCATCAAACTAAATTAAAAAAAACCTTGGAGTTTAAATTTTCTTAACACAACTAAAAATACGCTACTTATAAGGAGCTGCTTGATCTTTCATTGTCATTAAGATGCTTTTATAATAAGAAAAATGTAATCGTGATTATATTGAGAATTTTAGAATTATATTGATTAACTATATTATGAATAGTATAAATTTTATGCAACAACTATTTAAGTTTAGTAATTTAAAATTTAATCAATCAAATGGCAATTGGGCGTGTGGCCAGAATGACGATAGCGTTGACGATAATTTAAAATCTTAGAAACTGAGTTTATGTTTGTTTACATTTATGTATCAATTTGATTCGCAATATTTAACTTTAATAAACTGTGTTTATAAATATGTACATATTAAATATAGCTTAATACCTTTAAAAACTATTTTTGTTTATTGTGATTGTGTTTGAAAAATGGCAAAACAACTGAATAGTGGCTGTAGAGAGTTGTTCGCTAAATTATACATTTTTATGTGATATTTTTTAATATTATGGATTAAACATCATAAGATTTTCAAAAAACTAAAATTTTTAAACAAAAGAGAAGACATTGAAAATCTTAGTGCTATATACAGTAATCTTCTTTTAAATAAAAGAATAACAATATAAAAGTTCTTAAAAGTTACGCATATGAAAGGGGTTATTCCAAGTTCAAATGAGATAAAATTTATTTTTATTTGTATTTTTTCTTTCTTAAATACTTAGTAACATAAACTCTGTTGCTTGTTTAATAACTGTAATATTATATCAAAATTTGCAATGAAGGTTTGCATAAACATAGACACTTCCTCAGTCAAACTCACCTAAAATAAATATAAAAAATACAAGAGACATGGAAATCTTAATAATAAGTTTTGACAGAAATAAAAAGTAAATCAAATTTAATGTCATTATGTTAATGACATAATGACAAAATGTAAAATTTTGCTAATTTTAAAAGACAATTCTCACAAGGGTAAGCCTATTGAAGACATAAGAACTTCATTTTTCTAATGTAAATTTTTTATGTTAATTTTTAGTATGTTTTGAAAAAGAGTAAAATAAACTCGAAAGCTTAGCAAACCTAAAAGAGTTTTACTTAAAGGCCAATATATTGACTACTAAACCCAATATATCCGTATATATATATATATATATATATATATATATATATATATATATATATATATATATATATATATATATATATCCATACCATTGCTTCAAAAAGCTGATGGGTCTTTATGTTCTTCGAATAACGAATCTTCGGAATGTTTATCGTTATTCTTTTTTCAAGTTTTTACAGATGAATCTAACGATACCATTCCTCAAGTAATGTGCCCTCGTTTGTCTAAAACTCTTGACAATATATCTTTCATACCGGATGAAATTAAATATCATTTAAGGAAACTGCGAAATAATTCATCACCTGGATTAGACGGACTCACCTCTTTTTTCCTCAAACAATGTGCAGATTCTGTAGCCATCCCTATATCTCTCATAATGACTGCTTCTTTTAATCAAGGTTTCCTCCCCTCGTCCTGGAAATTGGTTTCAGTTACTCCTGTATTCAAGCAAGGTAATAAACTTGATTGCAATAATTATCGTCCAATCAGCCTGGTTCCTATTGTCAGCAAGGTCATGGAATCGATTATTTCGGAAGCTATGTCCGAGTTCCTTCTTCAAGAAAATGTCATCCCTCACCAATAGCATGGATTTATCAAAGGTCGTTCAACGATCACAAACTTACTTCATTGTGTAAATGATTGGTCATTATCTTTAAACAATCGGAATCCTGTCGATGTAGTTTACTTAGACTTCTCCAAAGCTTTCGCTCGTGTTCCAAAACGTCGATTACTAGCTAAATTGGATCACTATGGTATCCGCGGAAAATTAAACATTTGGATACAAGATTTTCTATCCGACAGATACTTCAGGGTTCGTGTTGGGGAAGACCACTCATTAGATAAGCCAGTCAAGAGTGGAGTTCCACAAGGATCAGTACTTGGACCGCTACTTTTTTGTGTCTACACTAGTGATCTTCCGCTCATTGTATCCAGTAAGGTTTCCATTTACGCTGATGACACTAAGTTATATGTGAATCCAACTATTAACCAACATATTCTTCAACAAGATCTTGACGCAATATTCAAATGGTCCTCAGAATGGTTACTTCCGCTTAACATTGAAAAATGCGTTGTTTTACATATCGGCAAAAATAACCCATCACTTCCGTACTTTATTAATGGACATCCTTTAAACTCTGTAACCTCACACAACGATCTCGGAGTGATAATTAATAGTGACTTAAATTGGTCTGATCACATAGTGTCGGTGTGTAAACGTGCTAACTCGAAACTGTTTTTGATTCGTAAGTGTTTTGCACGCATATCTCTAACCTCTGTTAGTAAACTTTACTCAATATACGTTAGACCTATTCTTGAGTTTGCCGGACCAGTGTGGAATCCAGATCTTAGTCGCGATAAAATCCTACTTGAAAACGTTCAGCGAAAAGCCACAAGACTGGCATACGGCCGTGTAAGACCTAACTATGAAGATAGACTATTCATGGCTCATCTTACGACATTCGAGCAGCGACGTCTTCGAGGTGACCTAATTATGTCCTTCCGTATTTTAAAACATAATTTTGGGAACCTAAACAACATATTCACTTTGAATGAAGACGATAGATTAAGAGGCCATCGATACAAATTAAAGAGGGAACAAACTACTGCAAGGTCCAGGGCGAACTTCTTGCCAAACAGAATCTTTAATATATGGAACAATTTGGATCAAGACACCATATCGGCAGCTAGTGTTAACATCTTTAAAAATAAACTTGACAGCACTTTATTTTTTTTATAGGATAGGATATTTTTTCTCGGACAGCATTATTTATTTATTTATTGTGTCACAATTCAATTTTCGTTAATTGTTTAACTACTTAACTTTATAATTAGTATTAGTTTTATAAGGATCTATTTTATTTTTGTTTATTTTTGCTTTTTGGGCATAATAGGAGCTCGCTTCTCTGCCCTTATTTGCTATATAATAATAATAATAATAATAATAATAATAATAATAATGGTATTATAAAGTGGTCAAAAACGGATATAGAGGGTCTTCAGCGGAAAGTAAGAACACTTCTTACAAAGGCGCAAAAACATCATCCACGCAGTGCAGTAGAGAGAACAACATTACCGCGGTATCAAGGAGGAAGAGGACTTATGGATATAGGTGAGCAATTAGATAAACAAATTGCTAATTTAAGATCTTATTTTCAGGTACAGGCTGAGACATCTACTTTACATCGAGCAATTTGCGCAGTAGATGACACAACGCCGCTTAAACTGAGGGAACAAGAAATGCGCACAAACCATCTGACTAAGCAAGAAAAAATGCGCACTTGGATGAGTAAACCTCTGCATGGGCGACATCTCAATGAGATCAACCAAGAATATGTCGACAATACAGCGTCGAACTATTGGTTGACATCAGGAAAGATGTTTCCCGAGACTGAGGGTTTCCTACTTGCCATTCAGGATCAGGTTATTCCAACTAAAAATTACCTGAAATATATTGTTAAAGATCCTCAAGTCCAAAACGACAAATGCCGATATGGATGTCAAGCCCAAGAAACCATCCAACATCTTACCGGTGGCTGCCAGGCATTTGTCGGTACTGATTATAAAGAACGCCATGACTCAGTAGGAAAGATTATCCACCAAGAACTAGCTGACAAACTGGGACTTCTCCAAACCGACCATCTTCCTTATTATCAATATGTCCCTGACAGAATGCTTGAAAATGACAACTACAAGCTATACTGGGACCGCACTGTGCTCACAGACCAACCAGTGGCCCATAATAGACCGGATCTCATACTAGTGAATAAAATTACCAGGCAAACAACACTTATTGATGTGGCGATACCTAACACTAACAATTTGCTTGTTAAATACAACGAAAAGATCGCCAAGTATAGAGATCTGGAAATACAAATCAAGAGACAATGGAGAATGGAAAGTACCCAGACAGTACCTATTGTTCTATCTACTACTGGTGTTATTCCCAAAAACCTCCTAGCGAACATAAAACAGCTGGGTCTAAATGAACATCTTTATAAGGCCATGCAGAAAGCTGTACTCCTCGCGACGTCCAGATGTGTACGAAAATTTCTGGGAGATACTCCGACATACCAAGTCACCTAGGGCTCGATAACACGGAAAGAGTCCCACCAGAGCTCAATCCTTTTGATACCGTAGGTATCTGGGATGAGTGAATTTTCCCCTTAAGGGAGTGTGAGCCGAATGGCTAAATCTGGGTATAATAATAATAATGGTATTAAAAGTGGTCAAAACGGATATAGAGGGTCTTCAGCGAAAGTAAGAACACTTCTTACAAAGGCGCAAAAACATCATCCACGCAGTGCAGTAGAGAGAACAACATTACCGCGGTATCAAGGAGGAAGAGGACTTATGGATATAGGTGAGCAATTAGATAAACAAATTGCTAATTTAAGATCTTATTTTCAGGTACAGGCTGAGACATCTACTTTACATCGAGCAATTTGCGCAGTAGATGACACAACGCCGCTTAAACTGAGGGAACAAGAAATGCGCACAAACCATCTGACTAAGCAAGAAAAAATGCGCACTTGGATGAGTAAACCTCTGCATGGGCGACATCTCAATGAGATCAACCAAGAATATGTCGACAATACAGCGTCGAACTATTGGTTGACATCAGGAAAGATGTTTCCCGAGACTGAGGGTTTCCTACTTGCCATTCAGGATCAGGTTATTCCAACTAAAAATTACCTGAAATATATTGTTAAAGATCCTCAAGTCCAAAACGACAAATGCCGATATGGATGTCAAGCCCAAGAAACCATCCAACATCTTACCGGTGGCTGCCAGGCATTTGTCGGTACTGATTATAAAGAACGCCATGACTCAGTAGGAAAGATTATCCACCAAGAACTAGCTGACAAACTGGGACTTCTCCAAACCGACCATCTTCCTTATTATCAATATGTCCCTGACAGAATGCTTGAAAATGACAACTACAAGCTATACTGGGACCGCACTGTGCTCACAGACCAACCAGTGGCCCATAATAGACCGGATCTCATACTAGTGAATAAAATTACCAGGCAAACAACACTTATTGATGTGGCGATACCTAACACTAACAATTTGCTTGTTAAATACAACGAAAAGATCGCCAAGTATAGAGATCTGGAAATACAAATCAAGAGACAATGGAGAATGGAAAGTACCCAGACAGTACCTATTGTTCTATCTACTACTGGTGTTATTCCCAAAAACCTCCTAGCGAACATAAAACAGCTGGGTCTAAAAGAACATCTTTATAAGGCCATGCAGAAAGCTGTACTCCTCGCGACGTCCAGATGTGTACGAAAATTTCTGGGAGATACTCCGACATACCAAGTCACCTAGGGCTCGATAACACGGAAAGAGTCCCACCAGAGCTCAATCCTTTTGATACCGTAGGTATCTGGGATGAGTGAATTTTCCCCTTAGAGGGAGTGTGAGCCGTATGGCTAAATCTGGGATAATAATAATAATAATATATATTATCGAAATATATATTATCAATAATAATATATATTATCGAAAAAATATACGTTTTATCGAAAATTTTATAAAAAATAAAATTGTAGCAAGTAAAAAATGTACAATTTGGTTTTTTATAAAGTATTCGAAGTGCAATATTAAGCTAGATACCTATAAAAGTGTGGACATTTAGAAAGAAAAATTTCTAAATTTAGGTATTTTTCTAACAAACAATTTGACGTTTTTGTTTTTTCTGTTGTCAAAAATTGACAGAGATATAATTGTTTAAAGAGTGCGTGACAGCGCAATTACAGCCTCTTTTAAGCCGTTTACCATTCACTATAAAGGTTTTTTACTATATATTGCAATAAGGGATGTTTTAGCTCCCTTAATTACCTTTACAATGGTTTTTTATAAATTGTGATAGTATGAACATTGAGGGAGTTATGGTCCAAAAACTTATCATATTTTTTTCTACTTAGTAACTGAAAATTTCGGAGTGTAAATATAGTGTGGAGATAACTGCCAAAATAGCCCTCCAATTCAGCCGGAAGAAGTTGAATGTGACAGCGACTCCGACATTGAGTCATGAATAATAATATTATATTTTAATAATAATAGTACAATTTAATATAATTTGTAAATGGTATATTCAATAATGTCAATTTTTTACTCTAAATTAAATTTTTTTAAAATATGTAATCCTATATATTTACTGTTTTATTTTAGGGACAGTTTTAAGGGTAGAGAAGCTAAAGAATATGATAATTATTTTCGAGAGTATGGAATAATATTTAAATCCTTTTCATTTTATCAAAAAAAATTTTTGACAATTTTTTATCAAGGGGTAGTTTTCAACGGTTGAAAGGGGGTTAAAAAGTTGATAATTATTATTGAGAATATAAACTATTACTTACTCTATACTTACATCTTTTTATGTCATACCCAAGTATTTTTTTGTGATTTTTTCATGTTAGCGGTTGTTTGCAAGGGTTGTAAGATTTTCAAGGGATTGAAAATGATTTTAATATGAGGTAATTGTGTTAGAAAACACTTTACAATTTTATTACCTACTATTAGACATGTTTTTTAAAGATAAAATGGCACAATGTCAATTTTTCCATTAAGGGGTTGTTCACACACCTTAAAAATAATAGGTGGAGTTCAGATCATTTTCACCTTTGAAGTTAAGGGTAAGATGAGCCTTATTCTAAAATTTCATGCAGATCGGTTCACAGCAAACAAATTCGGAGGTAAGACCGTATTTTTCGCTTCCATGATTGCACTATTTATAAAGGATTTTAAATAAAAATTTTTTACATATTTTTTTATTTAATTTAACGTGCATATAATATCTATGGTCATTCGTACGTGTTCCGATTTATATGGTAATATCATATAAATTACAAAGTAATGCAGTTAACATTTAACATAAAGAGAAAATAATAAAAACTTGTAACATAATATTTATATTTTGTTGAGCAGTTGACATTACTCGAGGAATTTGATAACCTTTTTGGTTTGGTCCCTGTTTAGGACCTCTTTGAAGATAGTACTGATATCGAGCTGTTGGCGTATTTTGACATAAAAAGGGCATTCGATAAATACATGTCTGATTTGGAGAGTCGTATTGCAGTGCTGACATTTTGGTTGTGGAGATGATGTTCTCAGGTAGTCATGAGTTAGACGGGTATGTCCAATACACAATCTCCGTATTATTATTATATTTTTTCGAGATAAACTGGAATAGGTAAATAGGTTCACTGAGGATTTAATTTCATGCAGCGCTGAAGTAACTTTATTCCAGTGAATCTCCCAGAAAAATAGATTAAGCTTTTTTCCTCATTTTCTATATTGTGGTATCGATTTAAATGTGATTTTTGAAGGACTTTTTTGGAAATGATTTGTATTAGCAAAAGTGATAATAATTTAAACAAAAGATCAGAAATTCAAAATCTAAGCAAAATTTATAATTATATTATTTTTATGTAGTTTATATGTGAAACCAGTAAAATATCACAATTGATTTAATTTTCCATATATTTATTACATTTTTTCAGGCATCTATCAATGGTGAATAAATCTTTTTCTTTTTTGTTACTAAACAAAAAATAATTTTTAAACAAAATTTTATTTTTGGCAACATATTTGTCAAAACAAAAAATTTTAAGATAGTATTTATGATATTGAGGCTTAATTGTAATTGTCACTATTCAAATTTATTTATAAATTTAATTGTCTTTGTGTTAAGAAACATTTTTAAAATCATATTAAAATTTCAGAGAAGCATTTATTAGATTAGAACATTTTAATAATAATATTTTTTGAAATGTGTGAGCAGCCTTTTTATATACTAAACTAATTTTATTTGGTGAGTTATTAAAAATTTTTTCTTTCTAGTTCAATTGTGTAAGATATTTTTAATTTTTTAGCAGCTCTTGATAATAATTGTAAACACAATAGTTAACAAATAGCCCCTTTAATTGACTCCAACGTATCCAAAACTGCCTTTCTCGTTTGTTCCTTTTTGTTAAAGTCCATTTCCAAACTTTAAACGCTATTCCAAAGAATTGAAAAATATTTTTCAGGTAAAGCCAACTACACAGTTTTTTGCACTATCCTGTTTGAACTTTTTTTTACATCCTATTTGAATAATACATTTGTACTACATCAGCTGATAAAAAAAATTTGACACACATTTATAAACTCACCTTATGTTTATAGAACTAAAGAAATCGTACCACAGTAAACTAATTAATAACTCATTTGAGGTGCTTTAGAAATCTAGTATATATATATATACGGATATCTTGGGTTTAGTAGTCAATATTAGACCAATCTAGTATTAAATATGAAAAGTAGGGTTATAAGTTTATCCCATCCTTAATATAAAACAGCCAGTCTTAAAAAACTAAAAACGATCATGTTAGAAAATTCCTTCCCAGCGAAACTTCTAGACACTTTTTGGTGTCTCTCAAGTCATAAGGACAAATCAAACAGAAGTTTCAACAAACAACCAAAATACCAGAAATATAAAAATAATATCGAAATTATATACTAAACTTAAAACACCCTCAAATAATAAAGAAAGCTCCAATGTAGTGTACTCTCTACCCTGTAATAATTGTAATAGAGTATATATTGGAGAAACGTCCAGAAATTTGTCCGGAAGATTAACATCTCACAAGAGTGACATTAATCTGAATAAAGTACAAGCCTGTGCATTAAGTGAACACTGTATTACAATGGGCCATACACCTAACTATGATCAAACAGAAATATTGAGAAGGGAAAGAAATAACAACAAAAGACAGTTTCTAGAAATGTGTTTAATTAAAACTACACAAAACACCTTAAACAAAAGAGAAGACATTGAAAATCTTAGTGCTATATACAGTAATCTTCTTTTAAATAAAAGAATAACAATATAAAAGTTCTTAAAAGTTACGCATATTAAAGGGATTATTCCAAGTTCAAATGAGATAAAATTTATTTTTATTTGTTTTTTTTTTCTTAACTACTTAGTAACATAAACTCTGTGGCGTGTTTAATAACTGCAAACGAAACAGTTCTACATATTATATCAAAATTTGCAATGAAGGTTTGCATAACCATAGTCACTTATTCTGTCAAACTAACCTAAAATAAATATAAAAAAATAGAAGAGACATGTAAACCTTAGTAATAAGTTTTGACAGAACGAAAAAGAGAATCAAATTTAATCATGTCATTATGTTAATTAATTTTGCTAATTTTAAAACACAATCCTCACAAGGTTAAGCCTATTGAAGATATAACAACTTTATTTTTCTAATGTAGTTTTTTATGTTAATTTTTAGTACGTTTTGAAAAAGAGTACAATAAACTCGAAAGCTTAACAAACCTAAAAGAGTTACTTAAAGGCCAATATTGACTACTAAACTCAAGATATCCGTATATATTACTCACATAGTCACTAAAGCCCTTTCTAAGAATATATATATATATATATATATATATATATATATATATATATTATATATATATATATATATATATATATATATATATTCGTATTCTCAATTAAAATCTCATGCTTGAATCCATCCCAACTCACTGGACCCTTTCCCGGAGGACGTCCCCGACCCAATCAAATTGCGACACAGTGTGTAAATCCTGAAATTCGACTTAAAACCTCATACGGACCATCAAATTATCCTTTTTTTCTTCGTCCTTAAAAAATAAGCGCTTTGATCGGCACCAGAGGCAAGTCCCGCTGGGTCGACACGTTTTGCCACATCAGCATTATTCGCTACACCGAAGACTGCTCCATGTCAAGGCGGGACAAGATCGTGCCAGGGATAGGAGAACGAGAGGGTGAAAAGGATATAAGGTGAGCCATTTAAATATTTTACTATGATGAAATTCATATTTTTGTGTGGTTGAGTACTTTAGTAGATGTAAAGCAAATGTGTGTAAGTAGACTTGAAATTATAATTATTCTAATTTTTTTTTAAAAGAATAATCTTGCAATATGTAATAAAATCTGTGTGTCTATAAGTAATATATATTGTCTATTAAAGATTGTATATTTTAAAAGAGGTTAATTACTATTTTAATGGGAATAAGCCACAACTGAAGTTTAAAATAAGTTTGTTGTGTATTCATTATTTATCCTTTTTGTAGTATCATGAATTCTTCTTGTAGTGAACTGTTAAAATTTTTATTAAATACTATACAACCATTTGCAAATAAAAATGACATTTTCTGCATAATTAATCGAATATAGAATTTAATTCAAATAATATTTTGGTAAGTTTTGAAATAGATAGTTTATTTACAAATGTGCCATTGGATAAAACTTTAAATATTATCAAAACAAAATTAGAGAATCATGATACATTGGCAACTAGAACAAGATTAAATATGTCAGCTATAACGGAGTTATTGAAATTATGTACTGATAATACCTATTTTTAACTAAATATTAAATGCTATAAACAAAATTTTGGTCTAGCAATAGGGCCTAGTTTATCTTCATTATAAGCATTGGATATATTTATGGAAGTATTATTTTTAAACAAAATTTGAAACCCACAGTACGATGGACATATTTAGACGATGTATTCTCAATATGACCTCACGGATGAGAGTAGTTAGACACATTCCTGAATGATATAAGCGATAAAGAAGAGACAATATCATTAACATTTACCATGTAAAAGGAAAATAATAATACACTAGCTGTCCTGGATGTTTTAATCCCTAAGAACGATACTGGATATGAGACTCAAGTGTATCGAAAACCAACACACACCAATAAATATTTAAATTACAAATCAAACCACAATATTAATATTAAAAATTTAATCATTAAATCCTTATAAAATAGAGCCTGAATTACTTCGAAAGTTCGTTATGAGTGGAGAAACATTTGTTATCACCTGTTTTATTAACATTGAGATCCATTTTATCTAAAACTAAACATAACAATAAACAAGAAAGAATTGTATTTACAAAATACCTTGTGAATGCGATCAGTTTTATTTAGGTGAAACATCAATGCCATTAAATGTAAGAATAAGTGAACATCAATCTTATAATAAAAATAGAGAATTTAATAGCTCTCAATTATATTAACACGCAAGGTAAAATGAACATAATGTCCAATAGAACAATTCAAGTGTAGCCCTAAAAGAAACAGATTCTAAAAAGAGAAAAATCAAAGAAGCCACTCTACTTATGCTAAATGAGACCAACTGGGTCGAAAATTCATTAGCAGAATGCAGTAGGATCTGGTTACCCATATTAGAAGAGAAAGTTAATAAACGGAAAATACCACGTCTAGTAAGTGAGTAACATATTGAGGATACATCATTTATGTAATAACATACATATAAAATCAGAATGTGGTCTTTATTGAGAGTAATCTGAATTTAGGACCAAATACTCACCACGTCTGGATAGTGTTATGAGGTTTCTTTCCTGGTTTTTTCCTCATGATTTACTATAAAGTCACTAACAGGAGTATTTTACTGTCATTATGGCATGTGGTTGTCTTTTTAAAGACGAATCACATGCTATGATGTTTTTGACGGATATTCTCAAGATAAAGTTGATTTCATGTAATCGATTTTAAACAAAACTTTACTTATTGATTATTCCCATGAATATAGTATGTACTTAAAGATGACACAGAAAAATAGTTTCACATTTTAAAAGGATATTTAGTCTTAAATATATACTCATATTGTGTCCAGAAATTTTTTTAAAAAAGTCTTTGAAGTTACGTATATATAACAACGAATTTATTACATTTCTCGCATCCTACTGATTGTAAACCTCTATCTTTTATCGCGCTGTCTACTTTTTGTCTTTACTATTTTCTTGGTCATTTAATTTTCTGCAGTTGACTATTGCATTGACACTACAGCCTCGATTGGGCTTTAGCCTGTTCAATAAATCCTTTATACTTGTTCTTATTTCTAATTTTTGTGCTCGTTTCTAGTTTCGAGTTGTCTCATGTTCTTTTATACTTAATGCATATATCGTATTTTTGACTGACACTTGGGCTGATTTCTTTCCATTTGTTGTGACGGTATAATTTTTGCTGGTTCAGAGAGTTTTATGAGCTTCCTACGACTTGTTTTTTCAGTCTACAAAGCTTTATCATATCAACTTTGGCCCATTAAAGTTACTGTAGGCTTCAATTCAAATTTGTATCGCAAGTGCTGTTTTCGCATATAATACTGTATATAGGTCGAAAGATTTTTTATCCAAATATTGCCAGATGTCATTCGTCCGGTTTTGTTAATACTTAGGTGTCTGATTCATAGGTATACACACAAAAGTTCATTGCACGCTCGATTTACTATTTAGATTCTGCGCTAAATTTTTGTGTTTTTCTTGTTTTTCTATCTATGAGGGACCCCAGGTATGTATATTCTAAGACGCTTTGTATATTTTTTACCATATCGTGGTAACTTGGGTTGATTTTTGCCAACTATTTATTGGCACATGTTTGGTTTATTAAAAATCTAGTCCCTCTAGGTCCATGTTAATGAAGGGTATGCAGGGAAGAGAATTACTCTAGCATTTGTTGTTAGGTGTGACGTTTGATGTTTACATCATCTGTTATATATATATAGTCCCAAGATTCCTAAGAGGAACATAGGGCTTCCACAAAGTGTCTCCAGTGAACTCTATTTCTGGCTAGTGCTTTGATTTCAAGCCAGGATTTTCCCATTTTTCTCCCTTCGTCCAGTACTGTCCTTCTCCAAGTTCCCTTAGGTCTGCCTATTTTCCGTCGGCCTTGGGGATTCCAATCCAGCGCTGTCCTGGCAATGTCATTTGGCGGTCTATGGAGTGTGTGGCCCAGCTTCTTTTCTTTTCATTTTCTTCGTCTTATTTGCTTTATGACATTTTTTTGGTTGCTTTGGTTCCATAAATTTTCATTGGAGATTCGGTTAGGCCAAAATATACGAAGGATTTTTCGTAACGCTCTATTGATGAAAACTTGTAATTGGTGTACTATAGGTGCTGATATCTTTCACGTTTCGCAGCCATACAGTAATACAGCTTTTACATTTGTGTTGAAGATTTTTAATTTCGTTTAAGTTGGGTAAATCCTGGATTTCCATATGTTGTTAAGCATGTTGTAGGCGTTGCGAGCCTTATTTATTCTTTTATGTACATCACGCTCTGTACCCCCATTACAGTCAATTATGCTGCCCAGATATACAAATTCCGCTACTCTCTCAATTTTCTGGTCGTTGATCATAATAGGTTGGTTGTTTCTGATACCAAATCGCATTTCTTTGGTTTTGTTGATGTTTATTTCTAGACCAACCTTCTTTGATTCTTCTTGTACTTTGTTTACTAGGAGTTGCATGTCCTGTTTTGTATGTGCTAGGAGGCATATATCATCAGCGTAATCTAGGTCTTCCAGTCTGTTTGTTAATCCCCAGTAAATTCCTCTATTAGAGTTTACCTTTGTTAGTACGGAGTCCAGTACAATGTTAAATAGTATGGGGGATAAAACACAGCCCTGCTTTACTCCGTTTAGCATAGCTATTGGGTCAGATGTTATACCGTTGTGTAGGATTTTGCTTTCTGTGTGACTGTAAAGTTCGTTGATGAGATTTACTATTTTTTCTGGTATTCCTATTTCCTGCAGTGCTTTTTATATGGCCGATTGTGTGAGCGTGTCAAAAGCTTTCTTGAAGTCCACAAAGCACACAAAGAGAGGAGAGCTGAATTCCTGTGACTTGTCTACAATTATTCTTAGTGTGTTAATTTGGTCCACGCATGATCTGTTTGGTCTGAAACCGGCTTGTTCCTTCCTCAACATTGGTTCTACACTGTTTGTTAGTCGGTTGTTTATAATTATTGCTGTTAATTTATTTATAGTATTCAGAAGTGTGATTCCTCTCCAGTTTTCGCAATATCTTCTGTCACCCTTTTTTGGTATCTTTATTATTAATCCCGTTTTCCATTCTTTGGGGAACTTTTCCTCTCTCCAAGCCCTTTTCAAGAGTGGTTGGATTAGCTCTGCCACTGTACCTTGGCAAGCTTTTAACAACTCTGGTGGAATATTGTCAGGGCTGGCTGCTTTGTGTGCTTTCAGTTTTTCTATGGCCATTACTATTTCTTGCGTTGTTGGTTCGTTGGTGTTAATTCTCAGTTGGATATAAGGTTTTCTGCGTCTTCTAGTGGTGTTGGGATTGCACTTAGAGATTCGCTAAAATATTCATGCCATCTTTTGACTTGTTCCTGTGGCGCTGTAATATCTTCACCTGTAGCACTTTTTACAATTGGTTGGTGGGTAGTATATCTTTTATTGGCTAGTTGTTTAGTGATATTATATAATTGTCTCATGTTTTGAAGTTCATCGGCGACTCGCGCTTCTTCGGCAAGATTTTCTGCCCACTTTTTTTTGTCTTTCTTTGCTGCCTTCTTGACAGCTTTATTCGCTTCTCTATAACTTTCTCTAAGTCGGTTCTTCTCTGCTGCTGTCTTGGAATTTAGTAATTCTAGATTAATGTGTTTGCGACGTTCTATTTTGTTCCACGTTTCTCTCGTAATCCACTCTTTCTTTAAGTCTTTCTTTAGGCCCAGTACGTTTTCACTTGTTTTCACAAGGGCTTTGCTAATCGTTTCCCAATTTTTGTCCTGTCTTTCGTCGATTTTGGATCTCAGCTGTCGTACGAATTCTATTTTCGTCTCGTTAAATCATCTGCGTATGATATAAATTGTACGCCCTTATTTACTAGTGTGCCCCTTAATTTTATATTTAAGTCTCCTTCTTCTTCTTTCTTGTATGTAGACTTTTAAGCCTATTTCTTTTTCAATATTAACCTCCTAAATTATTTAAATTACCACACCATCTTTTTCTTGGTCTGCCAATACTTCTTCGTCCATTTGGTGACTTATCTCGTGCTATTCGTACTATTCTATCCTCTGCCATTCTACTGATGTTCTCCACTCTACTGTTCTTTCTACTCCTGTTTTCGTTTTGTCACCCATCCATTTATGTCTTATATATTGCATGCTCTTCTTACGTTTTCGCTTCTCTCCCTATCCAACAGACTTTTTCCTGATATTCGTCGGAGTATTTTCATCTATGTTGTTTCTAGCAGTCGTTTTGTTTTAGATGTGCCAGGTCTTGTCTCTGCCGTATATGTTAATATAGGGTTAATTGTCGTACTTCTTCTTCAGTCTGTTCAGTCATGTTTAAATCTCTTAAAATATATTGTAATCTATTAAAATCTATACAACACAGTGCGTCTGGTTGTCTGATGCCAAAAACGCATATGTCAACTTTCCTTTGTTTTCACTTTAAATTCTATGTTTAGCATGGTACCTTTGACTAGTTCCCTTTTTTTTTGTATGAGAGTGGAAATCTCCTTAAGGTAAATCAGTTGAATAGTACCGGGCGTGAGTTGGATTCAGAGTAGATGGAGTACATTCGAACGCGTTTTTCCTTTTGGCCAATACCCCCGTCTTGCCCAGATGCATCCATGGTACTCTGCCTACCAACTAAAACCACTCTCCCCTTACGCGTATTGCATGTCGTTTTATATTTTCCTTTTCCCTTTATCCCTTTATTATTTATATGTAGTTTATATTTTATATTTAATTTATATTTATTGCATTCTGTTTTTCTCTTTATAAAATTATTTTCCTTTTTATAATTTTTATTTCTGTATTCAAAACATCCTTAAAATCATTTATTTCCCATTCCATAACCGTCATTATGTCTTGTATTAAAATCATTCTTGGTACATAGAAAGAACGCCACCAACTATCTACTTCTACATGTAGCTGCTACTTCCATTACTTCTCCTCTTCCTTCCATTCCTTTTTTCATTGCATCTATTGCAGATTTTCCTTCCTAAACATATATACAGTATAGCCAGTTTGTAATCTCTAGATCATAAATGATTACTTTAATCCATTCAGCTTTTTCTTTTGTAATGATTTTGACGACTTCTGGTAGAATTTTTGTCTAGACCTGGTACTTTTGTAGCTTTTAATGTCCCGCTTCCGGGACTAATTTCTTCTGTTAAAAATTCAGATATTGGTGTTCCTGTATGTACTGGTTTTTAAAAGCGTTTTCTAAGGCCTTCTTTAATTTTATAAATTGTATTGATTTTTAAGTGACTATCTTATATGCATCTCCTCAAATGTTATTCTCCAGATTTTCACATATTTCATTATAGTACCTTTTTTTCTCTTTATAAATTTCTTTTTTTGGTCCCTTCTTGATTTTCACTTCAAATTTAATGTTTAAGATGGTGTCTCTAACTTGTACTACCAATTATTGTAGTTTGCAGTAAGGAAATATATCAAGATTTCATGAATTTTAACATGAAATTCATGGCACTTCTCTAAGATTTATCTTACTTGCAAAATTTGGTATACTGTAGATCTTTTCCTGCAGAAACCACACCAATGTTTTCCAATCATCTTCTTTGCGCACGGCTGAAGTCTTTCGTATACCATATTTAATAAGATCTTGACTGAATGTCTTAAGATAATGACTCTCAATGACCTTTTGAATATGAGGACTATAACTCTGAGACGCCCTTGATTTGGTGTTTGTCTCTGATTACAGATTTCAGGAAGCATTTTATGCAATACTTCGATCAGGCTTTTACCACCCTGCTTAATTAACTATGATCGCCCTTTTGTTTAAACAAGGAACAGTTTGTTTATAACATATTTAAACTCTAAGATCGTATCAGTTTTTTGTTCTGTGTGATCGTATATATCTTAAGAAGGAATTTGTATCACCTCGTTATTAGAGTTATTTAATTATTTTTTGAAACTGTCTTTCTATCTCTTTAGAATTTTTTCTTGGTTGTTTTTTATTATTTTGTCTTTTTGAATTTTTCTAACCTTCGTATTGGATCAGCGACTGGTGACCCACTGGAAGTTTTGCGTTCATTCTGGGGCTTCTGTTTTTTTGGCCCGTCTTATGCGCGGTAGAGTTAAAGTACGAAATAATTGTCCGTGATGTCACTTCAAACTTAAACATATCTTTTAAAGGCAGCCCTAAATTATCTTTAATATAAACAAGGTATCTGCTGCCTACTAGTAGATAATGCCATTGACACCACACTGCCGCTAACATAGCGACCGCTGCTTCAGCGACGCTCCGCGAGAACCGATCTCATAATGTTCCTGCGCATACTGAGGGTATATAAGCAGATATACAGTCTTAGATCGGTCGTCTGTTTAATAACGCCCGATATAATACCAACACAGTTGACTTATGTCTTTAAATCGGTGTTTGAAGTTGTGTATTTTTGATAATCAGTGTATAATATGTTAATGTTAATATTAAATACGAAGGCAGAAGACATTTAGTTTCCAACCCGATGAGGAAGGTTTTTTCCATACTTAGGAAATTATTTAATAACAAACACAGCGTAATTAGGTTCACCCTGTCTAGAAGTGGACCAACCCAAAAAAAGAAAATCATCTCAGAGGACAAAAATACATTAGTAGACAAAAAACTTTAAAAAATAAGAGAAGTCAAGACCCAACAAAGCGTAAAAGAGATGGAGGAAAAACCTTATCAACCAGTGAAGTACAGCAGAGGCAATGATTAGGAAAAGACGCCAGGAAAGGGTGGAAACCTAGGCTCAGACAGTTACAAGTAACTGTTATTACGTACTTACGAACAAACATGTCAACCGGGAAAAGAAGCCTAAGGAATGAAAATAAGAAGAAAAGAGTTCCTCGTATTGTTGTGTAGTGACAGATTGGACAATATGCTAATATAGTGACAGTTATTAGAGGCGTACTACGACATAAAAACTTCCAAATTGCCCCTGATGGTAGGAACGGAACTAGAATATACACAAAAACGATGGAGGATTACAACAAACTTAAGGATAATTTAATTAACCAAGAAGTTAATTTTCATACATATCTAAGAAAGAAAAAATCACAAAGAATGTAGTATAGTAATGCGAGCAGTTTTAGAATATGACATTTAAGAAATGGAGAGTGAAGTTAAGAAGATAAGGTTAAAAAGATAAGAGGACTATAAAACATTAGTATTCGTTGAAATGCCTATAGCAAACCTTCAAGTCTTACTTAATGCTATAACTATCAAGCATTCGGACATAACGCCAGGAACTGCTATAGAGCAACTTGATATATTAAATGTACTTAGACTCATCATACTAGATACTGTCCTCTTCCAAAGGAAGTCCAAAATATGGTCAAAAATTGCAACTTCGGGGAAGAACACGCATCAAACTATGTTGTGTGTAGGAAGCACATTGAATTTTTTATAAACAAACAAGTTAAAGGGGGTTCATAAGGGGATATCACAAGGCAGTATACTATCGCTTATTTTATATAATATTTTTGTTTCAGACTTACCTATCGACGCTTAAACCAACACAGCCCTATAAGCAGGCGACACCTCAATTTATACTTTACAAAAAGAAGAAAAAAGAATAATACAAACTTTAGAAAAATATCGGAATTTACGGACAAGTGGCAAATAAAAATTAATACCGACAAAACACAATTCATAATCTTTACATAACAGAACAACCCACCTGTATCATCACTTTAAAAATTCAGTTAAATATCTAGCAGTACATTTCGACAGAAATTTGAACTTTACTTAATAAACACATTCAATTAAGGTAAAAACCAACTTAGAAAAAACATAACAACCTTTTATTTTCAGAACGAGCTCCCTAATGACATCCAAGAGGATCCAATTATACCAGGCCTACGTTAGGGCTGTGATGTTATACGCAGTGCCAGTATGGAGTTCGACATCAGAAACCAACTGGAGGAAACTAGAGGCAACAAAAACGTCATGGTACCGACTCATAGATGGATCAACATGACAGGACAGAATTACAAATGCAACCATCCAAGAAAGGCTCTAGTACACACTACTCAGGGAGAACATGAAGAGGCAGTTCTTCCACTAAGCCACAGACTCCTCAAGACCAGGAACATACTCGACAGAAACATAATATAGAGGATATATAAGAAAACACACAAACTGATCGACCATCTGATCAGGGTCTAGCCAAGTGGTTGTTTAAGACAACCAAACAGGGAAGTAGGTACAATGTTTTATAATCAAGTATCTACAGAAGAGGATGTACAGGAGTTAATAGCACAAAAACTCAAGACCCGAGGAGCACGCAGTTCCACACAGAAAGCAGTGTATTAGCGATTTATTAAAGACTAAAATATCTTAAGCTTAAATTTTATTAAGCGATATGTTCTATTTAATTACGCTTATAAACGGCAATAAACGTTTTTATTTTTACTTTTATTTTTATTTTTTATTAGATCAGCGGCACTCGATACTGAGTAGCAGATTGAGACTAGAACAGAACCATATCGCTCTTGATTATGGCTCGAAAATGGGTGCTGAAACGTCGAGATTTAAGTTGTCAACGCGGTTCTTCTCGATAATTTAGTAATTTTTCTTTAAATTAACATTATTTTTAAGCCATTATCAAGAGTGATACGGTTCGGATCGAGTTCGGGGTCTCAATCTGCCTACTCCCCTCACTTGAGATGTACCAGTATCGTGTTCTGTATAAATACAAGAACTGTTTCTCGGCACTTAGGTCTCAATCTGCCTACTTATCAGTGTCGAGTGACAACCGGTTTTTCCCTGTGTGGCTGCTTTTATATCGCTGTATGCGCGGGAACTATATGCATGACGTGGTCTGAGCTGACGTGGCCTGAACGGTGTGTCGCTGAAACAGAAGTCACCATGTTGCCGGCAATAGTTTCGCGTCATCGCGCGTATTTAGGCTATTTTCTGGCCGTTTTTCGATTTCGATAGCTTCACGAATGATTCTTTATTTTAAGGAGCGGATAGGGGCGATGGTTTTAGCTTTTTCTTTTAGTCTGAATATGATGTTGCGCTAGAGCTGAAGTAGTATCGGAATTTTTGACTGATATGAATATTCGTAAATTCGGTTAGAGCTTCGCCGGTTTTTCTGTCCGATGTATGTACGTGGGCAACTGGAACAAGGTATCCCGCACACACCATGGTCTTCATTGGGGATTTGGTCTTTTATGGATCTGACGAGATTTAATAACTTGGAGTGAGTAGTGAAGATGATGTTGATATTTAAAGGAAGAAGAGTTCTACTGATATTGTCAGTGACACCTTTAATAAAAGGCAAAAAAATTTTTTTTGGGTTGATCCGTCGACAAGGTTTCTTTTTTGGATGGAATGAGTTTTAGATCTTTTTGAATGCTCTTATTGATTTGGGTTTTGTGGTAACCGTTTTCTAAGAGTGTTTGCCTTATTAAATTGATTTCGGATGACATATGATTATTGTCGCTAAGTCTTATGGAACGAGAAATGAGAGTGTTAATAACTGAATTGATATGGGTGGGGTAATGATATGACTGACCATTAAGATATTGGTTTGTATAAGTGGATTTCTGGTGCACAGAATAGGAATAACTGTGAGGTTTTTCTAACTAAGAATATCAAGGAATGGCAAAGACGCTTTAGACTTAACTTCCATTGTGAATTGAATACTAGGATGTATTCCATTCAGGTGGCAGAGGAAGAGATCTAACGTGTCTTTACCATGAGGCCAAATGACAAAAGCGTCATCAACATATCGTAACCAGCAGGTGGGTTTAAGACTTTATGAGGACAGGGCTGTTGTTTCGAAATTTTCCATGAAAATATCAGCTAGAACGGGAGAGAGGGAAGATGCTATTCGGGCACCTTTGACTTGATAATAGAAATAATTTTGGAATGAAAAGTATGTATTAGACATGCAGTGTTTTATAACAGAGAGTGTTTCTTGGGGGATTTATGTTTAGAGTCCAAAATAGAAATGGTTTCATCGATGGGAATGTTGGTGAACAAAGAAACAATGTCAAAACTGACTAGTATATCTGAAGGTGAAATAGAAGATTTTTCAGAAGATCAATAAAAGATTGTGTGACAAAAGACGAAGCTTTTTCGGCTAATACTTGTAAGGATAACGTGAGGTGTTTTGCCAATTTCTGAGTTGGGCAGTTGTATGCACTGACGATGGGTCTTAGGGGAACATTGGGCTTATGCATTTTTGGAAGGCCGTATATCTTTGGAATTCGGAATGTTTTTTCTCTGTGTATAAGAGACTTGTACCCGTTCCTGCGCATACAACGAGTATAAAAGCAGCCACACAGGTAAAGGAGTAGTCAGATTGAGACCTCAGTGCCGAGAAACAGTTCTTGTATTTATACAGAACACGATACTGGTACGTATCGAGTGGGAGGAGTAGGCAGATTGAGACCCCGAACTCGAATCGAACCGTATCACTCTTGATAATAGCTCCAAAATGGATACCGAAACGTCGAGTAATAAATTCTCAACGCGGTCCTTCCCGAGAACTGAGTAATTCTCATTCATACCTATACATATTTTCAATATACCTATCAGTTTATCCTTTAATTTTTAAAAAATACCCCATTTAAGTATTTTATGACCGCGCCTGACCAAACCTTTTCCTCAATCGTCGAGAGATTTACACATGCACCACAAATAATAATCCCTCAGTCATAAAATTGTGCACTCGTAGGGGTAATTCGGCTCAATTACGTCGAACAGTATGGTGTTCTTTCCTTTTTAAGAAGAATTCACATTCACACATCTTGTCAAGATTAAAATTCTGAAGGGGTTTTCGAGAAGCTTGCAAAATTGCATTGGCGAATCGACAGCTACAAATCGATTTGTAGTTGTATTTCATCATGACAGGTGGTGAACCAAAAGTTTGATTTAGTTTTTGTTTTTGAATCCATATAACAATATATGAAACATGGATTTACAATTTTATACAGCGGTTATAACTGTTTCAGCGTAATAAACAGAAATTTTTGTACCGAAATATGACAATGAGACCACAGGCAGTTGTGGTAAAATGTTTTTATTTGGGTAAATGTAATAATGGGGCCTCATGATGGAGCAAATATTGTAAGCCTTGAAACCGGCAACCCAAAATTTACTGTCTGTCTATTTGTCCGTAACGGAAACCCTAAAGCCACTTATCCATAAAAAAAGTACTAACCCTGTAGCGGGTGACGATCTCTGCAACGTGTTGAAATATATTTACCTGAACCTGTGTTTAACCACGGACAGCTTTACGTAGCCTTTTCTAGGGTTAGACAAAGATGCGATATCAAATTTTACCTTTTAGACACTTCACTACAAGGAAAACTGTTAGAAGACAACAACAAAGTGTTTACGAGAAATGTAATAGATATACACTAACGTTCTTTAATATCCACAAGAAAACTAAGTTCCTGTAGCTGGCTGTACCAAATTAAATACCTTTTTGATACCATGTATCAAAAAAAAATATTTAATAATCCTTTACAAAAGGTATATAACCAAAACACCCAATTGGGCTACATCACAAAACGTTTTCGAAATCAATATTCCATCATCAGTGTGTCTAAGTGTACATGTTTTGAGCCACTAAATATTTGGGTAAAAACTCTTTAAATGTTTTTAAATTGAATTTAAGTTACATTATTTGATCTTATATGGTATGATGATTCCAATTGTAACTTAAACATATGGAATTTCCTTGGTAGAGCCTTATGATCAAAACTTATAATATGAAATTTACGTGTCATGGAAAAGGTCTCCACGAGGGCGGTATTATATTGAGTTTGTCACTGAAACTGTATAGTTTAAAAAATAGGTTTTTAACTAGTTTTGAAGTTAAACAGAATAAATTTTAAATATTTTAGATTATTTGGAATGTAAAAGTTTACATTCAACGTTTTTAGGCATATTTCAAATGTCTTACATTTGTTGTCCTAACTCAAAACCGAAATTTTATACCGTAGGTTATGAAGATTAGGATTTAACAATAGCAAGTCTGTAGTAACCGAGTATAGACAATATTGATGCCGAGCTAATTAAAACAGGCGGTCATGAACTCATAAGCAAAATCCATCAATTAACAGAAATGGCCTGGCAACAAGAAATAATGCCGAAAGAATGGTGTGGTAGTATTATTGTACCAATACACAAGAAAGGAAAAAAGGAGTCATGCATGAATTACAGAGGAATCTCACTAATCAACACTATATATAAAATATTGGCTTCGATATTATTAAAAAGATTAGTAGCATACACCGAAGAAATAGTTGGTGACTACCAGTGTGGTTTCAGGCCTGGCAGATCGACTATTAATCAAATACTTACAATAAGACAAATGTACTCGCCTTTGCCGATGACGTAGACGCAGTAGCACAATCAATATTAGAAATTAAGGATACCTTCTCGAGCTTTGAAGAAGCTGCATTAAACATCGGTCTAAAAATAAATGAAGACAAAACAAAGAACAAAGTCGTCTCAAAACAAGAACGACGGCGAATAAGGCAAAACATTACTATAAATGATCACAACTTCGAAGTGGTTAAAGAATTTAAATATCTAGGAGCAACAATCACAAATAACAACAAATTAGAGCGAGAAGTTGAAACGAGAATAATAGCAGGAAATAGATCTTTCTTTGCAATGCAACATCCGATAAAGTCGAAACTTTTTTCACGAGGTGCAAAGATCCGAATATATAAGACGACCAACAGTCGCGTATGGAAGCAAAACATGGACGATAACAAAAAGAGAAGTAAATAAATTGCTGGTATGGGAACGTAAAATTCTTCGAATAATATATGGCCCTTGCAAAGACAGCGTGACAAGCGAATGGAGGGGCAGATACAATAACGAGCTATAGTCTCTATTTGGAAAAGAAAATCTAGTCAGATATATAAAGGCCAATATACTCAAATGGGCAGGACATGCGATACGTAGTAACGACAACCGCCCTAAAACAATATGTTCTGGGAAAGGCTAGATGGAAGACGGTCTGTGAGGCTGCCTAGAAAAAGGTGGAAAGATGCAGTCAGAGAAGATCTAGAGAAGATGGGAGTGCGACAATCGGAATTGCTGGGACAAGACCGACAAACATGGAAAGCAATAGTAAACGCGGCAAAGACTCACTAAGAGTTGTAGCGCCATTGATGATGATGATGAAGTCTATAGTAATCGGTTATAAAAGTAATAAATTTTATCGATCTTATCATAAAATTGTACTAAAATTGACTTTGGGGCAAATTAAAAAAATATATATTAGAAAACTGCACTCTTCACCTTTAAAATTCATTTTTAATTTTGTCAATAGTACACTCTGCAGACATCGCGGCAAGAAAAGCAAGTTGCTCTGACCTAAGCCTAGAAAAAAATTCAACTTTATCAAATTCTAGCAGCAACCATAAAACAAAACACTTGCAAAACATGGCAAAATCATTGGAATGGACAAAACACAAAACTGCATATAATCCATCCCACTGTATATTCATTTAGGACACCTACAATGACTAGGAGGGACAAACTCATCATTCGAAGACTCCGAATAGGACACACACGCACCACTCACGGATACCTGATGACTTCCAAAAACCCACCTGCTTGTGAACATTGTGATTGTCAGCGCCTTACAGTAGAACACTTACTTGTCGAGTGCAGGTATTATAGACTATGTAGATTAGCTCATAATATAAACGGTAACCTGAAACAGATACTTAGTTCGCCAAATGTGTACGGTGCTCTATTTGACTTTATAAAAGGTTGTTGATTATACTAACGTATATAACAAACATTGTAACATTGTTGTTGAGACACGTTAATTTCAATAAAAAAAAATAGTACACTCTCATCAAAAGATATTGAATTTTCACCGTGGAGTTGATACAAGTTTTATTTAAAATTTATGTCGTGCACGTAGATGACACTCATAATCGGCGGTCGCTTAGAACGTTGTTTCTAATAGAACGGTGGATTCTACACAAAAAGTGCTAATAAACATTTTTATTTAAAATTATCTCAGTAACATTTTTCATTTTAAACATTTTTTTTGTGGCGTACAGATTCTTGGTCAATCCATTTTTTCCATTTTAACATCCATACCATGTGGCGTTTGAGAAGGAAGCCAAGTGGTAAAATTTCTTTACATTTTTTTGGGGTTTTAAAATTGACATTATCAGCAAAATTCAGCTTGTTTATAAATTTTTTAGAGGGTCAGTGGCGTTTTCGTCTCTAACTAATGGAGTAATCGCCTTTCTTTAATGACGCGTTTATTGACTTTGGCCATGAGTAAATTATAGAGCAAATGGATTTGTATCCTTCTAACAAATAAAGTTAATTGGAGTTTAAGTTTCGTAAGTTGTCTATCTATTGAGACCCCGTTCTATTTTTGTGGTAGATGTTTTAATAATTTTTGAGCAAAAAAGCTGCCAAAGAGTAGAAAAGTTGTAGGTAAAAATTTAGTACCGAAAGAACGGCTAAAATATTATAGAGAGTGAGGTAATTAGTGCAATAAATTAGCATTTCTATATGTAAGTCACTTAAAGAAAGGCATTCGACAGAATAAGGCTCAATGACTTACTTTACTTTATCGTGTCTGGACATGTCGTTCATAAAATTTCGGCCCAGTATCGGGCTACGTCGGTTTCACCTTTATTGGCGAGCCACAAATTTTCAAGTGTACATCGATGAGGACAGTTTCTGCATGTAAGAGGATGTTCCCGATTCTGTGTTTCTCCACAGTCACAGTTCACATCATCTTGGTCTATTTTTTCCCATTTTGCCATGTTTGATTTTACTGTAGCAACCCCCGTTCTTATCCTAATCAAAGTTTTCCACGTTTTAAAGTCTAGGATGTGGCCGGTCCATTGAACCTGGGGAAGTGGAAAATACTCAGGCGGTTCATCCTGCACTGTTCCAAGGAAGCTTTTCGTAGATTTTAGTCGATTTCGTGGTGTTCGAGCTTTGTATAGGGCATGTCGATCGTCCGCGATCTGTTTAATTTTCTCTATGTGTTCTGCAGCGCCCCTGCATGTTGAGGGTTCTGCAAACCCGCTGCTCTATATAGATTTGAAAGTGGCGTTGGTTTCATGCACCTCGTTACTATCCTGCATGCCTCATTTAGCGCAGTATCAACTTGTTTGGTGTGGGCAGATCTGCTCCAAACGGGGCACGCATATTCAGCAGTTGAGAAACACACTGCCGGTGCCGTTGTTCTTAAAACGCTACGGCGTGCGCCCCATTTACTTCCCTTTAGCTTTCTGAGTATGCTGTTCCTAGTTGTTACTTTCCCTCTTGTTTTTATGCAATGTTGTCTGTGGGTGAGGGACCAGTCCAGAGTTACTCCAAGATATATAGGTTGGTTTGTGTGTTCTAATGTATTACCATTACGAGTGTTTTTTTCTGCGAGTTTTCGCTTGGCTTCCTTTGTGCGAAGGTGGAAAGCGCAGACTTGGGTTTTAGAGGGATTGGGTCTCAGAGAATTCTACAGGTAGTACGCTGTCATTGTTTTTAAGGCAGTTCCGAGTTTCTGCTCCACTTCTTCAAAACTATTTCCTTGAGCACATATTGCAAGATCGTCAGTATAGAGGAAGTGCTTGGTTTCGGTCGAAGTAGGTTGGTCATTTGAGTATATATTGAAGAGCATTGGTACTAAAACACTTCCCTGTGGGAGGCCGTTTTATTTAACTCTTGACCTACTTACTGTACCTTCCAGCATAACGAAAAAAACGTCTATTTTGCAGTAAGGAATATACGACCTTTCCCAGATAGTGGTCATTGAGAGTGTTAGTTAATTGAGTGTTCTGTTAATGCGACGACTTGACCGGTGCAAGATTTGCCAGGTCTGAATCTCCTTGTTGTGGATGAGGTGCTTGTCGACATTTTTTTCTATTCTGGCGAGTATGAGTCTCTCGTATAGTTTGAAAAAGTGGCACAATAGCGAAATAGGTCTGTAGCTACTGGGGTTTTTTGGATCCTTTTCTGGTTTTAACAAGGCTATTACTTAAGATTTAATCCATGATTTTGGAATTTTGCAGCTTTTGCAGCACGTGTTATAAAATTGCAATATCCAGTTTTTTGCTCCTTGGCTTAGATGCTTTATTTGTTCACTGCATATATCATCCGCACCTGCAGCTTTCCCGTTTTTTAACCTGTTCAGACCGTCGTGGAGTTCTTTTAGTGTAAAAGGAGTTCCTAGGTGGTTTGTCTCCGAATCCAATCTTCTCCTAGTGTTTGGGTCCCTATATCGATTAGTAGTTCTTCCATTCGTAAGGAGTTGAGCAGCGACTTGGTTTGCTGTAACCTTGCAAGGTGGTTTATGTTCTTTTGGATCACCGCTGAGTTTTTTTACAAGGTTCCATGCTATTTTGCTACTATGTATCATGTCCATTTTTCCTGTCTGGCTTGACTTGGCTGTTGGAGTAGTACTGCTCTGCAGTCAACCGTTTCTTGGCTAAAAGGATCAGTGGAAAAAAGGGTTTCGTATGTTCTCATTAGTTCTTTGGACTCGCTGGACATTCCGGGTACATATTGTTGTCTACATCCTCTAGGGATAGTTTTTCTAGACACATTTTTGAGTACTTTTCGTAGTTCTCTACTTTTGGTTCAAGGCGTAGTAGTTCAAAATCTAGCATGTCTGCATACTTTTGCCAGTTTGCATTTTTGAAGATAAATCTCCTTCTGAATGGAATAGCTTGTGGTCTGACAATTGGGAAGATATTTATACCAATTGGTCTATGCTGAGTTTTTGGTATGGGGCTATATACTACTTTGGTACATCGGTCTTCGAGGTTTTTGCTTGAAAAACAGATATCCGGATTATATCCTCTTTTCCAAATTTTGCTATGAAAAGATAGTGGAAGTTTAGGATCATGAATTAACGTGAGGCCACTTGTTTCGGCCCATGCTTCTACTGCGTCTTCATTTGCTTCCGAATCTGCATAGTCCCAGAGTAAACTATGACTGTTAAAGTCTCCTAGTTCAAGCTGATTGGCTTGTGACTGAAAATTAGTTGGGGGTGAAAATATAAAAGGCTGGTTTGGGGGGTCAAAATTTGGTAACGGATAGACACTGGAAGAAGCAGAAGAAATGTGTTTAGTTTAAAGGTATTAACAATTCAATTGTCAAAAATAAAAAAATAAAAATAAAAACATAAACTGCAACTTTGTAAATGACCAGTCTATTATAAGTGAAAACAGAAATATTCTAGCAGTATTTAAGTTAAATTTTTATTATACTTTTTTATTTTATTTTATTTTACATATAGCCCGGGGAAATAATATTTCATGCAGGACTATGACAAGTCGAAATTACGTTATTTGTTTATTAAAAATAATATTAAAACATTGCATTTTTGTAACGTGCACAAAAAGTATATACGATTTAAAAAAAAATGATCAAAATCCATCAACTAGAGCCGGAGATAAAGGAACTTTTTTTCAAAAGAAATTTTTGAACGTCCTTGACGTTATCTTTTCAGTCTAATTTTGTACACTCACAGGCAATGCTGTCTAAGTTTTTATCTTAAACCTACTTTTAACCTAATTGTTCTAAAACAACCTGTCAGCTTTCTAAAGAAAAAAAATTCGTCTACGAGAAAAAACTTAAAAGTGGTTATAATTGTTTAGAAAATGAGTTTTTTATAAGTTTGTTTGATACATTTTTATAATTCAACTTCTAAAGTTTTATTTGGTATGCGTGCAATTATCGTATCTTCGTTATTAATGTTATTGGCAAAAGGTGTCTAGGAAAAACAAATAGAATAAATTTTAACTTAATTGATAGGTCCATCTGAAACTTTGATGGTTTATTATGAACCACAATACCCAACTTTGAGCGCAATAACAAATAACTAAGTGATGATGTTTACGATAATTATAAAAAAATTAACGATGTAGTCCAGGATATGACGGTAAAAAACAATACAAAACCTCTGAGTTTTTTTATATTCATCCATTTGCATGAAATTTGGACAATAGTAAGAAAATAACTAAAAGATAAAAATTTACTCTATGCTAATATCTGCTTGTTCTCTGGGGGTGGTTACCACCCTAACTGAGGAGCAAAAAAAAGTTTAAAAAAATAGTAATCGATAGAGTAGGAGATATTGGTGACTGAAAGTGACTGAAAGTCATCAAAAAAGAATTTGGATATAATCGGAAAAACTGTTTGAATAAACAATTAAAATTACATGAAACAAAGAGATTTGTTTTTAAATATCCATCGTATAAAAAAACTCAAAAATATATGATGGTAAATATCCGAAAAATGGTAAGTTTTTATTGAAAACTTATTCAAAGTTTTTTAAAGGTCCTAAAAAATCCTTTAAAAAGACCACTGTTTAAATCTATTCGTTGCTCATTTACAATTTATTTTGGATATATATATATATATATATTATATATATATATATTATATATATATATATATATATATATACAAAAATTAAATTTTGGAAGTTTAGGAGGTATAGTTTTAAAAAAATTCGAAATTAAAATAAAGACACTATTTTCGGAATTTCCCAAAAAATCCCATTTTTTTTAAATAATTTAAGAACAACAGAAGAAAAACAGCTTTAAGAACAAAAATAAAGTAAACTGTAAATGGACAACGAATAGTTTCAACTGGGATGGTTTTGGCGGTGGCGAATTTGTTACTTTCTGCGTCACAAAAAATATAAGCTGAGTTTATTTTGGTTACAACTTACCTTAATTTTCATGCAAATCACTTTTGCCAGTGATCACTTTAAAGGATTTTGTAAGATTTTAAAAACTTGTAAAAAGTTTTTCATGAAAAATCTACCATTTTACGGTTATGCAAAATCATATGTTTGGATTTTTGTATACGATGGATAAAAGTCTACTTTCAAACATAATTTTGTTATTAAGTTTACGGTATTATTAAAATACAAATATCTTTGTTTAACAACCTTCATTTTATATCCCAACAGTTTTCCCGATAAAATATAAATTTTTCTAGTTATTCGCAAAAAACTGTTTAACAGCATGCCTATTGTAAAAAAAATATTTTCTTTTATCTAATAATATGTATCTATATACGGTTTGTATATGTCCCCCCGCTAATAACCCTTAGTGGTTGATGCGGGTATATTTGTTTAAATAAAAAAACAAGCTATTTTGTGAAATTTGTGAACTTTTATTTACGAATAACTCAAAAAATATTGACTTTCTTAAAAATTGTGGTAAGTTGTGGTGGTAAGCACCTCCATAAAAAGCTTATATTGGCGTAAGGTAAATGTAAATCTTTAAGCTATTTATGTAACAATAAAACACTGAAAACTTTGTTTTCAAACTTCCACAAAATTTATTTTAACTTTTATCACTACAGCTGTTTCGGCTGATTGCCTTTCTCAAGTGATCTATTTTTGGCATGCGTTTACAATTTATAGTTTCTAATGAAATAGGTTGAGGAGGGGAGAACTGTTTGTCTCAATTTGGTCATTCAGAATTATATCTGTGTTTTTTAATTTATTGATTTCCATAGATTCTAACAAAGATAGCTTAAGGCCTTTATTTTGAATGTAAGAATTTTAAAGTTGTCATTAAAAGAATGATTATGATCTAGAAGGTGAAGTGCGTATGTCGAATCTGTTTTTTCTACTATTGAAAGCCCTTTTATGTTCTGCTATTCGTTTATTCAAAGTTTCTACCAGTTTGACCGATGTAAGTTTTTGGGTAGTCGTCACATTGAAGTTTGTACACACCACTGTTTAAGTGTTTTTTATTTTGGCTCTTGTTATTTTTAATACAGTTTGCCTAGGTTGTTATTTGTTCGGAAAGCTGGTGTTATTCCTTTCTTTTTTATGTGTTTGGCTATTTTTGTTGTTATTTTGCCTGTATATGTAATCGAGCAGAAGGTACTGGGTTTTTTCTCTGGTGGTGGAAATACTAATTTCAGGGCTTTCTTGTGTAGTTTTTGATTTAACATTTTATTTATTGTTTGTTCGTTGTATCCGTTGTTTACTGCTATTTGCTTAATTAAATATATTTAATTCTGTCTCACATAGAATTAAATATAATATATTTACATATAGTAGGTAATAGTTGAAATAAATTTTGTGGAAGTTTGAAAACAAAGTTTTCAGTGTTTTATTGTTACATAAAATGAATTTCCATCAAGTAACGGTCGAATCCATCAATTATTTAAGCTATTTCTTACCTACCGTCAAAATTTCAAGCAAATCCATAAATACATAAAAAAAAAAATTGAGCATAACAGACATATTCTGGACTAATTTTGCCTTATTTTTCAGTTTTCGAAGCAACAAATTAATTTTACAAATTTAAGCAATCGTAATTTAAAAAAAAATATGTTTTCAATATTAAAGTTTTTAATGGTAAGCAAGAAATCTAAAAAAATGGTATTTTTTACATTAAATTGTTAATAATAGAAAAAAAGATACCGAATTCTTCGAAGAAAACGTATAGGTTTTCTTTATATAGGCCTTTAACAACTAAAAAAATATTACATACCTGGGATTTTTCACACACCTGAAAAGGTTTTTTTGTGCTTATTTCATTACTAATAAAACACTTGGGCACTGATCACAAGAAAAATATAGAAATCACTTTCGGTACTAAACGATCCAAATAATAATTATTATTTCTGTTTAAAAATGTCTGTAAGGCTCCTAATTTTAATTATAAAATAAAAATACTCAATTAAAATGATTAAAACTAGTAATATTTATTGCAATAACTATATAAAACATTTTGTACCAATACCATAAAATCATTCAAAAATCGCAATACAGTTTCCGTGAAAATCTCGTTCATATCCTTTTTGGCAGTTGTCAGGGACATTAATAAAATTCCTTAATACTTCACAACATCCTGGTGAATCTCTGGGTATATTTAATCCTTCACTATACACCATATTATTTGCTATAACAATGAAATATATTAACAACAACATAATCGGCTTCATATTTTGTTAGCTAGTACCATAACATGTCTGATAACATTTACTTAAAAAACACGTTTAATGATGCCATAGAGCGATTATCTTTTAAATGAGTCACTTTTTTTAAAATAAATTTGATGAAATGTAGGACTATAAAACGTATATTGGCGAAAATTTATCTACAATTATTGTAAAAACCCAGTGTGTTAGTGTCAGGAATATCTAATGTTTTTAGTCCAACTTTTAAAATTCTCATCCGAAAATAAAGTTAATCTTCTATATATATATATATATATATATATATATATATATATATATATATATATATATATATACAGGGTGGTGAATCGTCAAACGGTCCATAGGAAACTCAATGGGAAATTCTAAATTGTTAAATTCCTGCTTCCCTAATTATTTTACACCAAAAATCATGGGAAACTATTTGTAGAGGACTCAAATATGTATCGAAAACAACTGTTAAAATTATTCTACGACTTAAACGTATTCCAAAATTTTGCTAAAATATAATACATTTTTCTGTGAAAAAATGTGTATTATGTGTTGCGTTTTGTCATATTATTGTTTCTGATATTTGACAATATTTAAATCAATTATATTACATTTATCTATGAGTTAAATGGCCAAAATTTTGTGATTTATTGTTAAAAAAAAATAAGTTGATTAAAAAATGTACTCAGTTGAGGAGAAAAAAGCAATAATAAAAATGTTTTATTCATGTTTTATTATAACATTTGTTATAGTTTTATGTTTAGAAATTATCATATATTATTATTAGGAATAAAGATCACAGTAACAGTATATTGGAATTCATTACATTGTTGTATAACTTAACATGGAATTAAATTTTAGTCAATTAGAATATCTTACGTTAAATAAAGATCCGGTAGTGGCAGAAAAAGGTTCGCGCTATTGCCTGTATACAACATTATGCGATTTTCGTCAACTGAGTACATTTCATTATATTGATCGATTTGTAAACAATATAATTTATTGTTCACAAAGTAATAATGTGTAAATTAGTACTTGTGTTTGTATATCGTGAGTAGAAGTATTTAGTAAAATTCATTGTTTATAATTTAATCATAAAATAAAAAAATTGACAATTCAAATTGTCAAACATCTGACATTAATATGATAAAACACAGACCTCCATATTCTTGCATTACGTGTGGCCTAACTTTTAGGGGTGGCGTGAAAAATGTACTATATTTTTGCAAAATTTTGAAGTACATTTGATTAGTAGAACGGTTTTAACATTTGCTTTTAATTCAGATTTTAGTCCTCTACAAATAGTTTTTTATGACTTTTGATCTAAAATAATTAGGGAAGCAGCAATTCAACAATTTAAAATTTCCCATTGAGTTTCCTATGGACCGTTTGACGATTCACCACCCGGTATATATATATATATATATATATAATATATATAATATATATATATATATATATATATATATATATATATATATATATATATGTATATATATATATATATATATGTATATATATATATATATTATATATATATAATATATATATATATATATATATATATATATATATATAATATATATATATATTCAGGGACTCTCTCTAGTGTTCCATTCTCCATCGTTTAGGCCTCTCTTACTCATGGCGTCGTCTACTTCGTTCCTGCAGCATCTTCGGGGTCGTCCTCATTTCCTCTTTCCTATGATGTCTGATGTCTTACCTGGTGTGGAAATCCTTATCGATAGATACATACATTAGGATTAAGGATATAATGGCAAGAAAATCTACTACAAGAAATATAAAATACAAACAGTAAATTTACTGTTTGTATTTTGAGAACGATTTTTGAAGTGGAAATTGAAACATCAATAAACCTATTTTTATCTTTAATTGTGACTTATTCTTAGTTAAATAGTAATCCTTTCTACTGCCGTTAACAATGCATGTTAGTGTGACAAAAGTAGATAATTGTTGATAACAAATTAATTAACAAATTTCAGACATTAACTGAAATATTCTAAAATAATTGAGAACCGAATGTGGATTTAACTTCAGGAAACTGATATACCCTTTAAACGGTTTAACCATAACAAGATATAACATCCACGCCGACAAGAACATTGGTAACATTGGTCTGTTCAACAAAATTCTGGAACACTTTAATAATTTCCTAATAATAGTCAATATTACGATTGCAAGTGTTATATATCTCTATTGGACAACATAAGATTTTGTATTTCATTTAAGCTTAAAACACATTGAGTTAAGTAATAATTCTAGTCTGAACGAAGCTTTTATGTTATGTTGGTGGATTTCTGTAAAATCAAATTCTATAATAATATACTGACTATGTTTTCGCCACTATTTATTTTACCTTTATTTCATGCATTTTTTTGGATATGACAACTTAGCAATCTATGCAGATGTAGATGTGTGTCATATGATAAGATACGAGAAAAGTCACTAAAAGAATCTTCCAAGACGACAGCACACAAAATAAGAAAATCGAGGCCGGCGAAGAGCGAGCGGAACAATACTTATTAGCGGTAATATATTCATGTATTATTAATTTAAAATAAAGTCAGTGTTTCACACGGAGTTTGGTTATTTACCAGCGGCACCTTCGAAGTGCAAATCAAGTTACATCCTAGAATGTGTTCTTAATGTGATACTATTAATATTGTAATATTTCTGTTGCACCCTGTATGTTTTGGTCATAAACCACAACACCATTATCATCTGTATGTTACAGACATAAACAATTGGTGACATGTGCATTAATGATATCGCCAAATGATTACATGTAGCTTTACAACTTAATATCTAAAAAAAAAACAACCGCATTAAAGAAAAACATATTTTCCCCCTATTGGGATTTTCCCATTATTTTTTTTAAAACATATTTAACAAGATTTCTTTTATCCATTGATATGTTTTGTATATTTATAGATATTATCAAGTAAATAGGATACTTCAGACCAATACCATTTCTTACTAATCCCATTCTAGACCTATTCCTATCTCATTTATCGAATGAAAGATACCCGTAGGTTTTTGGAGTGTACGTAGGTAATTAGTATTCCAGATATTGGGGTAATAAATATAACTTCTGTGTGGAAATCCTTATCGATAGGTACATACATTAGGATTAAGGATATAATGGCAAGAAAATCTACCACAAGAAATATAATAGATTTAGTAACTCGATATCGTCGAAGAAGTATTACAAAGGACATTTGTTTTTAATTATAATAAAGAAGTACGTAAAGATAAGAAAACTGCTGGTTCGTTTTGCATGTAGCTAAGCAGTTTCAGAGTAGTAAATACTGAAAAAGGATAATGTTAAAAAGTTGGGATTTTTCTGAAATTAAAGGAATATAATAAAAATATTAAAAATTCAAAGTTATTCATATATAACATTTGTTGTTATTCTGCTTATCAGATCATTCCATTCTACTCTTTTCTTTCATATCCAGTCTTTGATTTTCTGCACTTTGCATCTTCGTCGTATATCTGTAATTTTAGCTGTGTTCCATAATGTATAATAATCAAGTTTTCTAAGCAATCTATGATGTTTCTAGCATTCTTTTTGTTTTTTATGCGTCAAGTCGTATTTTTGCGGCGTATGTCATTATTTGCTTAATGACTTCGTTCGGCTATCCTATAACTTTCCTTGCTTTATTCATCTGATCTCCCACTTTCGTTTCGAGCTTTCCATAACTAGATAATGTGATAACCCGATATTTAAACTCCATCATTTGTTATCTCTGTTTCTTCCTCCCCAATTTGCGTCTTATTAGATTTACTGTTATAATAATGTTGTTTGTCTTTTTTGGTGAAACAATCATTATGACTGTTAGAGTGAATTGGTAAAGCATACGTTGTTAATCCTCTTCCCTTTATGAGATTAGTATTAATGGATATAGATTATTTTAAATTATTTTTTTTCCATTTGGTATCCATTTTTCTTTGTCACTTTTCTATGATTTCATGTATGATCAGCTTAAACACTAGAGGGCTTAGAGAATCCCCCTGTCTTATCCCATTGCCAGCCTCAAGCGTGTCGGCTAGTCCTTCTTCTTCTTCTTAACGTGCCCTATCAAGTCCCCTTGACGTTGGCGATTAACATGGCGAAACTGTCTCTGTCTCGAGCTATTCTAAATAGTTGCTAAGCTTTCTTTATTTCTGTCTCCTTCTACTTTTTCTTTTACCTATATTTTTTTTTGTTGATTTGAAATTGTTATAGTATATATTTTAGATCGTTTTGAGATCGACTCTGTAAAATTCGTTCGTCTTCACATATGGTATTCAACTATAGGGCACAAAAGATCTGAAAGTACTTTCGGTAAAAAAAGTTACAAGTTACAGTGTCAAATCTGGTGAATGGATAAAAGTACATCCCCGTGCACTCATCAATCGTCTATTTGACAACAATAATAAAGTTCGTAGGCTGAAACGTTTTAAACTAAATGATTCACCAAACAAATTTAATGTTTAAACAAAACCAACTGTATTTTAAAATTTACAACATTACTGTATGTGATCAAACTTTAACGAATAGATTACAGGAAACTGACCTTCACGCCAGACAACCATTGAGGGTTCCCATGTTACGACATTAACGACTCAGATTAAGGTGTACACAAGAACATATGCACTGGGACTTACAATAATGGAGTTTTGTGTTATTCACAGATGAAGCTAGGTTTTGTCTCTACCCTGATTAATATAGAGTAAGGGTTTGGAGAGAACCTGCATGAAAAGAGAGGCTAAGGCATATACAGGATGTTCGTCCAAATAGTGGTCTACAAATAGTGGTCTAAGTTATAATGTGGGCCTGAATAACCTTTCATTATGGAACTGTTCCCGTTTTTGTAAAAGGCTCAATCTCAGTTTAGAACCTATTGTTCTTCCATTTACCACTGCTACAGGTTAATAATTTAATTTTAAGCATGCCAAGGAGTTGTCAAACTAAGTAATGTAGCTAAAAGAAACACATATTATATTAAACACATTTTTTGTTGCATGTTTGTGTTTTGTATTGACTCTTATGTTAAAAATTTACATTAAATTTTATAAAAATTCACTCTCAACATTTTTCCCAATTGCACTTAAAGAAGTATAACTTTTTCACTTTCACTTTTATTCTTTCACATAAAAAAGTACACCGTTTTCGAAATAAACGTATTTTGTTAATCATGCATGTCTCTATTTAATTTTTTACAAAGCAAGTATGCTTTGAACTTAATGACAACGTCAAGACGTAACTACGAATTTATTTATTATTAGTTGTCAAAGGTAACTACGAATTTATTTATTATTAGTTGTCAAAGTGCAGTGTGAGTCATTATTTGTCAAAGTGCTATTAAGTTTCTTATAAAACACTTAAGATAAAGGAAAAATGCCACGTCATAGTAAATTTTTTATGTAGAAATGCGCGATATGATCTGTTTGTATGCCCAGGAAAATTTTTGTTCTCATAAAGCAGCTGAACTCTATTTCGAACTTTATCCCAATAGAAGGCAACCAAACCATAAAACTATTAGATCATTGTTCGACAGATTAGGCGAAACAGGGTCATTTCATCCCAAAAACAGGAATGCTGGAAAACCGAGAGTAATTGATGCGGATATGGAGGATGAAATTGTTGTGCGTGTTGCAGAAGATCCAGAAACCAGTACAAGGCTTGTTTCTGCGGCCACTAGTATAGGCAAATCTACGGTGTCAAGAATAATATGGGCAGAAAATCTGTATCCGTATCGTTTTACTCCAGTACAGAATCTTTTACCACAGGATTTTCCAGCAAGGCTCCGATTTAGTCAGTTTATGATGGGGCGGCATTTAGACGATCCAATGTTTTATAATAAAATTTTATTTACCGATGAAGCCACATTTACTAGAAGGGGTATATTTAAGTGGCGCAATAGCCATACCTACGCGACAGAAAATCCTCATGCATTTCAAGAACATCATTTTCAACACGATTTTTCCATAAATATCCGGTGTGGCATATTTGGATATTGTATTGTAGGACCATTCGAATTACCAACTAGGCTTGACAGAGTAACGTATCTAAATTTTTGAGAAAAGATTTACCAACTCTTTTAGAAGACATACGTACCTCTAAATTTAAAACGGAACTCTTGGTACATGCATGATGGTGCACCACCACATTATAGCCTAGAAGTTAGAAATTATCTAGATGAAATTTATTCTCAAACGTGGATTGATAGAGGTAGTGTATACCCATGGCCAGCACGCAGTCCCGAACTAAATCCCCTAGACTTTTACTTGTGGGGCTACCTAAAGTCACTTGTTTATAAAAAAAATAACCGTCAAGAGTTATGGCAAAATATTGTAGAGGAAGTTAACGTAATTATGGCCCAAAGAAACTCATTATTTAAAATAAGACAAAACTTACACAAAATATTTATATTATGTAGTTTATCTATTGGTGCACATTTTAAACACTTAATGTAATTTTTTTTCGTTTTGTTTTTAATTATTCACTTTGTTAATTGTTTTATATTCACTTCATTGTTTAATTTAATTTCTGATTTTTTTAAAATTTGTTACTAAGTCAAAGGTTTAATAAAAATAATTGTTTCAATCATATACATCTTGTTTGCAAAAATTATCTACTACTAATACATTTAATATTCACTTTTATTTAAGACCTTTTGAATAAAAGTTTTTGTAAAATTTTTTTATTTTATGCACGTCTCTAAAACATACGTTTATTTCCAAAACGGTGTACTTTTTTGATTTGAAACAAGAATACCTTTTTTGTGTAGAATTGAATGTTATTTCATGTTTTTTTTCCTAGAATGTTTATACAGGGCGGGAAAAAAATTATGGCCCCATTAATAAACCAATGTTATAGTAGGTGGCGCCACCTACTGTCATCGGTAAAAATAATATCATTTTCATATTAAGCATACTCAATAATAGCAAGATACCAAATTTTACTTTAATCGGTTGAATAGTTTTTAATATATCTCTAAAAATAATATAAAAAAATATTAATGAATCACCCTGTAGAACGAAAACTAGCAACATTTTGCCTAAGCAATTTGAGCTCAAACGCTTTATTTTGATGTCAGCTATCACCCATTAGCTAATGTCCAATTAATTATGAGACACCCTGTATATGAGAAAAGAAATTGTGTTCATTAGACATTTGTAATGTGTTTAGATGGTAATAAAGAAAATGAGCTCTTCACTGGAAGAGGTTCCTACACGATGTGTAAACAAACAAATTACTTATAATTATATATAATGCATTTGTCAGGTCCACGAAATATAAATATGCCAGTTTATTGTATAATAGTGCATTTTTTACTTAATCGTATCCATTATATTGTGCTCATTATTACGGCGGCCCGATAAGTATTTAGCCTACAAAAGAAAAACGAAAACTTTGGGAAAGTGCCGATTTATTTTTCAACATAGTCTATTTTTGCTAAATAAGCTTGACCCAGCGATGTTCCAACTTTTTTAACCTGCCTAAAAAATACTTTTCTGTTCTGTTTTTTTAGAGTCTGCAAAGTAGGTTTCCGTGGCGGCAATAACCTCCTATCTCGACTTAAATTTCTGCCCTACAAGTGCCTTTTTTAAGTTTGAAACAAAAAGAAGTTACACGTGGAAATTCAGAGAAAATTGTGAATGGGGCAACAGTTCGTAGCCTAATACGACCAATTTTAGGTTGCTCAGGTTCCTTTTTTTTTCTCTTATAACTAAAGTTTTTGTTTTATGTCTTATTTGTTTATAGTAAATGTATACCTGTCGTGTTTGTCGTGTTTTTGATTGTAAAAAGTCTTTCTTCTTTTCTTCAGATTTTGTCTTTATTTCTTCTTTAAACAATGTGGTTTACTTTTTTGATATGGTATTGTTTGATACTTTTATCTCTTTAAGTGCTTCTGTTGCTGCATTAAATATATTTTTCCCAGCTTTCCCAGTTCTCGTTTTCTAATATGCAACGTTGTAAATGTCACACGTTTATTAACTTACATTTAAATAAATATTTTATTTTAATTTCTTCATTAATTTATTAATTCCTTTAACTTTAACAGTTTCTCTTTTTACTATTTTTACTTCAAAAAGTAGTTGGCGCCCTCTATTGTTCTTTTCTCTCTCTTTTTGCCCAGTAAAATAAATATTCCACCTCTCTATTTCTTTTCGGTAGACCAAATATTTTGTTCTATGTTGACAGAAAAGCTAATTCCATAATATAGGCCTGCATCCCATGACATCTGTGCTAATTTAATTTATTCTCTCTTTTTTCTGTCAATTAACTTTTCTTACGTCGTGGGAATATATTGTTTTGCCTGTTTTTGAAATTTATAAAAGAAGGCAAACATGCTTATAAGCTTCATTTTATGGTCTACTACATTTTCTTGGGTTTATTGACCACATTCAAGTTTATTGACGATTTTATAAACCATATTCACGGATTATTGCGGGATTAATTGGTCTTATTATGAAAATTTATTAACCACTTAATTGGGAGGCTACACCCACATGTTACAACTGCAGTCCTCCGGAAAACATAACATCTAATTGGGAGGCCACACAAGCAGCCCATTGAAGTCATCGATGCCATAAGTATTATCCTCACCCATTCATGTTAAGCATTGGCAGGGTTGATTGTTTTTTATTTTTTTAGTAAATCATCATCATCATCAACTAGCCTCTAACGTCCACTGCTGAAAATAGGCCTCTCGCATGCTTTACCATTTAGTCCGATTTTGCGCCATATGAATCCAATTTGTAGTCACTCTATTTATGTCATCTGTTCATCTCGTTGGGGGTCAACCTCTATTTCTGTAAGCTTGTATTCGGGGTCTCCATTTCAAAATTCTTTTTGTCCACCGGTCATCAACTGATCTTGCTACATGACCTGCTCAGTTCCACTTTAGTGTTGTTATCCTTTCAATAACGTCTACTCCTGATCTTTTGCGTATATTAGCATTGGATATTCTATCACGTAGAGAAATACTTTCTCTCCATTGCTCTTTCCGCAATTTGTAGTTTACTCACTGTTATTTTTGTGAGTGTCAGAGTTTCTGCGCCGTAGGTCATCACTGGAAAAATAAACTGATTAATTACTTTTCTTTTCAGACACATTGGAATAGTAGACCTAAAAATATTCTTTATCTTTCCAAATGCAGCCCAAGCGAGGTTTATTCTTCTTTTCAGCTCGATTGTTTGGTTATCTCGACTTATTCTGATCTCATGGCCCAAGTATTTATATGAGTCAACTGGCTCAATATCTTTGTTTTCTACTGAGAGGTTTTTGTTGTGGACTAAATTTGTCATTTGTTATAAATTGTGTTTTAAACCCTTAGCTAATAGCAAATAAAAACAATTTTTAACTAATCATATTTACTAAATATGATACTAATCATTTGGTAAATATGGTATAATTTGGTAAATATCATTAGTTAAAAATTGTTTTTATTAGCTATCAGCTGAGAGGTTAGGTTTGATTCCTAGTTTAAGACAAACGAACTCACACTTGAGATACTGAGGCATATATGATAAGCTCCCATGGCTCTTCTTTTTAGGGTGCCTGTTTGTTCCGAACGTTGGAGATCATTCTGGCTATGATGACTTTGTTGGTTGCTATACGAAATAGCTGTGTTAAGGTCTTTCTATACCATGCTCTTATGTTAGCAAGCCAGCATATTCTTCTTCTTCCTCACCCCTATTTCCTTGAATTTTACTTTGTATCTCATGGTTGATTGAGGTATTAATATTATAATAGTACTTCAATTCTCTTTAATGGTCTTATCGCTACAAATATTTAATTCTTAACAATCTTTTCTAATAATATTTTTCTCTATTAGTATTCCGTGAATTCCCTATTTAGTCCTTCGTCTTGATTTTTATTTGTGTTGGCGCTGCTCGCTTGGGTGTGGCGAATTTCATAATAATTCCAATTTTACATAATACTAGGCATTTGATGAATGTATATCTCTATTGGATATAACATAGTCTATCACCAACCTTTGGCCACGTGTGTTGTTAAATGTATATTTGTGTAGAGATTTGAGGTTAGAAAATGTTTGTTATTTATGCACAAGTTTATCATCAGTTGTCCGTGTAAATCCTTCAGTATTATCATCCTTCCTCAACTTAATCTATTACTTGTTGTAATTTTTCATAAAATGATTTTCACAGTTTTCCAGTAGTTACATATCACCTTTACTTATAAATAACTTCTATGTTACTGACAGGATTTATTTTGTTTTGATACGACTATGAAATTACATCATGTGACCGTAATAGTGCAGTCATTGAAGCATTGTTGCTGCGAATTTTTTTACTGTGAACCGAATTGCATACAATTTTGGAATTAGGTTCATCTTACCCCTAACTTCCAAAGTAAAAATAATTAGAACTCCGCATCCACCCTGGGAGTGGTTGCCACCCCTTCTCGGGGTTATTTTTTTTAAAATAACCTCGGATATCGATAAAAAGCCTAATTTTTTGTAGTGCTTGAAATAAGCTTTAAAATGAGCTATTAAAGTCTTTTGCACGTAAAATAAGTGAGCTGTATTGCAAATAAGATGAACATCTAATGTTTTTTTTCTTTTAAATCAATCGGTTTCGTAAGTGCCATTTTCACCAAAATTAAAATTAATCGTATTCCGCCTAGAATTAACTTTATTATATACCAATAATTTGAAAAATATCGGATTTTTCGAAAAACTTTATAAATGATTTTTTGCTTAAAATTAGTACTTCTATCGATATCGGAAGTTATTTTGAAAAAAAAAATTCACCACGAGAAGGGGTGGCAACCACCCCCAGGGTGGTTGCAGAGTTCAGATCATTTTCACTTTTGAAATTAAGGTTAAGATGAGCCTAATTCCAAAATTTCATGCAAATCGGTTCACAGTAAAAAAATTCGGAGGTGAGACCGTATTTTTCGCTTCAATGACTGCACTATAAAAAAGTTAACGTAAAATTAAAAAGAGTATTCCTATATGTTATGATAATAATAATTGGTATAAAATCTTTATTCCCATATCAAATTGAGTTAAGAGAAAAAAACTCCCATTTTATCATTAAATTTCTTGTTATTTATTGAATTTTGTGTACGCTACTGAAAGAAAGTTATGAAGCAGAAAATGATGGATAACTTCCTAAATCTCAGTAAGCCAGACATTAACTAATATTTCTGTAAAATCCAGAAACACGGCGTGTACCTCGCGTATAAATCTTCGCAAAATTACCTCTATACTTGAACATTGCTTCCGTGAAATCTTAAGTCGCACCTCTTTTCCTCGGGAGGCGTCAAGTACTTTAACAAATGGCTTAATTTAACGTGCTCAAGTCGAAATCCGAGAAATATATTATGGTCAGGATCACAAATTAAGCAGTGGTCGGCTAATTAGAGCCGAAAAAACACGCAACGCCATCTTTATTTTGCTCGTAAGCTTCGGAAGAGTCCGAAAGGTGTAATAAATATAGCAGAAACGTGTGATAGATCGGTTTTACAACCGGATTATCTCCCATTATGGTCTAAATAGAATTTTTTAAGCTTTAAAATATCAAAGAAAATAATTAGAATATATATATATATATATATATATATTTATATATATATATATAAATATATATATATATATATATATATATTTGTATATATATATATATATATTATATATATATATATATATATATATATTATGTTTTTACTTGATTAATTGAGCAGATCAAAAAACATAACTTAATTGTTCTCAGGGTGAAAAGTCTCCTTATATTAACGTATGTTGTGTGAGTCCAAAGATTTGCTAGTTGTCCTTTATCGGGATAGAGAAAAAAGGATAATAATAAAAATAGTAATTGATGGATTCGACAGTTACTTGATGGAAATTCATTTTATGTAACAATAAAACACTGAAAACTTTGTTTTCAAACTTCCACAAAATTTATTTTAAATCTTATCACTACAGCTGTTTCGGCTAATTGCCTTTCTCAAGTGATCTATTTTTGGCTTGGGTTTACAAATTTATCGTCTCTAATGAAATAGGTTGAGGAGGGGAGAACTGTTTGTCTCAAGTTGGTCATTCAGATTTATATCTGTGTTTTTTTAATTTGTTGATTTCCATTGATTCTAACAAAGATAGCTTAAGGCCTTTACTTTGAATGTGAAGAATTTTAAATTTGTCATTAAAAGAATGATTATAATCTAGAAGGTGAAGTGCGTATGTCGAATCTGTCGACAGATTAGCAGCCGAGTAGTAGCAGCCGAGACAAATAAAAAAAAAATTAATATTTCATATACTTGTTACATTTCTTAGACATCTAAATGATGCATTAATCTTCTTTTTTATTACTAAATAAAAAAGAGTTTTTAAAAAAAAAATTTATTTTTTGGCAATAGAATTGTCAAAAATGAAAATTGTAAGTTGGCATTCATGACATTGAGTTTTTTTGTAATTGGTCGCTATTTAACTCATGATACTTTGACTAAGAAGATAAGATATTGCGCATAATTCGTGACGTCATTGAAGAGTTGCACGTTCGAAATGTCAGTGTTTTGTATGTATCAATAAATAATCTTTAATAAATAGTTTGGAGATATCCTTATGTGTACGATTATTGTAATTATTAAATTCAAATTCTACTCTAAAATTACGGCATGCGCGAACACGACCGATTTTGTGATACGGGAATTCAATTATTTTTGTTAAAAAGTTTTTCAAAATTACTAAACTTAGAGAAACATTCATTTGATTTTTTTTAAAATAGTTTTTTAATATGTTAAGCAGTTTAGATTTACTAACAACACTAATTTTATTTGGTGAGTTAAAATTTATTTTTCTAGTTTTACTTTATAAGATTTTTTGTATTTTTTAGAAGCTCTTGATACAGATTGTAAACATAATTGAAAGCTTGACATAAAGAATATTTTACCAATAGCCCCATTTATTGAGTCCAACCCATAAAAAACATATCTATATATTTTTATCAAACGAGTCATAAGTACTTCTTGTTTCTTACTCTTACTTACTCTTACTCTTACTCATATATATATATATATATATATATATATATATATATATATATATATATATATATATATATAATATATAATTCTTTGGAGGGTAACTTTCGGGAAAGCGTCAAAACAAGGATCAGCTAGAGATGGTATAAGCCAGTTTGGTGTAGAACTTTATTCTAAATGTGAAATTTCGGTGATATGTTGTCACCTTCATCAGCACATTGAAAATGTTCAGTTGGTCCTAGTGGTAAAGAACACTGTCACAAACATGTTAAAAATATTAACAAATACATTTAAAGTTTTGAATAAAAACATTACAACACAACAGGGTATTTTTTCAAATACAAACACAACAAAAAGTCTAAAATTTACAACATACTCATATACAATTATACACACTCTATTTACAATAATTGACTACAAAAATGGGATTTCTACAACAGATAAAGAACATTGACGGTAACACTGGAGTTAAACATGCGAAAACTTACATGTCATCACTAACAAAAATGGCTTCAGCAAAGAACAGGCTTATCTTCCTGTACGAATGCAGGAGAAACAACATAATTCCTAGATTTTTACAACAGGGTACAGAAAGGATCCTCTCAATACCTGAAAATACAGAAAATAAAAATACAAGAAAAATATCATACTTAAGAAATCTTGTAACAAAGAGGATTCTAAACATCACTATTAATGAAACTAAAAAAGGTATGTTGTAAATTTTAGACTTTTTGTTGTGTTTGAATTTGAAAAAATAACCTGTTGTGTTGTAATGTTTTTATTCAAAATTTTAAATGTATTTTTTAATATTTTTAACATGTTTGTGACAGTGTTCTTTACCACTAGGACCAACTGAACATTTTCAATGTGCTGATGAAGGTGACAACATATCACCGAAAATTTCACATTTAGAATAAAGTTCTACACCAAACTGGCTTATACCATCTCTAGCTGATCCTTGTTTTGACGCTTTCCCGAAAGTTACCCTCCAAAGAATTGTATTCTTAGCGTCGTTATACACACTCTATTTATATATATATATATATATATATATATACAATCCATCTTCTTTTAAAATGATTGATATTATGAAGAAAATAAACATAATAGACTGTAAAAATAAACATTTTTTCTGTCCTTCTCTAGTTTTAAAAAGCCTGTGGATTTTATCTAAATAAAACCGAAAAAAAAATTGCTTATTGCTTATATTTTTCTCTGAATAAATAACTAAAGATACGACAAGAGCTACAAACAGCGTAAGGACTACTTCGTTTTATATTTTCTGAGGACTTGACTGATAACAATCACTACTTTTACTGCGGATAAACATTTATACACCACATCTGCTAAATATTCGAATAAAATAATATTCATCCCTTTTCTTTTTCAAATATTTACAGAGCGAAGAAGATCGTAAAGAGAAATAAAGCTTTGCTAGTGAATATTTTATCAAACGGAAATATAAAGGGAGAAACTGATAGACTAGGCAACAAAATCATTTGTCAGGAGAGAATTATAAAATATCATTATTATTGAAAATCGCAATGTGAATATTAAATAATAAAACGTAATTACTGTTTATGACATGTTGCTCCTCTTAGGATAGACAATTAAAAAAATAATATTTATTGATAGGTGCTTTGGTATTTTAAAAACATTTTCTTTAAATAAACAACATCTGCTTGCCGTAAAATAAATTTTCAGAGCATTATTTTTATCCTAGGCACATTTTATACTACTAATAAATTACTACTACTATAATTACTATTACTATCCTACTTTGCATCAACCACAAAATAAACAATATTGTTTTGTCCCTGCAAAAAAGCCAACACCTTATATTTTTGTGTTGGATAATTTTTTAATTCGTTTTTGTTTTGGGCTTTGTTATAAGACCCTTAATATAAACTACTAATAAATTCTAAAAGGAGTTACGTTTCTGCAGTTAAATCTACAAGAACAATAAAGAAAAGAAACATTTCATATGATTAAACACTACACGAATCGGAATTAATAATTAAAAGTGATACATTATCTGAAATAAATAGTACAGTTCAAATTAATGACACTCCTCCATATCTGGTATTAACAATAACAATTTAAAACATAATTCTAATAAATAAACGCCTGTTAGTGCATCGCAAAATTACTGTAATACAATAGAAGATTTAAACAGAATATTTACAAATATGAATAAAAGAGAACAATCGAAGAACGATCAAGATAAATAATATTAAAAAAATAAATCAAATTATGAGTTATACCAACAACCGACTTAAAAACATTAGTTTATTGCAATGGAACATGAATGGCTTTCAATCCAATAATTATAACCTGAATATTTTGATAACAGAGCGTTTTCCTGATATCATTATGTTAAACGAAACCAAACCTCATCAAATATGTAGAATCAAAGGTTACGATGTAATTAGGGAAAACATATAACATGAAGCCACACACCACATGAAGGTATAGCCACACTCATTAACAATAATCTAATTTACAGTAGGGTTAATTTAGACTCAAAATGGCTGGAAAAGTTCGAACGTGGTTCGAATTTTGAGGTTCGAATCGGTTAGTAAATGCAGCCTTTGTCCGCTTCTCATCGATCGAAGTTGATAGGTATAATAAAAGGTTAAAGTTGTGGAGTCAAGTGTTGATTAATTGTCAGCTACTGGTAATTACACAATATGATGTTCGTTAGGTAACTACTTATAATTGACTGTTTTCATATGAGCTCAAATCCCCAATTTATAATCTCACAAATAATTCATACCTAAGCACATAGGTCATTGCTTTCTATCATACCATACGAACAAACTTTGCTTACAATACAATTTAATCTACGCCTTAATTGCGACACTTAGGAAATTCAATTAGAAAATATATTATTCGGCAATTTATTTAGCTGTGGGTAAATGAACTAATTATTAAAATATTATACGATATGGTTTTACAATGTCACTTAACACGGTGAAACTATAAAAGATTAAGAAGTTAGGAATAATGTGAGATTACAAATTAAGGGGTTAATTTGTGAATTAATGACGACTGCGAGATTTGGTCAATCAATGCTCTCATCAATTGTGAGCTTTCTTTTGAGTCTCTTACTCGTACTAATGCCGTTGCAAGTAGCACTTCTTCATTCTAATGACTTAAACAGCTTACGGTATTATCTTGTCTCCTTGACGATCCGTCGTAACTGTTGTCACCTCTGGTTCCACTATCTGTTATCATACTGACCTTCTGGGATGTGTAGTAATGTCACTATAAACATTTACTCAAACCCAAAAAATAAATTATCATATAATTTTCTTTGAATATATATATATATATATATATACAATATTACATATATATTGTTGTGCTCTATTTTGAACTCTATTAATGATTGTGGATGTAATCTACTTTAATTAATTATTCAAGTAATTATCTAATTAATCAAAACAAATCAAACATAAATAAATTGTATATCTCAGGGCTAAATCACACTATCAGTGCTTACTTTCTTTCGTGGCTTCAAAATATTTCTCAGTGGCTTCCTACTAAGGATAGGAAAAAATGAATAAAATAATACACAAAAGAATTTCAATTCTAAATTATAAAGGTCATTTATTTTATCAAACTGCAATAAATGTTTAATATTGTAAAGTTTATTATTTATTCTTCTATATTTATTTTTATATGACAATTACGAAACTAGGAATCTTATTTTCTTTTGTCTCCAATTTTTTTTTGATAACAACATTTATTTTATCAATATTCTCTTATAAAAAGAAACTGTTATGTTGCCTAAGTAACAAATTTTCCTGAGGTTAATGATTTTATAATAATGAAATGCTGTAGTTTAATATGCCCTGTGGTATTTAATACGCAAATCATAGATTTATGTCATAACAAAATTAAACTGACCATCGCTGATGATTCGCCAATGTCTTCACACAAACACCTCTTCTTATTTGCTGATGTAGCGATCCAAGGAAACTTGTCCACGTTTCCCAAAAATGTCCCTGCTCCAGCAGTATTCCAACCTTTTGAAACACTTAAAAATTACTGGATACTTTAGACTCAAGGAGTTATATTTTCTCTCGACTTGGCCTAATTCCTCATTCCAACGATATGATACTTGCCACTTTTGAAAAACCAAGCGGCAATTTCCTTTTCTGTAGACTACACTCACAAACTAAACTCTCCCTTTTGATCGAACCAAACAGACTGCCTTCCTTACTCATTCATCTTATCCTTCACAAATCATTCTTCCTCCTGAGTTAATTTTACAACCAATCAAAACAAATTTTAGTCATTACGTATTTTCCACAAAACTATTTTCTCCTTCTTAAACATGCCATCATGGATTTCAAAAAAAAAAAATAAATATTTCAAAGATTTTAATTCTATTTTCTACAATAGTCATATTTTAACTAATCTTAATAAAAATCATAATACACAGATATATTTTAACTATCTATAATGTACCCAATATCCGCATTAAAGAAGGTGTTCCTTCTTTAAGATCCTTTTAGAAGATCCGTTAAAGAAGGTGAACTGCTTCCCAATAAGTGGAAAACTCAAATTATTATAAATAGGTAAAGAAATAATAAATAAGACTTACTCACAATCCTCGAGGAGACCTGAGGATGCTTTCCATATTGTAGAAAGCGAAACCGGTCGTCTGATAGTTAAATTAAATTAATTGTGAGTAAGTCTTATTTATTATTTCTTTATCTATTTGAAATGGACTCACACAAGCAACACATTCATGATTCAAATTATTATAGTTACTCATAAGAGCAACAAAAAAGGAAAAAAAATTATAAAGCTACAATATTTAGAGACCCAAAAAACGCTATAGACAAAATTAATAATAATATGATAACTGCAATAAAGGATTACATATTTATTTTGGATTACAGTCTTGAAAGTTAAAAAGAAACTATACTATTTAAATAAAAATGGGAAAGATATTAGATGATGTTGGATTCCTGGACATAATGATATCAAGGGAAATGAAATAGCTGAAAAACTGGCAAAGATTGGGGCTGAATTAAATATTCCTACTAAAATTAGATAAAGTAACTTAAATATCACGCCATTATTAAAAAATAAAATATGTTCTATACATCAAAATAAGTGGTTAAATTTTTTTCAATATAAAGATAAGTGTTATAACAACATTCAAATTTTTTTTCCTAATAAACCATGGTTTGACACAATCCCATACATAGATAGGTGGCATATTACTACCACTATTAATATGAGGACCAGTCATTGCCTCATAGTACATTTATATAAAATCAACATTCGCGATAACTCATACTAAAACACTAAAACACACATTTTGGAAATGCCCAATATACAAAATAAAAAATGATGTCTAGCAGGAGCTGATCAAAATTAATATTAAACCCCAAATAACATACCAATGCTTCTGAAGCGATTTTTTTGTGGCATTTTAAATTAATTACTCTTTAACTGGGAATAAGCCACAATTAAAGATAAAAATACGTTTATTAAATAGGTTTGTATTTTGAGAACGATTTCCGAAGTGGAAATTAAAACGTCAATACACGTATTTTTATCTTTAATTGTGGCTTATTCCCAGTTAAATAGTAATTAATACCAATGCTTCTATGCGATATTAACCCTAAATTTATCAAAATTCTTCTCAGATTCTTACAGATCAACCATATAAAATTACAACCTTCATAATAACGTATCCAGTATTCACATTTAAACCACTTATAATAAAACATAAATAAAATGTAGATATGTAGATGAAATGTTTATATTTACTGATAATTGATAATAGGGCATGAGCTATATTCTCAGACTCACGACAGTGGCCCAAACATTAACAAAACAATTGTACTGGCTGATTATTCAGTGGAATAAAAGTCAAAAAGAAAAACAAAAGAAAGAAGGTATTGTTCGGCACATCGACATATAATACAAGATAGATTGATCCCTGCAATATCATCCTGTTCCCTCAGTGCTACAGAAAAAACTAACGCAAAGCAGTTCATGCATATTCTGCATCTTTTTTTAATTTGCCAGGTTTATCGAACACGTGACCAAAATGTCAGAAAAAGAAGAAAAAAGTCACTGCTACAGTCGCCACATTGAAAGAATTTTTAGAATATAAATGGAAAATAGAATGTCGAGAAGAAAAAACAAGATAAGAATCATTGTAGAATAAGAAAAGCTGATTTTAAAATCAAATACAAACAAAAAGAAAACAAAAATTGCAGTGGGATTTTAGGCTATACTAAGTGCAAATGGATATACATGACCTAAATTTTAATATCGACTAAAGGATGATTAAATCAAGCTGCCATGCAAAAATAATATTGAGTAAAAAAAAACAGAACAGAATGTGTAAAACATGTAGGGACTTATATACTCCATTCGCTTAGCTCGGGCATATTTTGACAGACTCATTGTCGGAAACCTACAACATAACAATTCCTACTTCTCAGTATTAATAGCTCAAGTATACTACTATTGCAGACTTCTTTCTTTGAAAAAAGAAGAATTATTCTAAATAGTGGAACTGTATACTAAACCCATCAAATTTTCCCTGTGTATTTAAAATATAATATTTGAATTCTTACAATTTAACATATTGTAGTAAATATTTGTATTATTCGTGTTGTTTATTTTAGCTAATATAGTTTATTGTTCTATTATTTTTGTTTAATTTTTTGTTAGTTTTATTTAGCTAATTAGTTAGTTCTATTTTGAATTTTATTATTAGGGATAGTCAAAGTTTTAAATTTGTTCTATCAGATAATGCGTTGGTAAGTTTTTCTTATGATAAATGTTCTTTAAAATTTAATATTTTTAGATAAGTAAGGATGCTGTTAAATTACAAGGTACTCAAACTGCACAAAAAATTATTCAAAACACCAACCATGTTTTTTTAATTATTTGCTAATTAGACGTAGGTTGATCATTAAAATATATTTATGAAATTATGTAAATATGTTCTTAATAACAAAAACATTTCAGTTAACATCCAGTTCAGTTTGACATGGCGTCAAAAATTATCTATAATTTAATAAAAATATATTTTATAAAAAAGTTATGGCAATTTAGTTTATATCGTTAAGTTACTCCAAATGTAGGCAACCAACTTAAACTTTTTGTTAGCATTTAGCTGGAGTTTCTTGAGAATATTTTTAATATACGTTTAATATTTTCCAGCTTATTTATTATTTTTTAAAAGTGATATTTCAAATGATATTTAATCACAAAACGTAATTAATCTTGTGTTATATAATCCTCATAATAAAGTACGTTAGATAAAAAGGTAAAATCCCGGATCGTCCAAAACTGGTTTCTGATAGGAATAATAAAATATTATATTTTTGAATTATACTTTTGATCATATTGGATTATATTTTTGATAGATGATATTTTTGAAATATAAGGTAATTATTATGATATTTTTTATGTAACGTACTTTAATATAAGGATTATATAACACAATAATAAGTACGTCTTCTGGATTCTACGTCTATTATATATCATTTGAAATATTGTTTATTCTGTAATATTATTACTTTTAAAAAAATAATAAATTAACCAGAAAATATTAAACGTTTATTAAATATATTCTCTCAAGAAACTCCATCTAAATGCTATCAAAAAGTTTAAGTTGGTTGCCTAAATTTGGCGCAACCTAACGATATAAACTAAATTACCGTAACTTTTTTATAAAATATATTTTTTATATATAATAGAAATTCACTTTCTTTATACATGCTATAAATTTCTAAGTCATAGTATAAGTTTGCAAAAAAGATCGACAAAATACTCTAATGAAATGCGCTATGAGCACGTGTGCTTGGTTGTATAGTAATTTCTAGCCGCTTCTATCTATCTATCTAATTAGCCTTCTTCGGTCCATCTTTGGACACAGGCCTCCCCAATCCTTTTCCATTCTTCTCTGTCTGTCGCAACAGTCATCCATCTAGAGCCCACGTGCTTCTTTATATCATCTGCCCATCTCATTTGGGGCCTTCCTCTGCTTCGTTTATATTCCCTCGGTCTCCAACTTATAAGAATTTTGTTCCATCGGTCTTCTTTTTGTCTTATATTGTGTCCGGCAAATCTCCATTTCAATTTTGCAACTTCTTGTCTAACATCCCTCACTTTTGTTTTCTCTCGTATCCATTAGTCTTATGTGCAACATTTGTCTTTCCATTGCTCTTTGGGTTTTTATGATTTTGTCCATATTTGCTTTTGTAAATGTCCACGTTTGGGAGCCATACGTAAGAACAGGGAGTACGCATTGATTATATACTTTGGTCTTAAGATGCTGTGGATATCTTTTGTTTTTAAGAATGTAGCTTAGTTTGCCAAATGCCGCCCATGCCAGTCTAACTCGTCTCTTGATCTCTGCTGTTTGGTTCTCTTTGTTAAGTTTTATAGTTTGACCAAGATATATATAATCCTTAACTTGTTCTATTTCATCTTGTCCGATTCTCATTGTGATGTCTTCATCTGTATTTGTTATAGTTTTGGTCTTGCTATAATTCATATTAAGGCCTATCTTTCCAGCTTCTTTCATCATTTCAAATAATTCATCTTTTTTATCGGTTATCAATACGATGTCATCAGCGTACCTTAGATGGTTCAAGCGTTGTCCACAAATTTTTATACCTTTTTTTTCCCATTCTAATCTTTTAAAAGTATCTTCAAGAGCCTGATTGAAAAGTTTCGGTGATATTGTATCACCCTGTCTCACGCCTCTACTTATTTGTAATGATTTTGTTCCTTCATATACTTTAATTTTTGTTTTGGCTTCCTTATATATATTGGTTATTAGTTCCGTATATCTGTGGTCAATTCGGCTGTTAATCAAAGAACTTTTCACTGCTCAATGTTCGATACTGTCGAAAGCCTTTTCCTGTATCCTGTATCCCTTTCTAAAACCAGCTTGTTCTTTCGACTGGTATCCATCGAATTTTGTCGTCAATCTATTGGTTAAAATTTTTGTTAGGAGTTTATACATTACATTGAGGAGTGTTATAGGACGGTAGTTTTTTATATCTGCTTTATCCCCTTTCTTATGTAGGATAATGGTTACTGATTCCTTCCAGTTGTTTGGGATTCTTTTTTCTTTTAATATCCTGTTAAAAAGGGAATGTAGAGTATTAATTACCACTTTTCCACCATATTTCAGCATCTCTGTAGTTACTCCATCTTTTCCAGGCGATTTGTTGTTTTTCATTTCTTTCAATGCCTTCTTTATTTCTGATTTGCTTATTTCGGGCTGCAGCTCTGAGTTGACATTTTTTATTTTGACCTTAAGTTGGTTTTTAATTTCTTCTGGTGGTTCCTTTTTTGTTTTATATAATTCTGAGTAGAAATGGTGGATTATATTTATGATGTCATCTTTAACGTTTGTTTCTATTCCATTTACGTCTTTTATTTTGTTTATTTCAAACTTACCTAATTTCGGCCTTAAGCATTTCATATTTTTGTTGTTTTGTATTACTTCTTCTATTTTTATTTCTTGTTCTTTTCTCTTACTTTCTTTTATCATTCTGCTTATTGTTTTATTAATTTCTACATATTCTATAGATTTCCTTTTGCCTTCTTCGTTCAGCTTCCTTCTTTTATCCATAAGCTTCTTTGTTTTTGTTGATATATAGTTGTTCTTTTTTAGATCCTTCTTTGCTATTTCTTTTCCTGATGTAATCATTGTTGCTGTAAGTATGTTGTCTATTTGGTCTATATCTTTATCGTCACTGTCTAATCTTTGGGTAAGTTGTTCTTTTAATAGGTCTTTGTATATCTCTTTATATTGACCTAGTTTGTTTCTATCTACTAGATTCCAGTTTCTACTTATTTTTCTTTTCATCTCATAGTTACCGTCAATACTAATTTTTGCTCTGACCATCTTCTAGTATGACAAAAAGTAACTAACTTCGTAAAAACCTAATTATTAAAATGACTAAGAAGTTTGGACTGGGATTAGCGAACTAAGTATACTGATGTAGGCACGTCCATAATCTAGAGCTAAAATATCAACAATAAAAAGAACAATAAAAAGGGCGAACAATAAGATTTAAAACATTCTGTATAAAATAAGACGCCTATATATATAAGAGTAGAACTAGTAGCATCAATGAAAGCGAGTACAATAGAAATTTTAAAAAGTCGTTAGACCACAAAAGACTACAACTGAGAAACCAATTAAATCCAGAGTAGTAGACAGACTCTTAAAACCACTGAACGGAAGTTGGATTGAATGAAAGAGCTAGATAAAAAATAGCGACTTAAACAGGACGTACTTCTGTTAAAAGAAAACAAGGAAAGAAGAAAAATCTCTTAATTCCATATAAATCGTAAATGTTATATACCTAATGCTCATATTTAGTTTATACATTTTTAAAATACAAGATTTATTAAATTAGTTCTTTTGTTAACTACGTCCAAGTTTGGTCTTTTATAAGCAACAAAATATTATTTACTTCTCGGACTATATCTTAGTTTCCTTTTCTATCAAGATTTACCTAGCTTCGTACATATATAAGTGAGCTTCTCATACTCACATATAAACTTTACATCTCAGAAGTATGAACTTTTGTGAAAATCGTTTACAGGGACGTAGCCAATACAGCAATGCTTCAAGGGTATAGGTATTTATTATTCGTGGGTGAATAAGCAAAAAAAGTAGGTTTAAGTTTAAAAAAATAACCTGAAACCATTTAAAATATATTAGTACAATTGCACAGGGATATTTGTGATATGCAACACTTAAAGATAGTAGCTAAATTTGCTTATTCTTCCTTTAATAATTTTATTTTTTAAGTTTGTACCATTTAGTAGCGTCCAAATATAGAAAATTTGCTTTGGGTATATAGTTTGATCTTAATAATGAGAAGCATCCAAGTTAGTCATTAGCCATCTATATTATACTACTAATGCAACACTAAGGAAAGATAACAAATTTTCATAAACATCAGAGAAAAAAAAATAGGAAAAGAGAATCATATAGAAGCTGCAGTATTAAATAGAGTGCGCGCCTTAAGTTTTCCTCCTCAAATATTATTGAACCATTAAGAACTTCTTCTTCTTTGGGTGCCGTGTCCGTATTCAGACGTTGGCCGTCATCATGCTTACAATTTCCTGAAACCTTTCTCTGTCGGCTGCTGCGCGAAATAATTCTTCTACTGTGAAACCACACCATTGTCTAATATTACGCAGCCATGAAAGTTTCTTTCGACCAATCCATCTCTTTCCTTCCACTTTTCCTTGTATTATAAGGCGAAGTAAATGGTATTTGGGTCCTCTAATTATATGGCCGAAGTGTTCTGTTTTTCTCCTCTTTATGATGTTTATGAGCAGACGTTCTGAGTTGATCATTTGAAGAACATCTTCATTGGAAGTGTGCGAGACCCACGATATCTTTAGGATTCGTCTATAGCACCACATTTCGAATGCTTCTAACTTGTTTAGCATTGTGGTTTTTAACGTCCATGTCTCACAACCATACAATAGGATCGACCACACATAACATTTCAGGACCTTCTTACGAATGTTTATTGACAGGTTTCTGTTGCATAAAACTGGTTTCCAGGTCATAAAAGCCTTACGTGATATTTCGATCCTGGATATTATCTCTTCATCAGAGTCAGAATTTACATTTAACCAGCTGCCAAGGTATTTGAAATGATTTACCCTTTCTATCTCTTCTCCATTAAGAGAAAGCAGACCTTGATCTATATGGATCTTTCCAACTGCCATCCACTTTGTCTTTGAAATGTTGATTTTTAGGCCTCTCCGATAACTTGCTTCACTGACTAGATTTAGTAATGTTTGGAGATCTTGTAAACTTTCTGCAAGAATGGCTGTATCGTCAGCGTATCTAATATTGTTGATTACATCTCCACCTAGTCTTACTCCCTCTTGTCTGTCATCCAAAGCCTCCCTAAAGATTTCTTCAGAGTACAGATTAAAAAGAGTGGGTGACAAAACACAACCCTGCCGTACTCCACGTTTGATGGGTATTTTTTCAGTGGGACTGTCTCCAATTTGGATAGAGGCTACTTGATTGTAATATAAGTATTTCAGCAGTCTTATATCATAGTGGTCAAGTCCTGCTGCCCGTAGGCAGTCGAAAAGTGTATTGTGTTGGACTCTGTCGAACGCCTTCTCGAAGTCGATGAAACAAACATAAACATTCTTTCGGAATTCACAACTTTTTTGTAATAGAACGCGCATACAGAATAGTGCCTCTCTAGTTCCTAGACCGTTTCTAAATCCAAATTGCTTATCACCCATCTTACTTTCGCATAGAAGGAATACTCGGTTTTGTATAATTCGTAAGAGTATCTTCAGTGTGTGACTCATCAAACTGATTAGTCTAAAATCGCTGCATTTGGTGGGCCTACTTTTCTTTGGTAATGTTATAAACAATGACTCTAACCAATCATCTGGTATTTTTCCTTCGTTGTAAATTTTGTTGAAGAAAGTGGTTAAGCAGGCAATGCTTTCCTCATCCAAAAGTTTAAGTAGTTTGGCAGGGATTTGATCTGGTCCAGGTGCTTTATTGTTTTTGGCTTGCTGTATTGCCTTTTCGACTTCCGAATTCAGTATATTGGGACTGTCCAACTGGTTGTCATAGGCAGTATTTGTAGCATTTTCCCTAGAAGCATCGTCAAAAAGGTCAGTGATGTATCTCTCCCATTCTTTGCACTGTTTCGTGATCACAAATTTTTCCGTCCGCGCTTTTAAGTATGTGAGCATTTTTCTGTTTTCTAATTCCGGCAGTATATTTAAGTTTCTTATGCAGGTTGAAGCTGTCATGCTTTTTTTGGAGGTCTTCTATTTCTTTACATAAATTCTCAAGCCAGGATTCTTTGGCTTGCTTAATTTTTCTTTTTATGCGTTTATTAATTTCACGATATTCGATAATATTTCTATTTTTGTGTTGCCGTCGAACTTCCATCAGATCTAGAATTTCTTGTGTCATCCACTCATTTTTTGCCAACATGGTAGGTGTTTTCAAAGACTCTTGTACGTTCTCTAAAATCGAGTTTTGAATGGCATACCAGCATTCGTTAATGGTTCTGTTTTCGTTTGGTATATTTGATATTCTGTGTATTTTACTATTTATTTGCTGTGTTATGTGTTCGCGAGTTTGAGGGTTTTTCAGGGGGTCGAGATATATCTTACAAGGCTTAGTTGGCTTTGTTAATTTCTTCAATTTAATTTGTATTTTGGAGCAGAGTAAATTGTGATTTGAGTTTATGTCAGCGCCGGGGTAAGTTTTTACATCTTTAATATTGTTTCGAAATCGGTGGTTTATTAGGATGTAGTCTATTGGTTCCGTACTATTCTGCCTTGATGTCCATCTTGAGGGGATTTCCACGTGTAAAGACGCCTTTCTGGAAGTTGAAACCAGGTATTTGTAATGGCGAAGTCATTTTCTTGGCAGAATTCTATTAGCCGTTCACCTCTTTGATTTCTGTCTCCCAAGCCAAACTTTCCGGTGATCCCCTGCGTCATCTTCTGTCCAACTTTAGCGTTGAAGTCACCCATAATTATTATTGCTTCGTGTTTCTTTGTTATTTTTAGCACTTTTTCTATTTGATGGTAGAATTCTTCAATATTAAGAACTAATATACCAATTTTAATGATATTGGGTTTTTTTGGTTTCTACTCAGCCTCAAATAGCGAAATAACCATTAAAAACCGTAAAATTTTACAAAAACAAATTAATCTTCATCTTAGGGTTATTTTTTTAGTAGTAGTGGTTAACACTACAAGAGTTAAGTCGGTCAAAACTATTAACTAAATTGTATTATTACTCAGATTTAGCCATACGACTTACACTCCCTCTAAGGAAAAACTTTACTCATCCTAGATACTGACGGTATCAAAAGGATTGAGCTCTGGTGGGACTCTTTCCATGTTATCGAGTCCTAGTTAACTTGGTATGTCGGTGTATCTCCCAAAAAATTTCGGACGCATCTAGACGTCGTAAAAACCACAGCTTACAGCATGATCTTATACAGATTTACATTTAGACTAAGCTTTTTTATGTTTTCTAGGAAGTTGTTCGAAATGACTCCAGTGGTAGAAAGAATAATTGATATCGTCTGGGTACTTTCTATTCTCCATTGTCGCCTTATTTTATTTCCAGATCTCTGTACTTGGCGATCTTTTCGTTGTACTTAACACGCAAATTATTGTTGTTAGGTATCGTTACGTCGATTACTGTTTGCCTCGTTAGTTTATTAACTAGCACAAGCGCTGGTCTATTATGTGCTACAATTTGGTCTGTTAGCACAGTGCAATCCCAGTATAGCTTGTAGTTATTCTCAAGCATACTCTTAGGAACGTATTGATAATATGGGAGATGTTTGTAGAAGTCCCAGTTTAAATGCTACCTGTTGTTAAGGATCTTCCCTACTACGTCATGCCGTTCCTTATATTCAGTTGCAGCAAATGCCTGGTAGCCCCCGATGAGATGTTCAATAGTTTCTTGGGCTTGACATCCATATCGGCATTTGTCGTTTTGGACCTGAGCGCCTTTGACAATATATTTCAGGTAATTTTTGCTTGGTATAACTTGATCCTGAATGGCGAGTAATGAACTTTCTCTTCCAGGGAACATTTTTCTTGATGTCAGCCAAGAGTTCGATGCTATTTTGTCGACATAGTCTTGACTGACTTCATTTGGATGTCGCCTGTGCAGAGGTTTACCCATCCAGATACGCATTTTTTCGTTCGTACTAAGATGGTTTATGCGCATTTCTTGTTTCCTCAGTTTGATTGGTGTTTTGTCATCTACTGCACAAATCGCGCGATGAAGAGTAGATGTCTCCGCCTGCATCTGCAAATAAGTTCTTAAATCAGTAATCTGTTTAGATCTGGCCCTCCTAAATACCGCGGTAATGTCATTTTTTCTACTGTACTTTGAGGATGGTGTTTTTGTGCCTTTTTGTATTGGTACTTCTCGCTGAACAGTTTCTATATCCATATTAGTTTACTTAATAATCAAACATGAGTAACTAAGCGCGCAAAATGTGTAAGTGTTTAATGCCTTTAGCAAATTTTTACTATTAAGATGTGAGCGAAGTAGCTGTTTTATCCTTCGTATGAACTCTGATGTTAATTCGATTTTCATTTGTTTATGGTTAATTTTCCGCGCTGGCTTTACTTCTAGATATTTATAAAAGTCATTTTCGGCCATAGTCTCGATGTTTGGACCATTTTCCATATCAAATTCTTCGGGCTGAACCTTTCCCTTGACTATACTTAGTACAGGCCACTTGTGTAACCTGAAGTGTATACTGATATCATTTGAAAAAGTTTCTACAGTTTTTAGCATTTGTTCTAAGTTTTAGTCCACTTAATAATCTCAAATTAGTAGCTAAGCGCGGAAAATGCGTAGGTGTTTAATGCCTTAAACAAATTTTTACTATTAAGATGTGAGTGGAGTAACTGTTTAATCTTTCGTATGAACTCTGATATTAATTCGATTTTAATTTGTTTATGGCCAATTTTTCGCGTTTGCTTTACTCCTAGATATTTATATCAAATTCTCCGGGCTAAACCTTTTTCTTGACTATATTAAGTACACGACACTTGTGTAACCCAAAGTGCATACTGATATCATTTTTTGAAAAAGTTTCTACAGTTTTTAGCATTTGATCTAAGTGATTTTAAGTGGGAGGCATTTGTTTCAAATCATCGATATACAACAGATAATTAAGCTTCTTGAAATAAGCCGCGGTTAATTGTGATATTTTCATTCATTTTCATTCATGCGGCACTTAGTCAAAGGCTTTCTTCTTATAGTCAACAAAGGCAGTGAAAAGGTTACTTTTTTTGATGTATGCCTGGTCGATAATAAGTTGTTCTTTGCAACTCATGGAACCCTTAGCACATTCTTTCTGTTGAGATTTTATGATATTGTTTAGAGTGCAGTGTTGGTATGGTCACTGGATGTGACCAATTTATACAGAGTTGGAAGACAAGTAATTGGGCGGTACTTTGCTGGATCTTGGGTATTATTTTAATACTTCGGTATTAAATAAGCTGTTCCCTGAGTTCGAAATGATTATATCTCCTGTGGATTAGAAATAACACGATTAATTAGTGTTGTTAAGGACTTACGAGCACTTAAGAACTTCTTAAGCCAGAAGTTTTAAAGTCCATCTGGTCCCGAAGATTTCCAGATATAAAGCTCTGTGATAATACGAGAGACTTATTCTGTATTGAAAGGTTCATAGACAGTTGTACGTAGGGATTGCAATCCAATAACATTTTCAGTCCAGCTGGATTTTTGCAAGATTGACCTGAATCCAGCTGGATCCAGCGCGCATCCAGCAAAATGTGGAATCAAAATAAAAACACGATTTTAATGTTTTTTTTGTTCATTTATTACTGAAGCTCTTTAGTGTAAACTAATAAAATAAAAACTCAAAATAAAAATTATGTTAGGTGTACATAATCAAATCAGAACGTACAATCAGTCGCAATTCGCAATCAATCTTACCCCTCTTTAACTTAAAATGGCTAGAGCAAATGCCACAATTATCATGAGATTAAAAAAACACGTATTCAGTAAGCCGTGGAAGTGAAACATACGGCTTTACTTGTCTCGGCTGCGAATTTCCACGAGTGAAATTTAATCAAAATGAACTTATATATTGTAAGAGTAGTTCATTTGAAGCAAATTTCATTGATGGCAATTTTGAGCTGACACAAGTTAAGTAATATGTTTCTCTTCCTAGTTTTTTAAAAGTGAGACAAGAGAAAGAGTGAGAGTAAAAACATATTTTATCTATTTTCTTATGGCCTGACCTACTTCTCACAGATATGCACATATAACCGGTTGCGAAAAAAGCCCTTTCTGCCTCTACGCTAGTCGGTTTTAAGGTCATCAAATTATTATAGACCATAAACAAATGATCGCTTTTTACTCTTTTGGTCTCATAAACGGTCATTTCCTTTTACAAAATCTTTTCGTAATCTTTTTGAGAACAAGTTTTTTCTTGGTTATAATAATTTTCTCCCTCCCTCTCGTTTTAGTTCAATCTCAAGTTCTTGTTCTAAAGTAAAATTGACGGGCTCCAGATTAGCTGGCACATCTTCTACTTCCATTACGTTCTCTTGCGCGGTTTCCACAATCACTTGTTTATTTATACGACTTAACAAATTTTTTATCTCTTGTCGCATTGCATTCTTTTTCGGAATGGGGAAATAACCAGGATTGTTTAGTCCTTCGTCATACTTTTCTGGATTTTGTGAGTACACTAATGTGCTTCCTAAAGCTCAGCACTAAGGCTAGAGTCCTGGCAATTTAGTTTATCCAAGACAAAGTTCAAGGTTGTGTCGGCAGTTATCAAAGTGGACTCTCTTCTGCAAAGAGTTTCTACATCTAGTTTCACCGGATTCACCAGCAGATAATTTTATCGCAGAATCAACGTCTATCAACGCTTTAACGATGCAAACTTTTAGGCTGTATGAGCAAACTGTTCCACCGGTGCGGCAGTCAAGAATGAAACTTAAGTCGTTCTCTTTCTCTTCCTTGACATATTTTTGCAAGAACATGTCGTCTTTGGTAGGTGACTTCTTTAACGTTTTAACAACTTTTCGTATTTTTATGATTAGATCGCTGTAACGGAGTATCAACTCAACAAAGCCCCTCCGAAGTTGTTTTAATTGTTACTGCCAATCCTTCATTCAACTCTGTCTTCATATCTTCATTTTCTTCTTTACATTCATTAGTGTCATCTATTTCTTCTTGTTTTACTTTTCTTTGAGGTTTCTTTTTATACAGCACCTCTACTACAGCCAAATGAATTCAATGTTCATTCAGTTGTTGATAGCCAGGCATGAGCTTGCCAACTTTCACCATAACGGATGCGCCGTCGGTTGTGATACCAATGGTGTCGGATTCAATCAATAAACCACAAATTTTTAACCATTCTGGTACTAATTCAATGCAGTGTTCGGTAGTGCACAAGCCGTAAATTCTAATCAAACCTAGATTAAAATTTTCTGCATTGTGTAAATTGAGATTTATTTATCTGTGATTTTTTTGCGAGGTCCACTCGTCAGAGCTCAACGAACATCTTTGTACTTTTTGTTTTAAATTGGTTAATTTTTTTATAAGATTTGCTTTCTTTCTGCATTATTTCTCTGCATACTTGGAAATTATCGCTCTTATAGTGTTCGGAGAAGTTGGTGATTGGAATCCACTTTTTGCGAATGGTTATTTTAATTCAACCGTCTCAAGTCGGGTGGGGTACAAAATGAACTCAAGTTAAAATCATCTTTGCCATCCTAGTAACTATATCTTCCATAAAATTTTCTCTTTTAAAGTACGAATCAATAGTCTTCTTCGACTTTTTGCTCGGAACTACTTGTTGATTATCTGAAGTTTTTGACGAGGTTGCTTTGGGGGCATTGGGAGTTGGTATAATGGTGCTGGTGCTGGAACTTAAAGAAGAGACGTTGTGTATCTTTTTCAAATGTCCTTTTAAGCATGTTGTTGAGCGGTTGCTAATCAATAATTTTTTGAGCATAAACAGTATCTTGCACTTCACCCCTCAACCAGTTTTGTGAAAAAATCCCACAATTTTTTTTTATCATCTACAAGAGACATTTTAATTAATATTAGAGTATCTGGAGCAGCATTAAATCTAAAAAGAAAAATGAGTGAAGAAAAAAGTGAAATAAGGAGTAGATATAATTTGTCCAGATAAAGAAACAAACTGTAAATGGCAACGGCTATCTGAACGTGAGCGTGAATGAGAAAACCAGAACGCCTGATATATGTAGGAGCCTTAGTCTTAACTAGCGAAAAAGCATGACCACCAAGTTTATAGACTCTTTCTTTATCTGGACCAGTTATATGTGTTGAATATTTTAATTGAAAAACAAACTAAAATATAAAGGGGTTACGTAGGTCTTAAAATAAAATAAAAACACGACTTTTTAAAAAAATTATCTCAAAAACTAAAAATTATTTTGATTTGTAATTAAGACATATAAAAGTATAGTACTTAAAGTACTCTGAAAAAGTATTTTAGCCAAAAATATTGATTTTTGTTAATTTTAGAGTAATTTTTCGCCTAGAGATCTTTTCTTGCGGTGGGCATGATATCGAGATCAAGCTTTATCTGAAATCGAAACATTAAAATTTTCTTGTAGTTTGTACGTCTGGCTAGTAAATACACGAAGAAATTTCCATTAGGTCAAGTCGTGTTTGATTTATAAAAAAAAAATACTTTTAAAATAGTCAAATTTGAAAAAATTAGTAACAATTGGGGTACAAAATGTATTTAAACTTATGTAGAACCTTCAAATTTTGTTTTTTACTTAATTGCTACGTGTATTCAATAGCTATAGCCGTAAACTCGAAGAAAATGTTTGACTTTGTGATTTCAGATGAAGTTAGACCTAGATATCAAGTTCACCGCAAGAAAAAAGGCTGTTGATGAAAAATTGGTGTGAAATGGACAAAAATAAATATTTTTGTAAAATATCGCACTCGCACTGTGATAAGATTTGTGTTGATAGTAAAGAAAGAAGTGTTTATTATTACTGGCATTCCTTATTTAATTAACTTACATAAAAATGATCATGTGATGTTCTAATTATAAATTATGCTAAATTATTATATATTTAGTTAAATTACTTACTAATCAGTTTCCAAACCACAACACACACGGCAGTACAGCAGATTGGGAAAAGCACTTATTAGGCGTGAAAACACTTTTACTGACGAGAGCAGAATGTCAACTAAAAATTAGACAAAAAGAAGATGTCTAAGTCAAAGTTTCCGACTCACGGCTTTAAATAAAGAGATTAATGAAGACATAAAGTAACTTGAATGATCAAACCATGATCCAGCATGGTTTGCTGGATGTTGGATTCAGCAAATGCAATCTCTAGTTGTACGGTAGTGTTGACAGCTGTGCGTCGTATCTTCTATCCATCCAGCATAGGTGTTAAGAGCACCTGGTGTGGAAAATTAATTTCACCAAAACTCTTGAAGTTTTCTTGGCTTGGGTATGATTTATTGGCACTTTCGGATAGTGGAATTAAGTCTCCGATAGAACGCCTTCTCGGCATGCTCAAAAAGCGCATTGTCACTGACGCGCTATTTACTTAATTTTTATTTTTATTATTTATTTACTTTAATAATATTTAATTAATAAGCTTTATAACAATATTAAAAATATTGGTCAATAAAACCATGATGATCAATTGACAGAAAAGTTAGAAAATTCAGGAAAAATATGTATTAGTAGACCAAGAATCGGAATTTAGGCATATTATATCAACAGACAAAATAAGAAATGTACTAAAAAAAATTAAAAAGAAATAAAGCCCCGGGAGAAGATCTTATTGCTATAAAAGCCGCAACAATGGAAGGAGATAGATTTCTAGAGAATATGAAGAAATTGTTCACCATACGTCTGCACCAAAATAAAACACCGACAAGATGGTTCACTTACTATTTTGTTACAGAAAAAGGGAAATCCAACAGATTACGAGAATTATTCATCCACAAGCCAGTTAAACCACCTCTCCAAGTTATTCACAAGAATAGCATATAAACTGAAAACTAAATTATATTTTTATCAACCTAGGAAACAGGGTTTTAGAAAAAACTTTTTACCAACGACCAACTCCACTGCATAAAGGAGTTTATAAATAAATCCATCGAATATAACCGACCAGTGGTCCTGGCTGTCGTACCTTCGCAAATCATTCGATACAATAGAAATTAACATGTAAAAGTAACATAGATTATAGTACTCTTCCTGCCTTGTTGCACTCTATAGTCTATATCTCGTTCCGTTGTTCCTTTGCCGCAGATAATACTTCCCAAATATTTGTATTCGTAGCACCTTTTCACTTGTCTAATTTTCAAATTCGGGTCTTCGTCTTCACTGCCTATTCGCATATATTCTGTTTTTGACATATTTATACTCATCCCCCATTCTTCGTATTCATCTTTGAGCTTTCTAAGCATATAATCTGCATCTTCTTCACAGCTTACAATTAGTACTTCATCATCTGCAAAGAACAGCGTTGTTAGATAATGGTTGTTAAGCTTTCACCCCATTCCCGCACATTTTTGTCTCCACTAGTGCAGTGCTTCTTGGATATATATTTTGAATAGGGTGGGGGAAAGACAACATTATTGTCTCAAGCCTTTTGTTACTGTAAATACCCTTGAGAAAGTATTTCCTGTTTTTACAGTTCTTTGAGGACATTTATAGATGTTCAGTATTGCTTTTAGATATGTTTTACTAAGGTCCGTCTTCGCCAAGACACTAAATAAGAGTTTTAAAGGAACTGCATCATAAGCCTTCTCCAGATCTATAAATACCAGATGCGTAGGGAGGTCTCGAGCTGTTCGTTTTTCAATTACTTGTTGAAGGGTATTCAATTACTAGAGACTTACAAATACTAGAATTACTAGTTGAAGGGTATATTTCAATTACTTGTTATTAAAAGAGCATTTGGCCCATGTTTCACCAACTTGATGGAAATGTCTCCAGGCCTGGGTGTTTTTCCATTTTTCATTTGTTTCAATTCTTTTTTCAGTTCTTCTTTGTTTATCTTATGCACCTTTGAGTTTTCTGTCATTGAAATATGGTCAGGTCTTTCCATAAATTCGTGCCTACTTTCCCTTAACAGCGTCTCGTAATATTTTTCTCACTATTTTATTTTGAATAGGTATATATTTTCCTCACCTTTTCTTTCTTTTCTTATACTTTTTATGAATTTCCAAGCTTGTGTCACTTTGGTTCTTCCCACATTTAGTTTTTTCTTTTAGCGACTTCCTTCTTTGCTTCCCTGTTGAGTCTGCTGTAAATTCTACGGTCTTCTGAGTCTTTCGTGAATAGCCATGTTTGATAAGCTTTTTTTGTCTTTAATTAATTTTCCTACTTCTTCGTTCCACCACTTAGGATTTTTTTTTGTCAGCTTCTTCGTACCCCAATGCCTCTTTGGCCGCCTGAGGAATGCAATTTTTTATATCTTGATATTCTTTTTTGGCTGTTTCTCTTCGAGTTAAGTGAGTTAGTTTTGAGGCTAGTCTAAGTTTGTAGAGGATTTGTACTGATTCTTGTTTTAGGCTATCAATATTATATCTTATCTTTGTGAAAGCTGCTACCTTCTCCTGTTCAATTTTGTTCTTGTTTACTTTCCTGTAGTGTATGGTTATTTTTGCGACCACCATATAGTGGTGAGATCCGCATTCGACACTACGATACACCCTTACGTCATTTGTTTGGAGCCTTTTTTTTTCTGGTTGAATGAGATAGTCGATTATAGATTTTATCTTTTTCCTTGGTTGTTCTCAGGTAAATTTATATATATCTTTGTGCTGATAAAATCCATTCATTATTTTAAGCTGTAATGTTTCACAAAGATCAATGAGTCGCTTTCCGTTGTTGTTTATTTTGTCTTCACCATATCTTCCTACCACATTGTCTTGTAATTTTTTGCCTACCCGAGCATTAAAATCTCCTACTAGGCATATTTCTTTGGATCGGTTTACATGGGTCAATACGTCAAGCAATTTGTGATAGAATTCATCATTAACTTTTGTATCAGAATCGTCACTACGAACTAAATTATTATTACCTAATAAAAATTTTAACTCAGATGGAAGCCAGACATTTGAACCAATAATACTTAATATGGGGCTTGTCGGAAATTGTTCGAATCACTCCAATAAGCTTACTTCCGGGTTCGTTTTTTACGTTTTCTAACATTATAAATCTTTTCATTGCTGTTTCGTTTACTTTGTTGACCATAACTTGTAGAGGGTCTACACTGTTCGCAGTCAGGAAATTCATGTTATATCTAGATTATCCACAGAATAAAGTATTAAGGAATATCGTTAATGCTTCTTGGTACATCAGAAATATCGACCCACACAAGAACCTTGAGATCTAAGATAAAGTATTAAGATGGCAGGTAGTCACAAACAACGGCTCCAAAGTCATCCATCCAGCTCTTAGATAATACTAAGTTAGAAAGAAGACTCAAAAGATAAAACCAATGGAATTAATTTAAAGTGTTAACTAGTGTAAAAACAGACCAGAGTGCTGTGTTGTATGTTGGCAATAGTGCATAGTTATTAGATAATATAAGAGGACCCTATAAACTTTTAGAATTTAAGTATCTTTTAGTAATTTAATTCAAAGAAGATTTAAGTGGTACAAACACAGCTTAGCTATTTATTACAAACATTTAATTAAAGTAATAAATTTAATGGTGAGATAAAAATATTTTGACATAACAATATTTTATAAAATGGTAGTTTTTTTTTCAATAACAGTTTCAAGCTGGTAAATACAGATTTTATTAATTTCTTGTTTTTAATTTGTAAACGTATTTCAATTTTAATGAAAACACGTCTTCTACTTAAACGGTTTTCAACAAATACGTTTTTGTTCTATTTCTGTGTAGTGTTTTATATTCCATTTACGATAAGGTAAGCACAAGCGGACACCGACTAAAAAATTAGGACGTTATTTGTATCGTACAAAAACGAAAGGTAAAATCCCCCATTCAACACCATTTATATCTTCTCCCTCGACACATCCTTGAGGTAATTTTTTGTATCGGGGCTACTATCAAACTTATAGCTCCTTAATCAAAAGATAACCATCTTGAGACATGTTTTGCTCTTACAACTTAACTTATGCAAATCGGATTTTTGACAGCTAGACGTAGTGACGTTGGGCAGCCATTTGTATGGGTGTTTATTATGGAATTGCGTGCTAGAGGAGAATTCATTTATTTTAGAATATAACCATTGTGGGGAACATACAACGAGCATATCATGACTGCGTATGTTATTCATGGCAGCATAAAGAATGTTTAATTGTGACTAATAAAAACCATGAAATCAAATAATAAAAAAGATATTTAAAAAATTATTGTCAATAAATAAATTATTTTTTAAAACGTTGATTGTCATAATGATAATATTGATTTACCTGCTTCCAAACGAATTGGTTTTTTTGTTTAAAACGTATAAATATGCAGTAAAAAACAACGCACTTCTTAAATATAGAGAAATTTTAAGAAATGCGAGGTAATTGTCCGTCGCGCCGCCTAAGAAATAAAGTTGAGATCATGCATTGCACAAGTTCATCGCAAATTTTTAAGAATAAACATGCATATTGCAGCAGCAAGGTTAATAATGAATCATTGTTTTTTAGTGTAAAATGCGATGTAAGAAAGACCTTTACCGATCTGTTTAATGGATAACAATTATTTGATAGGTAATTTAGTATGTTAAAAATTATAAAAAACAAGAGGTACCCGATATAATTTTGTTCAGATTATAATTAATTAATAATTAAAAAAATACTTAAAAAATATTTTACTTAGTACAAAAATTTTATTACTATAAACCTTCTTCTTCTTTGGGTAGCTTTCACCGATACCGTTCTCGATCTTGCGCGGCATGTAATAATTCACCTTCTAAAGGCGCGTACAGACTAGCACACGCATGCGGTGAGAAGCCACGCATATGCGTGCGTACTCAAACCATTCGCGCTCAGAGCATTCGTTGAAATTATAAATCACCGTATATGTATGCGTGCTCAAGGCGCTCCATCGACCATCCATCAACCTTATGGTTATTACCGCGTCTGAGCTTATTAATTCATTAAAAAAGAAAAAAACAAAGGAAAGCGAGGTTTATTCTTGTTTTCAGCTCGATTGTTTGGTTGTCTCGACTTATTCTGATCTCATGGCCCAAGTATTTATAGGAGTCAACTAGCTCAATATCTCAATGTCTTCTACTGAGATGTTTTTGTTGTGGACTAAATCTGTCATAAATTGTGTTTTTGAAAAAAATATTTTAAGACCAACTCTTTTTGTGGCAGTATAGAGTTCTTGGAGCATTATCTGTGCCAGATCGAAGCTGTCTGCAATAAGAACGATATTATCTCCAAATTTAAGGTTATCTAAACATTTTCCATCTACATTGATGCCATTTTAGTTCCAATCTATTATTTTACGAGCGTATTATAGCAAAGTTGTAAATAATTTAGTAGACACGTTGTTTCCTTGCCGAACGCCTCTTTCAATACGAAAGGTACCAGTATCTTCGTTAAGTCTTACACAGGCTGTAGCATGCTGATAGATGTATCTGATTAGGGATATGTATCGGTGATATATATTGTGTTAGAGCTTGGAGCATTTCACTTTGATTGACCTTATCAAATGCTTTTTCAAAGTCGACAAAGACAAGTTTGTAGGTCTGTATGCGCCTTAATAAGCTAGTCTATTGACAAAGGTTTCGGAGCCATGAGTATTTATTCCTACCAATTCCTTCATTCATCGGAACTAAAGCCATTATTATCTTCGCTTTGTTCGCCATCATCTTCCGTTATTTCGAGAATATTTTGCAATTTCAAAGGCATTTTATCTCCAATAAATCTAGTTGGTTTTAAATAATCATCTAAATGCCAACTTCAGTTTTCAGGCTGGAGTTCTGTACATTCCGATTAAGTCGCAATAAGCCACACGAAATTAAAAAAATCGTTTTTTTGTTGTAGAGCTTTTTAAAATGGCAGCAGGAAGTTTTCATAAAAATGCGATTTCTTACTTCATTCACTCTGTTGCAGTCATTTACGGTATACATTTTGGTGGTAAACTCTTGAACAACATTCATTTTTTTATCAGTAACTACGTCGGCGTTATCATTTAACGTAAAAACTGTTTGATACATTTCATTTGAAAAAATATTTTGAATCGTCAAATTTTTCCTTTATTATAAAATGCTACTGTACAGTTGCAACCTGTATATGCGTGTAAAACAGGTAAGCTTTGACATAATTTGAACCCAACTTCAGAGTCAGATCGATGCAGTTGATGCAATCCAGGTGTTGGTTATGTAACTTTTTAATTACTGAAGTGACTAGCGAAATTGCGGATTGTGAAATTTTGTGCATATTTCCCAGTAAAATCATCAAAATATCAGTATCCTAAGCTCTAATTAATATCTTTGATCCAGATACAATTGTATGAACGTGAAAATAATCCGCGTATCTGATTCTTCGTAATAACATACAAAATCCAAAAAAAAATGGATCATTATAATCTTTTCTTTCTTATTATTTTTGCTTGCGTTCTTTATTACTGCGGTAAACATATTTGTCTAATTCTTTCCTATTCTAGTTGACCCAGGTTTTTGATATTCTACTGTAATCAGATCTATAAAACAAGCTCCTCTTTATCTTTTTATATTGAAGATGCTTTAGGTGGCCCTTTTTTTCTATTAATAGGCTTTTCTATTAATATTCATATTGCTTTTATGTTATCAAGATGTGCAAAGAATGTCCTGCTTATAATCATATTTTTTTACTACCAAAATTAATGAAAAATTGATTCCCCGTTATCATTGATTTTTTTTATTGAGTGAGTGTTTGCCGATTGTTCCTGAGAATGGTTCTTTGTTGCCAATTTGAGAATTAAAGTTACCTAGTAAAATCTTGATGACATTTTTTGGAGAATTGTCACACGTTTCTTCTGATCCACTGCTCGTAGAATCTAAATTTTCAGAATCTCTTATTCATTACTAGGAAAAAGACAATGTATTCAATGATATTATTAATGACAAAGGTTACTCCAAGTTCTTATATATATATATATATTTATAAATATACAGTCCTCTCTCTATAACGATATGCAAGGGACCGGGAATTTTCATCGTTATAAGGAGAGATCGTTATACAGACAGAGACAAAATTCGGTACTGAAATATTAATAATACTGTATTAAATAACCTATTTTAATTTAAAAAATTTATCAAAACGAACATAAAAGAATTAACACTGTATTGTACACTACATAGATTTATTAAAGAATAATATAAACAATACAGTATAAAAGAATAACTGTAGAATTAAAACATGTGTACTCTTCAATAACAAAATAATGTGCTACTGTAAAACATATTTAGTCTACATTACCAAAAAAGTCTGTGGCTTAGGCCTTTTTCCCTTTCCACAGAACTGACCTGACATTATCCTGAAGATGCATAAAATCTTCCACAGCATTTATTTCGTCTTCCTGGTGGATGAAGAATCGATGCAGTACTTTTGCCGCATCCGATGCCTGCTGAGGGTTCGGAGCTGGTACTGGCTCTGCTTCCATCTTCGGGTCACTCTTTTCTTTTTCATCTACACGAATTGCTTGTAGGATGCACTCGGCAGAAAGTCCAGAAGTTGTAGCTACATATTGATCAACGTCTTCTTAATCTGTTAGCTCTTTCCGTCCGTAGGTAGGTGATGGTAAGTTCAAACTCTCTGGCCCAAACATCTAATGGCAGGTCATCTTCATCATCAGTTAATCCTGGATCCTCCAGCCATCCTGCGTGTTTGAAGAAATGTTTTATTGTATTGCTCGTCACCTTGTCCCAGGATTTGCTAATCATTAGGATGGCGTCAAGAATGTTTAGTTTGAGATCACCATTGGTCTTAACCAATTCAATGAGAAATTAAAAGTTTTCTACTGTAATGACTTTTCAAACTCTTAATAAAACTTTGGTCCATGAGCTGAAGGATACTCGTTGTATTTTCTGGCAGAAAACTAAGTTCAATCTTTTAAAGATCGCACAGTACAGAATGAGCAGGAATACTGTCTACAAGCAGAAGAATTTTTTTCCCTTTAAGCTCGATATCCCACTTTCTTATTGCTTGTTCAAAAATTTCCAAAGTTATCCACACACTCTTGTTTGCTTTATAGGTCACCGGTAGACATTTTTTTATGTTTTTAAAGCTACGTGAATTTTTCCACTACCCTATCACTAACCAGTTTCGCTTTACCGAACCTGTGATGTTAGCGGCCACTAAAACTGTGTTCCTAAAGAGCTTTACATCAACGTACTTTTCCGATTTAAATTTTAAAGTTTTGTTTGGTGTCATTTTAAAAAATAATCTAGTCTCATCATTGAAAATGTCGTCTGACGCATATCGTGCCTTCAGTCCAGGCCACACGTTTTCTAGCCAAACATCCGTTACGTTTTTGTTAACATCGCGAGCCTCTCCGCTAATTTACCCGTAGTTAATCTTGTACCGCAGCTTCTACTTGCTCAGCCAATCCTCAGATGCATTGAAATTCTCAATTCCAAACTCAGTTGCAAAAATATCAGCTTTTGTCCTGGCTACAGGCCCAGAAAGTGGAATATGGTTGATACGCTGCTGCTGGAACCACTAAAGCATAGCGAAATCTAAATCTTCGTGCTAAAGTTTCCGCAACTTCTTCCTGCTACCACCTCTATCTTCGTTTTAAGCCACTTTTTTCTGTCCTTCCATATCGTAGCCACAGTTGACTGAGACATCCCCGTAAGGAGAAATGACATCCGATTGCTTTTCACCTTACTCCATTGTTCGAGTTATCGATAACTTTTTCTCTACCGAGAGCACTTTACGCTTACCGCCCGTACAATAAAAGCGAGTCGCTTAACCCTCTAATAAGAATGACTATAATTGGTGGCTGCATTCCTTAAGCACAAATTAAAACAACCGTTGAACAATGACCTTGCCACTCGTGACTCAGGTAGTCTAAACTTTAAACACAATAACACATTTGTATCGACCATTGAACGCTAAAAAGTCATCTCTATAAAGAGAGAACGATATCGGTATAAAGAAAGAATCAATACATTGTCCTTATGAAGAACCAACCAACGTTTACTATTTTTATCCTTATAGAGTAATTATCCTTATCCTTATAGGAGGATCGTTATAAAGAGAGACTACTGTATATGTTTATATGTTCAGAAAGTCGTTAGTACAATTAAATCTAAAACTAAGATTAACATTATTATAAAAAATAAAAACTTTCCGGGTTGATTATCATTGTAGCATCCTCTCGAACGTATTCTTTAGGGCTTCTGGGATCTAAGCCCTTACTGTACTGCTCACTAATCACTGAATTACTGATGTGATTAAAGAACAGTGTATTAGTGTCTGAAGGTTTAGGAGACAGATATGTATATCCATCTACGTATTCTATCTCTGACCCTTAGATCTTTATCATAGGTTTGTCGTCTTTGTTTGACATTAGTTTAGTTTTGCTGAAATTCATTTTCAGTCCGTGTTTAGGGATTCTGTGTGTAGCTCATGAATCATCGTATTCAGTGCATTCTTGTTTCGACAGTTGTCTGTACAGTTGTTTGTACAGTCTTGTTTAGATTCCATTACCCAATGTTACTATCATTTCAGCTTGTTCGTAAATATTATGTATTAGTATTCTGTACCTGGAGTCGATGCGGTTGTTGACTTATGCTTTTTCTATTGCCTACAGTTCTACGCTATTAAAAGCTTTTTCATAATCTATAATAATAATAGTCTCCCGTTTTTCATAATCTATAAAAGTCAGATATAATGAGAGATTGTATATGTTAGTCTTTTCTATTAGGATTTTTAAAGTGTATAGATGGTCACAGGTGCTATACCCTTTTCTAAATCCGACTTGTTCTATTCGTTAATATTCATCATATTTTTGTTTCCGTTTTGTAAAGTTGTGAAAGAAGTAAAATTGATCGATAATTTTTCAGATCTGTGGTATCTCCCATATTATTATTTATAATAATATTAATTTTATTGTTTTATATAGTATTATACTACTTACTTGCACGTTCGAGAATTACGAAGGATAAATTCAATTATATAAATAAGTCCGGATCTGAACTGTAGCATTACTCATAATCTTGAACACGGGCTGCAGGCACTAAATAATTTCCAACACCGGAACAATGTTAAATTTCCTAGAATTCAATTCTTTACTATAAATGGCTGATTTATGTTATACAACGAGTTCTTTTTTATAACAGTAGTTTGTAAAATATCATAACTGTTATAAAGAAAATAAAAAATTTTAATAAATTTTGAAGTTTAAATACAGAAAACAAATTTTGCCAAAAATTTAAATAAAGACATTTGATTTTTAAAATGTATTCCGGACCGTAAAAAATCCTCTTCGAACAATAACCAGAGTGCGATGACAAACAAGTCTTCGGTATGGAATATTTAAGGACACTGCATAGAAACATTAACAAATATTTCTGGAATGACTTGATGGCACTTCGCGTATGCCGCTGGTAAATAATCAAACTCCGTGTGAAAAACTGACTTTATTTAAATTAAAAATACACGATTATAAACGCTAATATATAACGACCGTCAATTTATAATAATAAAGTATTCAACTAGTGAATTCAGAGGTTTAATCGGTCATTCAGGTTGGCAAAATAAAAAAGAAGTCAACTACTTCATAAGTTTATAGAAGACGTTTCGCTTTATATTTCTAAAGCTTCATCACTTCTCTAAAATACAATACATGACATAGAGTTTGTAAGAAATACATATCTAATAGTTTATAACGTACAACTCAATATCTAGTATATTAAAGATGTTATTACACATGTACTGAAGTTTACTCATTATTTAGAACTAGCTTAAAAAAACACAAACAAAGAACACACAAACTTTGCAAAAACATAATATTACTATTCGTAGATAAGAAGATTAAATTTTTTTTTAAACGAACATTGGGCTTCATTTAGAGATGGTTCTCCAATGGAGACAAACAAAACACTGATTTATTGCAATCTATGCAAACGACGTGACGCGATACCAAAAATTTTTAAGGGCCATGTGTTCAACAAATTCCAAGGTTTGAGACAATTATAAACTTCTACGGGAGTCACTGTAAGATTAGTTGGACGGGTGGATTTGTATGACGGAAAAATTAGATTTTTTTTTGTAATTTATGTTTTAATGAAACTTGGGGATATGGGGTGATTGTGTTATTATTTGATGAAAAATAAGGCTATTTTAAATGATGAATAATTGGTATTATTTATTTCGTAAGATAAGAGAGTGGTGAACCTGGCTCAAATTGTCGATGTCGGTTCTTTTGTTTATTGCAGATGGGTTTTTGAGGATCTCACACATTTCAATAAAGGATCATTTATGATGGTTATTTTGTTTCGCCAGTATTTTAGTATTTGAAAAGTCAATGTGATGTTTGGTGGAAATGGCGTGTTGTGCAAGGGCACACGAGGGTTTGGAGAGTCTAATGTCGCTTTTATGTGAAGTTATACGCCCTAGAAGTAATCGACTGGTCTGGCTAATATAGCAGGAGTTGCATTCAGAACAAGGAATCTGATAGACAACATTAGTGAGCTCTAACGAGCTTAGTGGAATTTTAGACTTGGAAAATAACTTTCCAATGGTTTTAGTGTTTTTTTAGGGATATTTTGACGGGTAAGTTTTTGAATAATTTACTAAGCTTGTTCGAAATTTGTGGGAAATAGGGAAGAGAAGCATATTTTGTGGTTGGTTTTGGGGTTAACAAGGAATTGTTTGTCTGTATTCTATTTCATATGGAGGCAAGTATTGCACCGTTAGGTGCTTCAGAAATAGAATGACCATAGCTGTTAGAGAAAAGATATCTGTTGATGATGGATATGGGGTAAGAGTTATCAATGAGATTAATTTTCAGTAAATCCAAAGATTCCCTCTTGTACCGCGTATGGGTCAACGTGTGTACTCTAAAACTAAGAGCTTGTACAAAATTATGTTTGTATCTCATTGGGTGTGTAGAGTGGTAATTTAAGAAACAATGTGTTCCTATGTGTGCGTATGATTCGCATGTCCAAAAACGGTATGCTGTGATCAACTGTATGTTGAATACTTTATATATATATATATACTTTTATATATATATATATATATATATATATATATATATATATATATATCTAACGCTAAGTATTTATCCGCTCGCTGTGGTTCGCCGGCCTCGAATTCTCGTATTTGAGTGCTGTCGTCTTTGGGATGCTTTTAGGGGCTCGCCTTATCTTCACATATGGCATAATATCTTCATACGCTGCTATGTTGCCGGATTGTAAAAATGTATAAAATAAACTTGAATTAGATAGAGGCGTGAACAATTTCTTTAAAGGTAGCAAGTTTTCAGGTGTAGTTTTTGAAACATATGTTTCATCAAACATCGTTTTTGAAACATATGTTTCAAAAACGATGTTTTTGAAACATATTATTGTAAAATAGTTACAAGCGTAGTAAGCGTAACGAGATCAACCATCTCCTCCTCCTCTTCAATCCTAATCCCTTTTGGAAGGTGGTGACACCATCAGGCCTTTACAATTATTTTCACGATTTTCCTCCATCCTTCCCTGTCCTGGGCTAGTTGCTCGGCTTCATGTAACCCTTGGTTAATCAATATTTTTGATTGATCTACCCAACGGCTTGGAGATCTTCCCCTAGGTCTCTTTCCTTCAACTCTACCCTCGACTATCAGTTTTCCACCGTACCTGTTCTTCTAGTAATGTGTCCAAAATACTTCAAATATCTCTGTTGTATTTGTTTAAGCAATCAATTATCTAGTAACTCAAAAAAGATTCTTGAACAGTTGAAGAAAGTGTTAATCACCAAACTAGAAGTCCCTGAAGATGATTATTTTTATTAAATTTGCTGTTAGCAATTGGCCTATTTAAAATTCTAATCCTTCTTGGTCCTCTATTAAGCATATGTTAGGTTTCTTTACAACAAATTTATATTCCAAAATTGTAATTGGTGCTTTATTATTTTAAAACTTAAATTTATGTTTCGCAAAACTATTACCATATTTGAGTCGCTCAGAAGCAGAGTGGCCTAAGTGTAAAATTGATGTTTTGAGATATCGGCAAATAAAGAATTGAGCTAAAAATGAAATCAGTTTTTTTATTAACCAGTATTATTTTATTCACTTACACAAACATTTCTTGAACCTAATACATTATATGAGTCGAATGCGCAAAATATTAACAAAAAAAAATCTTTTTTTCTACAAAAAACGTCAGTTGGGCCACTTTGTCAAATATTAAGCTTTTACTAAAAAACATAAAACTTTCACTTGGGTCACCTATTAATCTGTTTTCGATATAATATCATTATCTACTGCCTCCACGTTTGTCTTCAGGTTTATGTAAAATTCATGATAGACCAACGGAATGTAAGGAAGAAGACTCTGAAGGTCTTTATATTTTAGTTGCTCTATGGCTCTTCCAGCAGGATAGAGGATGTCCAAGTAGAAGTCATCTCTTTTTCACTGAAAGACGTCTGATCTTTTTTTTTTGTGACGTCAACACAATTAAATAATATACTCTCGTTATTAGAATACTTAAAATAAATTTTAAATGGCTCTTCTGATTTGAACATTAGCCACTGTATTTTAAGCTATTCTACATTTACATCTTGCTCTCCTTTTTTTCGATTTGTAAGTAACTTCTCTAGTTTTTCAGAACACTTAAAATTTTCAGAGGTCATTTTAAATACCTGAAATTTGTTCATCTTTTTGGAACTGGAAATGACTTTCACCCAATCGTCTGGCAAAAAAATGTCTTTAAATTATCGTTTTTGTTTTTCGATCACTCCAAAGTCTCTGTCACATGGCAAATAGGAGTGACCGGAAACTAGAAACTTGTGATGTATGACTGTGGGACTGAAAGTATTGGAGACACTCATATATGTACAAATAGATGCCAGTTTAATATTTCGATTCTGACCTTCGCATTGGTCGCTGTACAAGATCGAAACTGGTGTGTTAACATATGTTTTTACGTAGTGTAATATGCAATAACCAATTTCTTGTGGGCCACGTGAGGCTATGCCTTCATGCCGTACATACATGTGTATCTGTCCTGTCGTTAGATTGTGGATGTCAAAACAAACCGTCCACAACTGTCTCTTGTAATAAGCCACTCCCGTAGAAATATTAGGAATAGCTAAAGTTTTCATCAAATCAAATATAATTACTGTTGTGGTATCTTTATTCTTGGCTGCATCTTCCTTCATTCCACTTCGAGCTGCTTCTGCCTTCCGCAGGTGCAACTCTTTCTCTGTTTCCATTCTGCTTTTTTCTACACCTACACAGCTTTTTATTATCATGTGATAACGGAAATGAAGATTAAAATCTTCATTAAATATTTTCGAAAAGATGAATTTGGATACGTTCACTTTTGGTTCTTCACCTTGCACATACAAATCATAAAGTTTTGAGATATTTAAATCAGGTGACAGATACTCTCGATTAGGATTTTTGTTGCGGCTATAGTGTGATGTATATTTGGCAAATTTGTTAATGAAATCTGTTATATTTTGAATATCGGTTTCCCTTGTCTTATTCTTAGGGGGGTGCTTGCCTCTTTTATCTAGTGGCGGAGTGATTAATTCGTCACCGCAACCTATTGATTTGTTTATTAAAGCTCTGGTGAGCCTTTCATGTGAAACTTGTAGAGTTTTTTGAAAAATAATTTACAAACAGTTACCATATCACCTGATTCTTTCGGTAATGTATAAATTCGTGTCTTAGAACGTTTATTATGGTTTTGAGCTGCTGTATGTCGACTTTTATTGACAACATTTACTTGTATATTAATGTAAGCAGTCTGTAAATTAAAATCAGATAAGTTGTAGAAACTTTGAAACATATTTTTTCTTTCTTCAAGATATAACAACAAATGACACTTTCGTGGACAGCTGCAAACTCCATAAAAAAATTGTTTCTTAGACACAATTCTACCACGAGAATTCAAATATGATTTTCCTGAATTTCTTTCCAACTTAGACTTAGATGTTTTCCAAACTGAATTATTTTTCTTACGTTTTTACCCCTACTTAATCCAGGTTCCACAAGTCCATCTTCTGTGAAGCTTTCCCTAGCTGTAGAAGACTCAGCATCAGAAGGTGGATGGAAGTCAGAGCCAGAATCTGTTTTAAATTCACTGGGTTCACGAGTACTGGATGTATCCAACAACGGAATTTCCAAACTATAACAAAAATATTCTCTATTAATTATTAATTCAAGTGATCAAATGTCTTTAAAAAAACTTTTGAATAAAATCCTTTACAAATGTCTTTAAGTTAAAGACTAACCTATACTTTTGGCAACGTGGCTTAGAAAACCATAAACATACCATAGATATTATGAAAATATGTCTAAGTAGAAAACTAGCCTGCTTAATCTTAAAAAATTTAGAATCCTAATTTAAATTTTAAGCCGAGATATTTACAATCACTATTCATTTATAGTAAAATACAATAATTTACTCACTGTTGCTCAAGATTGCACAAACATAAACCATATAAAAGGCTGATAGTACTTTAAAGAACGAATTAACGCTAGACAAGACTGATACAAACACACAAGGCAAGAGTGACAATGTCTAAAATATCATACTGCACACTGGCCCAACGGTCACTTGGGCCACGTTTCCAGAACTAGATCATGTGAAATGTTTACGTAGCCTAACTGTACAAGTCGCGCCATAAAATGCCACCTATTGTACAACCTATCTGAACTATACAAAAAAATCAGTTGGGCCACTCTGCTTCTGAGCGACTCATTTATTAAATAAAATTTATATTTTATTTCTTTGCTCTCACAACAAATGTTATAATTTGGCTTTTAAAAGCTCTATCGTGTTCTCTCGTAAAAGTTGATTAAGTATTTTGTAATATTAATATTATTCTTAAATTTTATAATATTTTCTTCAATATCTCATTTGAAAATTAAAAATAGATTCTAATCTAAATAGATATCATACTAGAAATAATTATATTAACTACAAATAGATCACGATTATTCTCAATTTTACTAATTTTCATTTTTGCAATGATGTTTCCTGTAAAATTTGTTCTGCCATTTATCGTTTTAAATAAATACATATCTCCATAAATATATGATCCTAACTTTTCTGTCACTTAACTTTAATATTAAAATTTGGGCCTGGGTCATAAACTCCACAAAATTCTTCATTATTTGGAAATACTTTTAGATTGATCGATGGCAGCAAATCCAGTTTTTTGGTTAGTTACTGTTTCATTTATTGTCTCCTCTATAGCATATTATTAACATATATAATATTATTTAATTTGTGTTCTCGTATTATTTTTTGTCTACCTTTTTGTTTTAAATGGCATATCACTTCTTTATAAAACCGTCCGGGGAATTCTTTTTTATCACAGTATTGATAAGGTTTTTTTTCTTGTAATGTTAAAGTTCTGGATTTGGTAGATATTTTCTCCTATAACTTATTTTTTCAGTTTTCGTAATTCACTTGTCAGTTTTTTCATTGTTATAATGGCAGCTCTCTTAATATTACATTGTCTTAATTAAATCAATTAGCATATCAAAAGTAATTTTTTATATTTATTAATTAATTTTATTTACAAAATTTATAATTAACAAAAGTAACCCCTATATACCTATAAAAGAATAAGCTTTCATATGTTTATGCCAACCTGTTTCACAAAAAATATCTAAAAAATTATTTTTTTATACCCCAAAACTACTATATAATTTTTATGATACTATTTTTGATTTAAACCATTGCTTTGATATTCCATTAAGTAAAAAACATAGAAATCATAATCTTATCTCTATTAATATCGCAAATATTCTGAAGCGAAGCTCTTTGGGCATAAAGTTATTGAACCAGTTTTTTCATTAAAATTTCGACGTATAAAATGTTACTACTATTATCAAATACTTAATTTAATTTCAATAATATTTTAGTAAGTTTTGACATAAATAGATTTATATAAAAATAACCGGTAGATAAGAACATCTTTAGCCGATATATTTATGAACGATTTTGAAACAAATATTATTTTTAAACAAAATTTAAAATCCACAGTATAGTGGAAATATGTAGATAATGTACTTTTAATATGGCCTTATTAAAATAAAATCAATAAAGAAGAGATATTAACATTTACCATGGCAAAGGAATATAAAACACACTACCTTTCCTGGATGTTTGAATCTCTAAGAACTATACCGGATATGACAGTCAGCTTTATAGAAAACCAACACACACCAACATAACATATTTAAATTACAAATCTAATTACAATATAAATATTAAAAAGGGAGTCATTAAATCCTTATACGATAGAGCCAAAATTACTTGTTCTAATTAAAATTTGTTATTAGAGAAACAATTTTTGATAACATCTGTTTTATTCAAAAACGATTATCCTTTATTGTTTATAAATAAGTTTTTAAAAAAGGTCGAAAATCGACTAAATAGAACGGAACAACTTAGATCAAGATCTTACAGTATAAAAAAAACAATACGAGAAAAATAACAATACTATAAATAAAAGGATTATCAGAAAAACTTACAAAAAAAATGAAATAAATTTAACATTTCAACATTATTTAAAATCACAAGCACATTATGATCTATTTTATCTAAACATATACCTTACAATGAACAAGAATAAACAATGAATTGTATCTATAGAATAGCTTATGAATGCGATCAGTTTTATTAAGGTCAGGTATTATTGAAACATCAAGGCCATTAAATGTTACAATAAGTGAACATCAATCGTATATTAAAAATGGAGAATATATTAGATCTTAAATATGTAAACTTCTGTAAACTTTTTCTTCTTCTTCTTAGCCTTCTGTCGTTCATGTTTAGACATATGTATCTCCCAACTCCTTCCATCCATCTCTATCCTGAGCAACATATTTCCAATTCTGTACCCCAGAATAAAAGTGTACTAAGTCCAAAATATCGATTTTTCAGGAGAGCGGTTTGAAATTTATCAATGTGAAGTTTTTAAGTTAGGGCCTAGTATTTTTCTCCCTATGTGACACCAATTTTTTTTGGCAATCTATGATCTATCAACTACTGAATTTCAAGTAATTAAAGCACGAAATTCAAATTGTGATTTGTCAAAAATTCATAATTTTTTTGGTTTTGGACATAATACAATTTTGTATTAATACCAAGTCAATTTTAAGGACTTAACGTTATAAGCATAAATATTATGTTACAATTCCAAAGTTAAGTCCAAACAAGTTATGGTTATTATTTGAACAGAGCACAAAATAAAATTACCATTTTTATTGATGAAAAAGCTTTAATAGAAAATATGAAACTGATATTGTAGTTATTCAATGTAAGTTACAAAATGAACACAAATTATTGGGTGTGGTTATCATCATCTTCATGTATGCTGCTATGCTTTAGGTTGACATCAAATCATGGAACTGCTTTGGAACCCATTTCAATAATGTCTGAAGATGCTTGTATTTTTTTTTCGGATATTGGATTATTATCATCCCTTACAGTTTGTATTTCCTCAGGAAATACGACTCTCCTTCCAGTTCGAATTCAATTGACTGCCTGAAATTCCTTTTCTTGAAAATTAGTTTTATAATACAGTGTTCCATACTTTTCTGCCCTTATTTGTAAATATACCATTTTTGATATTGAGACATCCATGCCATCCACATTTTTTTTTCTAGACAAAAATGGAGACGTGATGTTGCTATATAATTGTTTAAAATTCTTGAAATCACTTGTCTCCATATTAATCACCTCGAACGGATTAGTTATGCTACACATTCTGGCTAATTGTTGCCAGTCCCAGGGAGACATTATTTGAAAACCAGCACTCTTCTTTTTTTCGCGTTCAATTAATGAATGGCAAGCATCAACTTCTAAGTGAGTATGACCACGCAATAAGAATTTATGTGTAATGGTTTTCAAAGTTGGAATTTTTTTTAATATATAAAAATAAGCCATAACCATAACCATGTTTCGATTTTGAGATGGACAGTTATCAGACCATATAATAATTTCTTTTTGGTGAGGTTTAACATGTGATAATGCCCACTTTAGCAATCCTGATGCCATTTCATTTGCACCGCGTCCTGATTTGGATTCGTCCCACATCAAACAAGCATTATTAGTGGCATCATAAATTGTGTAATTATACTTCCAAAGTTTTAAAGAGTAAAAGCTTTGCGCGTTAGTTAACACTGGTGTTGGAAGGCATTTTTGTAAATCGACGCATATCACAATTGTTGTAGAATTTTGTTGTTTTGTGCATAGTTTATCTTCTTTCTTTAAAGAGTATCTTCTTGTTGCTTCCTCCAAATGTTCATTATATTTGGCTTGTAGAGATTCCTTTTCAACGTCATTCTGTTCTTCACGTAGCTTCACTAAAAATAAGTCACATTGATCGCAAGTATCATTATCTGGAGACTTGAAGGAGTAATTAAACTCTGTGTTAAAAATGTAACTATACAACCACTCTTTGGTAATCAGATTTTCATGTGTATTTTTTTCTTCACACTGTACTTTATAAAGTCTATACATTTTTGCAATAGTAAGGTGACTTCCCAGGTATTTTCTGCTCTATCTCTCCCGCGAATAATGTGATTGTTCAACAATTATACCCCCTTCCCCCTTTTATCCACAGCAATTATACCCTCTGCTTGTTTTTTCTCCAAAGATGTGGTCACAAAAGTTTGTGAAATATGCAGAGTGTTAACAAAAAATATTTTGCACACACGTACCATGGAATTATTTTTGTCAAAATAATACTGTCGTGTGTGAGTTCTAGAATCCTTTCTTGCACCAGTTCTACATCTTTTTCTAAACGTTTGTACCAATTGGATATGCGATGATATAAACTGACGTTTATGATTTATGTCTTTGGATGCATCCCAAAAAGCAGCATTAATGTTTCTCCTTTCTTGCTCAAAAATTTTTTCATTGCATTTTAATCGGCACACCAAACTACACGGTGGTTTTATTAATTTTTCAGGTATAAGTTTCGTCTTGGATGTGTGTTCTAGTCCGGCAACAATTTTTTTGTGTTGTTTACTTATTTTCCAATTCTCTATTTGTCTTTGTCTTTTCTTACCTATTCGTTTTGCATTTATCGTCTCATTCATTCTATCAGAGTCTGCAGAACAATCGCTCTCGCTGTCATAGTTGGGGTCCGCTGTACTATCGTCAGTGTCTTCTTCAAATTCTGTTTCCCCCTTATAAGTGTTACCCTTTCCTTGCATTAATCGTTCTTCATTTTATGTGAAGCTAGGCAGAGTAAATCTTGATTGACCTACAAATATTTCAGAATTAATTAGGTTATATATTTATATATTATATATATTATAAATATTTTAACTCCCATTTTTACCTTCGAAATCGATTGCTGGTAAATTCTCCTTTTCTGCAGTATGTTCGTTAAAATCATCTTCCTCACATCCTTCAGGTGCTTTGCCAAATTTCATGCTGTTGACTGTATCAACATAGCTGGTGCTAGGAGCGAATAGTAGTTCCGTTACAATTTCAGATTTTTCCATATTGCTATTTATTGAGTTTATTACTTCTATTCCTTAACCACGTCTATCCTAACGTCTGTTCCTACAAACAGTAAAACTCAAACTATTAGTCAGAAATCGTCGGTAAAGATGTGCAAACAGTTGGACAGTGAGAAAACATTAATACAGTCATTAGTGCTATCACCTCTACTCGCGCTGGTCGACTATTCACCGTTCTAACCGTTTTTCCCTTGGCCGCTTGTTGGAACGTAGGGACTTAACACAGTGTTGCATATTAATGTGAGAGGAAAGTATGGACTTAATTTCAACTTAAAAATAAACTTGGACATAATATTGTCATTACCAAAAATGCTAAACTAAAGAGTGTACTATTACATTTGGTATTCTTTTCTCCCAGAAGACACAAGGACTTAATATCGTTTAAAATTAGCTATCTCTGTTATTATTTGAGATAGGGCTTAGATTTTAGTAGCATATGAAAGAGGACTTAATTCTAAGTAAATTTCATTGATAATCCCGTTTTGCTTAAAATTGGACTTAATACACTTTTATTCTGAGGTACAGAATTTGTTCCGGCTATTCTTTTAATGTCATCAACCCATCTCATCGGTGGTCTTCCTCTTAGTCGTTTACTTTCGTTAGGTCTCCAATGTTGTAGTATTCCAACGTTGGCTCCAATATGTGAACACACATGGAAAAATAAACACAGGACTTAATGAAACGATTCAAGTATAGTCCTAAAGGAAACAGATATTAAAAAAAATCAAAGAAGCGGCTCTGATTATGCTTAATGAGACCAATTGTGTCTTAAATCCTTTGCCAGAAAGCAGTAGGATCTGGTTAAGTACCGGATCATAGGTAATTTCTGAAAATTGAATGTAGCTATTAATATTTTTCTTTTAGATGTTTTCGCTTAGTTTTTATCCAAACACTCTCTATCACGTGTGAGATTTTTACTATGTAGATGTGATTCATAAATTTGTGTTGCAAGCAATGTTGGTTTAGAGTTGTTTTTTTTTTAATGAAACATTTATCACATGAGTCTTTTTTGGAAATGTAAAAACTCAATTTAAAATGTTTGCTAACAATACCACGATATTTTCTTTTAGTATTAGATATAGAGGAGTACACCTATTCTTCAAACCATTCCTTGTATAAATCAAATAAGAGATGAAAATTAAATGGCTATCCAAAAAAAGATTATCACTTTTACTTCGTGTATAGCAAAATTCTACTTGTTGAATGGACTTCATTTGATCACAAACACTTTTGACAACGCCTTCGGTTATGACCTTACGATGATTTTGGTAGCATCACTGATCTATTTATATCAAGCCACTAGTAAGGTCTAGTTTCTCCAAAGCAGTGTAGACAAACTGTTCACTTATAGAGAAAGTATTTAAAAACGTATTTTTACAGATATAAATTCGTCCTTATCACATATCTTCACTTTCAGTCTATAATTGAGAGTAAAATTGCAATTGCGCCTTGATACGGTATCAGTAAAGGCCCTTTGTTTTTTTTTGGTACTAAGTAGGCTACAAAACCCCATTGCTTTTGCCTCTTATTTTTGCCCTAAATTTCAATATTTATTGAAAATGAAAATCCTTTCATCGGTAATTTTTGGAGAACACTTTTGTCAACAATTTTCTGGACACATCGGTTTTAATGATTTCGCAGAGTGGTTGTACCATCACGACGTTTATATATTATATTTTAACTGTATTTTTTTGAGTTTATTTTTTATATTATTATTCCAAGAAGCAACATGTCGACCTTTAATGTTACCTATATCCCATCGAGAAACCTGTTTTCATTTTCTAGAACATTTAGGAGTTTATTAGGAAAATGAAGAAATCCGGGTATTAGCTTCGTCTGAAATCTAGGGGAAATTAGACAAATGTAAAGATTTTTTGACACGTATAATGTTGTAACTTTACTCTCGAAGTAATCTCTGGCAAGTAGTAGATACGATAAAAAAAATATATGAAACGCCAACACAACACATGGTATCATATACATACGACATATTTTTTATTTATTTTTTGATGTAGAATATCTTACTTAACACACACGATATTTTTTTAATAAAGCAAAACAACGTAAAGTATAGTAAATACAATATATGATATTTTTCGTCCATAAAGACAAAAATTATTACGTTTATATTAAAATGTTATTCATTTTACTACAAAATACCAATACACAATAATACATACCTTCATTTCTTTGACTTTCTTCAGATCTTCATAATTCTTCATTAAGTCTTCACCCCCCTTATAATATCAGTAGTCGAACATACAATTGAATCGCAAACTGCAGAAAGGCAACAAGTCCAAGTTTGCCAATTTTTCAGGAGAGATAAAAAACTTGGTAAACTCAAACACACTACTGGTATTAATTTTTTTGCATTTAAGGATTACGTGATTGGGCATTCTGGACTACTACAGACTTATAAAATATTTAATTATTTTAAGAGGAGAGGGTAGAGAATTTTTTTGTGTTAAGGACATGTTCCCTTTTTGCCGTAATCAAGAAACTTTAAGAAGTTCTAAGGAAAACAATCAATATATAAACAGAATATTTTATGAGAACTAATTTTAATGAAATAAAACAATGTCCTATACATGAAATAAAGCAATTAAATCATAAATTAAAACTTTGAAGTAAATTTCAGTTCAAGTTTTTAGTTTTCTTCTGTTAATGCCGGTGTAATTCTTCTTCTTCAGATGCAAATCCACTAATGGATGTTAGCGATCACATTTTCCATTAACTCTCTATTTCTTGCAATATGTATCAGAGATTGTATGTCGTTAATCCCTGTCCATTGCCTTATGTTTCGGAGCCAGGACATTTTCTTGCGTCCCATTCCTCTCTTGCCTTCAATTTTACCCTCGATTATAAGTTGGAGGAACTGGTATTTTTCATTTCGCATGATGTGACCTAGATACGCCGTTTTACTTTTCTTGATGGTTTCGAAAAGTTGGCGTTCTTGGTTTATTCTTTTAAGGACATCTATATTTGTGATTTTCGCTGTCCATGGTATTTTTAGGATACGGCGATAAAGCCACATTTCGAAAGCTTCCAATCTATTTATATCCCTCGTTTTGAGTGTCCAGCCCTCTACGCCATATAGCAGCACTGACCATACGTAGCACTTAGTAAACCTTAGTCTCAGTTGAAGATCGAACTCAGAACAAGTCAGTACCTTCTTGAATTTTACGAAAGCTTGTCGAGCTTGCTCAATGCGACATTTTACTTCCCTGTCCGACACCCAGTCTTCAAAAAGCCACGATCCCAGGTATTTAAATTTACTCACTCTTTCTATGGATTTACTATTTAGTGTTACCGGTGTAATTGGCCATGACAAAATCGGATTCCAAAAATTAATTTTTTCTTCCGGGATGTATACCAATGTTTTCTTCAGGTCTTCCATTTTCTTGTTGTTAATTGGAAGTACAATTGAATATGCTCTTCTAGTAGGAGCCTGAATTGGCTGTACTGTATTCCGTAGTTTGAATTCATCCATTATGAAGCCGCCGATGTTCATCTTACATTGAACCGTGTTAGGATTCTTTGATGAAAAAGTCATTTCTCTGTATTGTGATATGGCAAAAGCCCTTTTTTGGTTTCTTGGGACATTTTTGCCATACGAATCATCACTTAGGCAGGTTTTTTTATAAAACTGGGGCCACCATGACCTAAAGTCAATGAAATCATCAGCAGTCATTTTAATAACAGAAAATTTGCCGTCAATTTTGGATGATTTCATTATAAGCTCTTCAACCTCATTAATAGTATAATATCGTTCTTCTTGCTTTAATTTTTCTTCTGATGATGCCAAAATCTCTGTCATTTGACATAAAAGAGTGGCCCCTAACAGAAAGGTTAGTTTGACTTTATTAAACTTTTTTATCTCACACAAGTACATCATCATGCGAATCACAGTATTATTTTTATTTTGCCCTGCGCAGTTGTTCCCAAACAGATAAAGGTTTTTTACACCACTGTCAATTTTGTTTTTTATGTACCAATCTAACATAGTACAAACTTCGTTTGAGCCTTTACCTCCTTCACCTTCATGATAGATAAAAATTGTACATTCCCGTGTCGCGAGATTATGCACACCAAAAACGTTTACAGTGAGCTGTCTAAGGTAATAGGTATCTTGCACAGAAATACAAGGTAGAGATACGTTGGCCATAGAATCTATGCAAATACCAACATCTTTTTCAGGCATACTTTTTCAGAACTTTTTAGATTTACGTTTATGTACTGTTAGCTCGGCGACAGTTACTAGCTTTGCATTCTCATTTAAAACAGGACTTTTTATTTTTAAATTTAGTTCCTCACATGTAACACATGCATCTTTAACTGGTTGGGCAAAGCCAATAGAAGGGTAGTTTTCCTTGAAATATGTCGAAAAAAACTTGTAGGAGAGCCTTTTCTCAGTTCCTAATGTTGAAATAAGGAAACTATGTTCTTTTTTAATGAACATGTCGTACATGATTTTTAAATTCATATTAGCTGAAAAATACTTTCTTTCTTTTCCTGTATAGTGATGTACTTTGGTGGGGAATGATTCTACATGGGCCCTTAATTTAGATAGTACGGACCCAGGTATTGCATTTCCTGAAACGTTTTTTCCTCTGTTGTCAGTTGCTGTTTCATTTAGTTGCAATAGATGGGACAAACGGTAACACTGCTTTGCAGTGTATCCATAGGTTTTTATAAATCCATTTTTACATACTTTTGTACGTTTTCCATTGTGTACTACATAATAAATCACACTGAAAGCCTTGGGTTTCGCGGTTGACGAACTAGACCTGGGTCTTTCCCTTGCAATCTGACTAACTTCCATAACAGATTGGATGTAAATGTCCTGTTCCGTTTTGGTTGTCATGTTATGTAGTTTGGCGAATATTTTAATCATATCTTTTTCAGTGAAAACTCCAAGGCAATTGGATTTGCAACTGAAACAACAAAAGACTTTATTGTAACAGTAATTTAGAGAAAAAGATATTGGAGATAAGTAAATGACTTTGAGGTTAGGTTTTAGTAGCCTAATATTACTTCGAAATATACACAAGATTAAAGTATCAGTAAAATCGTATTTAAACCAAAATGTACAAATTAACAACAATGAATAAAACAATATTTACCTGCAAAAATTTGAGCCTGGTTTTTTAGCTGGTACAGTTTTGCCAACCCAGTTTACATGTTCTTGTCCAGCTACTTTAGACTTCTTTATTATATTCCTTTTATATTTGTCATCATTCGTAACACCTTTTCTTTTCTTGTTTATTCCCATTCCCCATTCCTCATCTGAACCACTCATTTTAATCTAATTATTAACCACAGTAAAGACGACAACAATCATCAATAAATACAGCACAATATTGTCTGACTAAACTCAGCTGTGAGGATAGTTCGAATATTTGCCACGCAGCTCTAGCGCCGCAACTGTTTACCGCAGAAAGAAAACGTGTCCTGGACTAGTTTCTTTTCTGCAGTAAATAGAATATTGAAAGCGTTGCCATGCCAATACTAATATGCGGACGTGTTTCCTTTTTGTAGAAAACGTTGCGTTTTGCTACTGGAAACAATTTTATTAAAATACACAAAATTCGTACATATTGGACTTGTTGCCTTTCTGCAGTTTGCGATTCAATTGTATACTTGGACAAAAGTAAACATACAACATTTTCCATTCTAATTTTGGAGGCCTTTTATTAGAAATATTGAAATTTTAATTATTGCACACGTTAGTTTACATGTTTAGAAGTATGAAATTGAAAAAAAGTGAAAAACCGAAATTTGTTGGCATGTTACTTTGTCGATTTGTATGTAATGATGTATTCGCCAAAATTTTAAATACATAATCTCTTTCTAAATTTTGGTGGATACCTAATTATTTTCGGTTAGTTTGTTAAGTTTATTATTCATTCAGTAATGCTTATTGATTATTCATTCATTAATGCTTATTGATTACTCATTTTTGGGTAAATATAGAGTTTAACTTATGGCACCACATTAGTAGTAAACAAAATGTTATTCTATTAATCCATTTGCTTTATTAATTTTCAATATTTTGCCGGTCGCACCTTCGAGCCTGATTCACTTTATTACCCTTATAATAATTACCAAAAAGACTCACGATAGATTTTGGAATTTAATTAAACTGATGGATATCTCCTCACATAAAGGGCATTAAAAGCCGAACATGGTCTACTGAATATGTTTATAGTATATCGATTACTAAATTTTTTGATGATGGTATAGATAGTAAAAACGAAATCTGTTTATGCACGTACAATATTCAAACAAAAGCGCATTATGAATAGCATATTTTCCATTAAATAATACATGGATTTTACAGTCAGCCATTTGTTGTAATGAAGAATAAAATTAAATCATCATAATATTGTTAATTTTTGATTGTTGAGTGAACGAATTTGTGTACAGTTCAGTAAATATAAAACCATTATCATGATCATTACTTTTGTCTTTACAACTAACCCAGTGATTCTCAACCTGTAGAGCACTTTTCCCTAGTGGGACCTGATTTAACCAGTTAAGAATATAAAAAACATCAACAACATTGACAAATTTACTATTATCAAAGCAAAACAACATTGCGACAAAATAAAAAATAAAATACATATGAACACTGATAAACAGGTACAATTATAAAGAGCATTGAATCCCAAATTAATAACAAATTTAATGTATATTAGTGACTCTCAGTTATTTTTATATATTTAGCTGCGATCTATATGCTTGGTCTTCAAAGCAGCCATCGCGGAAAATCCTGTTTCGCAAAGAATAGATGTTGAAAACGGTAACAGTATACGGAACGTATTTTTAGCTCAGAAAACTCATCATTTACCCTTGACCAAAATTTAAAGAGGGATGTATTATTAAACTTTCTGTTGATTTTAGAATTTGCCATAAAGTCTATAAATGTTTCTTTTCTGTAATTTTAAATGGTAACTACGTATTAGTCGGTCATTAGCAAAAAATTATCTTTTATTAAAAGATAATTTTTTGCGGTCATTAGCAAAAAATTCTTCTTTTAATAAAAGAAGTTTTTTTGTTCTTCTTCTTCAAGTGCCATCTTCGTTCCAAAGGTTGGCGATCATCAGGGTTATACGTATTTTCGAAACTGCTGACCGAAACAATTCGTTGTTGCTACAGCTATACCATTCCCGTAGATTCTTTAGCCAGGAGTTTCGTCTTCTTTCTATGGACCTTTTTCCTGCTATTTTCCCTTGCATAGTGTCCCAAGTATTGCAGTTTTCATTTTTTGATCGTAAATATGACTTCCTTTTCTTTATTCATTCTTCTCAAGACCTCGACATTTGTGACTCTTTCGGTCCATGATATTCTCAGGATCCTACTATACATCCACAGCTCAAATGACTCTAAGTTTTTGATATCAATCTTTTTCAACGTCCATGACTCCATTTCGTAAAACAGCACAGAAAGTATGTGACATCTCATTAGGCGAAGTTTCATTTCAAGGCTCAAATCTCTTCCGCAGAACACTCTCTTTATTTTAGTGAATATGGATCTGCCTTTTTCTATTCTTATTTTGATTTTTGCTAAGCTATCGTTGTCTTAATTTATGAAAGTGCCTCAATATTTGTATTTGCTAACTCGATCGATAATTTCATTGTGTAAATATAAATTTTGGACATTTTGTGTTGATTTCGATATTACCATAAATTTATTTTTCTTTATATTCAAAGATAGTCCATATTCTTCGCTGCAGTCTGCTATCTTATTCACCAATGTCTGTAGCTCTTCAAGTGTTTCTGCGATCAGAACGGTGTCGTCGGCAGATCTCAGATTGTTAAATCTAACACCTTTTATGTTAATACCTACGGATTGCTGAGATAGTTTCTATTCATTACGTCTTTGGAATAGAGATTAAACAGGGTTGATGACAGTATACACCCTTGTCTCACACCTCACTTTATTTCAATTTCTTTAGTGGTATTATTCAGGTGTCAGGAGTCTGATTAGGTTATTATGCCGCACTTTATCAAAGGCCTTGTTGTAATCTATGAAACACATGAATACATTTTGATTTATGTCAAGACATCTTTGAGACATAACGTTCAGTGCAAACAACGCCTCTCTTGTTCCGAATCCATTTCGGAATTCAAATTGGGTATTATTGATGTCCATTTCCAGTTTTCTGTGTCCACTAGAGTGTGTAATTTTTAGGAATATTTTCAGTACATGGCTCATCAGACTGATTGTACGGTAATTACTACATTGTTTGGCATTTATCTTTTTGGTATACTAACAAAAGTGGATAAAAGCCATTCTTGTGGTATTTTTCGTGATGTATAAATGCTATTGAAAAGTTTAACTAAAATGTGAATCGAGTCTTATTCTATTAGTTTAAGGATTTCCGTTGGTCTTTCATCTGGACCTGGAGCTTTACCATTTTTCATTCTTTTTAGTGCGTACATTACTTCCTCTTCCGTTATTTCTGTACCTTCGTCTCCTTGTATGTTACTTAGCTCAGATTGTTGTCTATCATCTGCAAAGAGTTCTTCAACGTAGTTTTTCCATGTCTTCAACTGTTCTTCTAGTTCTATTATTATGTTTCTGTTGACATTATACAGGGTATTTGGCTGCTTATGTTTTTGTGTACCTGCAAGTTCTTTCACTTTTTTATGTACATTAAAAATATCAGTTTTTGCCTGCAATTGCTCTATTCCTTTACATTTTCTTTTATAAAAATATTCTTTTGCTATTCTGATTTCTATTTTGATTTCTTTCTGTATTTGTTTATACCTTTGTTCGTTTTTTTTTCGTTATTCTCCGATTGTCCAAGAGAAGAATATCTTATTAGTCATTCACCTTTTCTTTATTTTTGGTTTTTCTTTAGTCAGAATTTTCTTCGCAGGACCTGTTATCGCCACTTTTACGTTTTGCCATTTTTTATCTATGTTGTTCGTTGGCTGAGATGTTTCCATTTCATGAAGTATTTTCAAATTATTATTAATACATTTTTGGAGTTTCTCCTTTACCTCCAGGTTACATAAATGACTAACGTCTATCTGATTTGCTCTTCTTTTCTGCTCCAATCTTTTTAGTTTAATACTCATTTGCGCTATTAGAGGGTTACGGTCTGAAAAGACATCTGCGCCTGGGTAAGCTTTAACGGATTTTAAAGAGTTTCTGTATGGTTCGTTTATCAGTAAAAAATCAATCTGGTTTTGAATTATTCTTTCGTCGTTGTCCTGGGTTGATTTCCATGTATAAAGTCTTCTCTTTGTTAAGTTGAAGAATGTATTAGATATAATGATGTTATTCTCCTGGCATAATTAAAGTAGTCTATCACCTCGTTCAATTTCTTTTACCGAGTCCGTATTCTCCTGCATGTGTGCCACTTTTTCCTTTACCAATTTTTGAGTTAAAATCACCTAGAATTACGGTGATGTCTCGTGGTTTCGTCGATTTTAATACTTGATTGATTTCTTCGTAGAATTGTTTAATTTCGTCCTCGGATTTATCTGCAGTAGATGCATAGATCTGTATGATATTAAGTTTACTTGTGTTTGTTTGTAGTTGAAGAAATAAGAGCCGATCTGATACTGAAGTAAAATTAATGACCGATTGCATCATAGACTTAGATACGAAAACTGTTACGCCGTGTCAGTGTTGAGTACTACTATTTCCGGAGTAATATACCATGCCATTTGTTGTCAAAAAACTGCCAGAATTTGGCCACCTTGCCTCACTAATGCCTAGAATGTCGACATTTAATCTTTGCATTTCTTGTATTATATTATGCATTTTGCCTGGATCATACATACTCCTAAAATTCCATGTACCAATTTTTAATACTCTCTTGGATGTTTTTCTATTTTTTTTAAGAGTGGTATTTAGTACTTCACAGGGATTTTGCTGGTTGACGATCCGGGAGGCCCTGTGGTCTTCTTGTGATATACCCATCATTCCGAAGCCAGGTCTCCGACTCCCATGATCAGTGGTTCACGTGGCTTTTTGTTGTACAGTCATGATGATCGTACTAAAGATATCCATGATGGATCTTTAACGTAATGGTTTATCCTTGACTTCTACATCCTTATGCCGTTGACTAGTAAATAGTTCTCCGCCTTTAGTGTCAATTTCTTGACCCCAGGACAAAAGAGTGCCCTTTCACTTGCGTACAAACCTAAGTTGGTTAACAAGTGGCGACTGCTTATTCCGGCAGACACTCGGTCGCCAGAGCCTCGTCAGTCATCTAGCAGGGTGCACCTCACACGGGCAGGTGAGGTTGACACTTGGATAGGAGAGGCTGTATGTTGCGCGTCACTATCCCTTACACCCCTAATTTTTTGTTAAAATCGCTAAATGATTTTCAATGGGGTCAAAAACAACTTTTATGTGTTGTTTTTCAACCTTGTAAGTTTTATTATATTCATCTACATTTGCAAACATTTTGGGTTTTTTGCTTTAAATTTCTGATCCACAATTTTAATTTTCTAATAAATGCATCAGTTCTCAAAAAAGCTAAAGGTCCAAAATTATTTAGTTTCTCGACTACGTCTACCAAGTAGTAAAATAAATATCAAAATATCAAAAATAAATCAGCGCGAATCATCTTGGCTCTCGGTCCATTTTCTTTTTCTAGAAAAATTGCGATTTCATGTCTTAATTCAATAACACGTAAAAATTTCCCACGTAATAACCATGATACCTCACAATGAAGTAATAATGTTGAATGTACTGTACTCACGTCTTTACAAAGTATAGAGAAAAATCTAGTTTTCAATGGTCTCATTTTTATGTAATTAACTACTGTTACAACCGTAGTTCGTACAATATTCAGGAAAGGAGACATTTTTTTGGAAGCCAGAGCTTTTCTTTGGATCATATAGTGTGTTTATATACACATTAAAAACTTTTGCTTCACAAGCGCTTGTAGACTTTGAAATTTTCCGGACATTGCACGAGCATCCTCGGTGCATATTCCGATGCACTTCACTCTATTTTTGCTTCGTTTATATATTCATTTAATATAGCAAATAATGTAAGCGATGTTGCTTCCAATGCTATTGGTTTGCACAAAAGTAGTTCTACTACCACTGATGTACTATCACAAAATTAAACGTAGGTAATAAAATAAGCGAACTTTGAAAATAACGCTATTATCGAGCACAAGTTAATTAAATCTAGCCCAAGTACTTTCGCTTAAAATAGCATCTTCAGGGGCATTTCGTCAAAATGTAAACTATCCGGCAAGCGTAGAATGTGGAAACATTAATAGTGACATAAAATTGTACAAAACACTACACTAAAACGAGGACAAACAGTTTAAAATTACTTAAAGATTCTACGCTACATTCTCTGTCAGTATCTGAGATTTTGAGATACTGGCAGAGAATGTAGCGTAGAATCTTTAAGTAATTTTAAACTGTTTGTCCTCGTTTTAGTGTAGTGTTTTGTACAATTTTATGTCACTATTAATGTTTCCACATTGTACGCTTGCCGGATAGTTTACATTTTGACGAAATGCCTCTGAAGATGCTATTTTAAGCGAAAGTACTTGGGCTAGATCTAATTAACTTGTGCTCGATAATAGCCTTATTTTCAAAGTTCATTTATTCGAGCATTCAACAGCATTTCAATCAACAAATAAAATAAGCATCTTTATTGCTATCTGTTGCCTCATCAAGCTGAACCGAAAACAGCTTTCCATGTAGCTAATTTTGTACATCTTTAGCTATATCACCAATTTGACAGATAGAAGTATCGTTTGATAGAGGTAGAGACTCCAATTTTTTGGCAAAATTATCTCCAAACATAGTTTCTACAATTTGAATTGCAGCTGGCAAAATAAGCTCTCCACCAATGGTGTGAAGCTTTTTACATCTGGTTATTTAATATGAGACTTTATCAGAAGCATGATTAAATCTGAAGAAAAAAAAAACATTTGAAAATTTAGTTGTTACAAAACATTTCAAAGTAAATAATTAATGAAAAAAGTGTTCTTTTTATTTAAGTATTCTATTTTATATTTTTATATGACGCATACAAGCGGCTCAAATTGTTTTTAACAAGCTTATTTGTTAACTCTTGTTGTGTTTTTATTTATTTACATTAAACATTAATTTGTTTTGTTATATTATCCACTTTTGCAATAATTATGTGACATATTTGATATAAAATGGGTTCAGGATTTTTTTATACTTTATCAACTATGTCACTGTTTGCTTTTAATGTTCTAACACAACGATGCTTACACGTAAATCAGGACATATTTGTGTGTTTCCTAGACTATAACAAAGCATTTGATACAGTAAAACATAGGCCACTGATGCAAATACTGGAAAATAAAAATATTGATACAAGGGACATGCGAGTGGTAAGGAATCTATACTACAAACAAGAAGCTACAGTAATATGCAACAAATGTTGTGTAGCCGAAACCTAAGCCTAAAGCTGAAAATACGGATGCTTAAATGTTATGTTTTCTCGGTCCTGTTATATGGGGTGGAGGCGTGGACACTAAATAAGCAATGTATGGGTAAGCTGGAGGCATTTGAGATGTGGGCGTACCGAAGAGTGTTAAAAATCTCCTGGAAGGATAAGATAACTAACCAAGTTGTATTAGACAGGATGAACAAACAAAAGGAGGTCGTATTGAGTGTTAAAATGAGGAAACTACAATACCTGGGACATATTACACGTGGGAATAAATATCAACTGTTACCACTAATTATGCAAGGAAAGATTGAAGGTAGGCGCAGCATGGGTGGGAGAAGAGTGTCATGGTTGAGAAACTCAGGGAGTGGTTTGCTTGCACTTCCATACAATTGTTACCATGTATACCATTTTTTAAAGTCAAAACGTTACACGTCACAATTTATATAAGGTGACTAACATTAGAGTTGAGTAGAGAAACCACATTTTCCTAACACAGCTAATAATACGAAACCCATACGGAACTGCCATCTTTTATAGGCGTCAACATAGTATAATAATCAGAAAAATGTAATCATCATTATATTGGGAATTTCAGAAATATATCGATTAAATAACCAAAAATATTTGTTATTATTAATAATATAAATTTTATAAAATAACACTTTTAGTCTAATATTCCACAAAATACTAATTTTAATTAAATATATTAGACAATTGTATGCAACTGATACGGGAACACTTCTTCTTCAAGTGCCTGTCCGTTGCGAACGTTGGCTATTAACATGGCAATTTTGATTTGTTTGCGGCGCTTCTGAATAGTTCGACCGATGTGAGCCCGAACCACTTCCGCAGATTTTGGAGCCACGAGTGTCTTCTCCTGCCTGGCCCTCGCTTACTGTCTATTTTTCCCTGGACAATCAATTGTAGCAGACGGTACTTATCGTGTCTCAATATGTGGCCTAGATATTCAAGCTTTCTCTGTTTAATTGTATTCACGATTTCTTTCTCCTTTCCGATTCTTTGGAGTACCTCTATGTTGGTGACATGTTCGGTCCAGGATATACGAAGAATGCGTCGGTACACCCACATTTCGAATGCTTTTAGTTTTCTCGTTAGCGTCTCCGTCAGCGTCCAGGCCTCCACGCCATACAGCAAGATCGGAAAAATGTAGCATTTAACTATACGTAGTTTTAGGGGAAGAGACAAATCCTTGCTTATGAGGAGCTTTTTCATATTGCTAAATGCTGCTCTAGTTCGTTCTATTCTCGCCTTAATTTCTATGGTCTGTTCCCATTTTGCATTTACGTTGGTGCCAAGGTACACATAAGATTCTACATGGTCAATTAATATGTTACTTATCCGTAATTGTCGAGCAGGTTGTTGCTTTTTGCTTATCAGCATCCACTTTGTCTTCTTGAAGTTGAGGCTCAGGCCGTATTCCTCACTAACTGAATAAAGTCTTTCCATTACTTGTTGTAATTCGTCTATGGTACTGGCAAGGATCACCGTGTCGTCGGCGTATCTTATATTGTTCGTTAACTCGCCGTTTATTTTAATGCCCTCATTTGCATTTTCCATACATTTGTTAAATATTTCTTCGGAATACATATTGAATAGGAGTGGGGATAATATACACCCTGACGGACACCCCTTTTGATCTGTATGCTTTCAGTGAGTTCGTTGCCAATTTTTGCTCTTGCTGTTTGACCCCAGTATAGGTTTGACACAATTCGAATGTCCTTGTCGTCAATATCTGTCTTTCGCAGAATACCTATCAATTGTTCATGATTGGCATTGTCAAATGCTTCTCTAAAATCTACAAAGCACAGATACACGTCTTTATCAACGTCTCTACACCGTTGTATAAGCACCTGGAGAGCGAAAATTGCTTCTCTAGTTCCAAGTGCTTTCCGAAAACCAAACTGCGATCTATCAATATTTGACTCACATTTATCATATATTCTTCTGTGAATGATCTTAGTGAACGCTTTAGTGACATGATTGATCAAGCTTATGAGCCGGTAGTCATCACAAATCTGGGCATTTGGTTTCTTCGGGATTGTAATAAATGTTGACTGTAGCCAGTTCTCCGGGATTTTACCGCTATTATATATGTTGTTAAAAAGTACAACTAGATTGTCAAGGAACTGTTTGTCTGATTTACATAGGATCTTTAATATTTCGCAGGGTACATTGTCCGGACCTGCTGACTTATTGTTTTTTAGTGCTGCAATGGCATCTTCTATCTCAGATTTAAGAATTGAAGGTCCTGTTTCTCCTTCTCCATATAGGTGATCATCAGTCCTGTTAGATGCAAATAATTTTTCTATGTATGATTTCCATGTTTTTAAGATCGTTGATGGCTCCGAGATAAGATTTCCATCGCTATCTTTTATGCTGTTGGGTGACTTATTGAATTTCCTCTTGTTTGTCATCGATTTTATTTTTTTGTGCATATTGTAACTGTCGTATTTTCGTTCGTATTGTTCTATTTCCCTGCATTCGTTGGAAAACCATTTTTCTTTGGCTTCTCGAATTTTCGTTCTTATGGTTTTGTGGATCTGCTGGTATTTTTCTGCATTTTTATTCTTGAATTTACGTCTTTCATGCATCATATCCATTATCTCATCAGACATCCATTCTTTCTTTTTTCGTCGGTCTCGCTTTAATAGAGTCGCGCATGTGGTTTGGATTGCTTTCCTCGATTTATCCCATCTCTCTATTATGTCCGACGTGTTCTCGTTAATGTCCTTTATTTTCTTTCCTAGTTGTTCTCGTACTTTTATTTCGGTTTCTGGGTTAGTGAGTTTTTTAATATCGATTGTGTTTAAATTAGATCTTTCCTCGAGCCGTTTTACTCTCATGACCATTCTGCATACCAACACATTGTGGTCCGTAGGAACATCGGCACCTGGGTACGTTTTTGATGATTTTATCATGTTTTTATATCTTGTTGGTACTGCTATATAATCTATCTGATTTCTAATGATGTTGTCAGGTGAGTCAGCGGGGGATTTCCATGTGTAAAGTTGACGTTTGGGGAGCTTGAAGAGTGTATTACTTAACAGCAGGTTATATTCCTGGCAGAAGCATATAAGTCTATCACCGCTATCGTTTCTCTCCCCTAGGCCGAAGTTTCCCACGATCTCATTCACCTTCACCTTCACGGGAACACTACAAATTTTAGTGACAGTTAAGCGTGTGGCAAAATTGTTTAAAGTGTTGCCGCGTTTTTAGAGTAAGAATTTTGTTTATGTTTTGATTTCTTACATAAGTTGGTAATAATATATTATATATTAATAAATAATATGTATAAATACATATTAAATTTAGATTATTAGCTTTAAAAACCAATTATTGTTGTATATTGTGATTGTGTTATGCCAAAACAATTAAATAGTCTGTAGAAAGCTGACAAGCTTTTATATAAGATAGATTATTCTGAACAAGGAATAATGGCGGGACGTTGTTACAATTATTACTTTAAAAGAGGTAAGTTTAAAATTTAGAATACATAATTTTCTATTAAAACGTTTTCTTATGTATTATAGTGTGTTGCAGTAATCTTAAAATTAAGAGTAGGGATGACGGTTTTTGACAAAACACCGGTTTTAGGTTATACCAGTTTTTTATACCAAGAACTTTAGTTGTGTGATCATTATTATCAAAAATCGGCTTTGATTTGTTACCTTTTTGTTAAAAACAATCAAAATGTGTTTAATTTTTAAGCAATCTTATACATTGTGTTACAGATATGTTTCTCGCACACCTCTACTTATCTGTTGCGTATTCGTGCTATTTCCATCTAATGTTACCATAGCATGTTTTTTCCAATAGGGCTTTCTCAGTACAAAGTTTGGAGAGAGTATTTATCATATTTTTTTTGCTCACGGGCACTCTATCTCTAAAATTCTTATTATTTATTATAGTAAGTGGTTTTATATGATAATTTATATATGTGACCTAAAACCTCTTTCTTTAATTGTAAAAATCAGCTAAACATTGAAGTAAATAAATCCTAAAACATTTATTTCACTTCTTCAAGCCCTCCATATTTCTCTCATTTATCCCTCAGCCATTTTAAAGCTTAATCACAACAAAACTTGGCCGTTTGGGACCGTCTTCAATATGTTACAACTCCGTGGTGTACACGATGGCTGAATATTTCATTTCGAAATGTGTCCCTTTGCTACGACTTTGTATCAACGTCGAAATTGTTTTATACAGAAATGCGAATTTTACCGCAAATATTTACTTCACAAATAAAGTCCTGGATGATTTCTACATTTCTTGTGAAGTTTTAATCCAATAATTAAATATAAAGGTATTTGAAAAAGGGTAGTTGAAATAAAAATAATTTTATAGCGGAAATTGGTACGTTTACATTTTTTATTAAAGTCAACTGGCCAAAACAAAACAAATTACAAGAATAAATATTTAAGTTAAATAAAAAATTAGATACACTAAGAAACTTTTAAACTTTGAACGTGCAGTTTTATTTTGGGTAAATATGAGGCTTAAAATACCATATATCTACTTATAAGATGCTATTTAATATATGTTTTAAACCCAGATGTGAGAAAACTCTTGAGTTAATACGAAAGTGATTTTAAAACAAAGCGATGTATAACAGACCAAATAGTCTACGTTACATATTGGAAAAATCTTCTTCTTCTTCAGTCTGTGTTCGTCCACTGCTGGACGTAGGCCTCTTCCATTTGCTTCCATCGATTTCTACTTTTGGCAATTCTCATCCACTGCTTGCCCGCGACTTGTTTGATATCGTCTGTCCATCTCTTCTGCGGTTTGCCTACTCCTCGCCTGTTCTCTCTTGGTCTCCAGTATGTTAATCTTTATGTCCATTTTTCTGGATTATCTCGGGCAACGTGTCCGACCCATTGCCACTTGAGCCTTGCAATGCGTTCTGAGACATCAGTAATTTTTGTTCTTTCACGAATGACGTTATTTCGAATCCTGTCTCTCAAACTAATCCCTAGCATGGCCCTCTCCATTGCTCTTTGGGTTGTACTGAGCTGCTCTAAGGTTTTCTTTGTGAAGGCCATGGTCTCCAGTCCATATGTAGTTAGAGGTAATATACATTTGTCATAAACTCTACGTTTTAGACACATTGGTATATCTTTATTCTTCAAAATAAAGCTTAATTTGCCAAAAGCTGCCCAAGACAGTTGTATGCGTCTTTTTCTTCGGTTATTATTTTCTTTGCCGATTTTAATGGTATGTCCAAGATATATATATATATATATATATATATATATATATATAGTGGTCTACATTTTCAAGACTGACGTTGTCAATAACAAGATTAGTTTGTAAATTACTCATTATTTTTGTTTTCTGAAGGTTCATTTTGAGACCTATTTTATTTGACTGCTGGTTTAATTCCTTCAACATTTGCTCCAGTTCCTTGATATCTGTACTAAATAATACTATGTCATCCGCAAACCTCAAATGACTCAATCGTACACCATCAATGTTTAGACCTTTTTCCTCCCAGTCAAGCTGTTTGAATACATTTTCCAATGCTAAGGTAAAAAGCTTTGGTGAAATAGTATCGCCTTGTATAATACCTTTATCAAGGCGCATTTTTTCAGTTTTTTTTGTCTTCATTGATTTTGATGTGGAATGTGGCCTGTTCATAAATGTTTTTAATGAGTGTAGTGTACCGTGAGTCTATTCGAGCATCCTTCAGGGCTGACAAAAAGAACCAAGTCTCAATACTGTCGAAAGCCTTGTGAAAGTCGATAAATGCCATATATAAAGGTACATTATATTCTGTGGTTTTTTCTACTAGTGTTCTGGTGGTTTGTAAGTGATCATTAGCACCAATCCCTTTTCTAAATTCCGCCTGTTCAACCGGTTGATATAAATCAAGTTTTTGTGTTATGCGGTTGGTTATTATTCTTGTTAACAATTTGTATAAGTGTGATAACAAACTTATAGGTCTGTAGTTTTCAATATTAGTAGTGTCTCCTTTCTTGTGTAAAAGTATTATTTCGGCGTTTTCCCATAGGCTAGGTATTCTTTTTTCTGTTAGACACTTATTCAGTAAGACTTCCACAACTTCTACAACGATGTTGCCGCCCATTTTTAACATTTCAGACGTTATACGATCCTCGCCAGGAGCTTTTTTGTTTTTTATTTGCTGTAAGGCATGTCTAATTTCCGAAGAGGTTATTTTAGGGAGGGTTTCCGAGCCGACGTTTAGAATTGTTCTGTGGTCTGTTTCGGGGTTCTGTATAGTAGATGTATAAAGATTCTTCTAGAACGTTTGTATTTCCTTGATGATTTGAGTTTTTTCGGTCACCGTATTCCCTGTTGATTTTTGATTTTAGTTATCTTTGATTTTCCTTTAGTTAAATTTGATTTCAATACTCTCATGTTTCCATTGTTTTCGATGGTTTGCAATATTTGTTTTGTTTTATAAGCCCGCAAGTCTGACCTTATGCTCTTTTTAACTTTATTGTTGATAGCTTTATACTCTGGTAATTCTTTCGATGTTCTTCTTCTCTCTTCCATTAAATTAAGTGTTGTTTGTTTCAGTTTCGTTTTTCTGGGATTTTTATTTTTATCACAGATCTTTTTTGCAGTTGATGTTATGTCATTCGTTAATTTTTGTGTTATTTCATTTATATCTTTCGTGTTAAATACTGGTAGAGGTCCTAGTTTCTTTTTTAGTTCACTTTGATATTCCTCTTGATTCATTTCGAGTGCTTCTATGTTTGGCAATTTATCCTGTGTTAATAATTTTCTTCTATCTAATTTCGTATTTATTTCTATTTGCGTCCTAACTAATCGATGATCACTACCAGTGTTGAAAGAATTTAGTACAGTAAGATCTTTAGCAATGTTTTTGAAGTTAGAGAGTATATAGTCAATTTCATTTTTTACTTTGCCATCTGGGCTTAACCACGTCCATTTTCTCTGCATCTTTTTCTTGTAGAAGGTATTTAAGCAGACTAGTTTTTCTTTGCTGAGGAAATTTACGAGCATATCTCCACTGTGATTTCTACTTCCCAGTCCAAATTTCCAATATATTCGTTGTCGTTGTTATTTTCGTTCTTTCCTATTTTAGCGTTGAAATCTCCCGTAATTATTACGTAATATGTTTTCTATAGGTTTCTGGCTCTTGTAATGTCTTCATAAAGTTGTTCTACCTCTTCATCATCTGCAGAAGAAGTTGGTGCATAACAGTTGATTATTTAAATGCTGTATCTACGATTTAGTTTTATTACCATATAGATAACTCTATTAGAAATCGCTTGGAATTTGGTTACCATGTTTTCAATTCTCTTATGTACTAAAAAAAATGGAAAAAAAATTGGAAAAATCACTAACTCCATATTGGTAGTTTAAACTTCTTCATAGATTTTAAATCAATATGGCTGCTTTCTAATGATACATATAAGCTAAATGAAACCATACATGAACTCAATATAGAGCTATCAATGGGAAAAAAAGTAATCCTAGTTTGTTACTGATAATGTAAAGTTTGGTTAGGCCTACAGGGTATTCCAAGATGTTTTTAATAGTCAATAATTGGGGAAGTAATAATTATTTTTAGTTGAAAATTAAAAAATGTCAATTACACTTACAATACTATCACTTGTTGTACATATGAGATCTGTAACCAATTAATGTGGTTAGTACGATGGAAAACATTAAATTGATCAAGGGGTGAAGGTTAGGTCAGATGAAAGGGTTTTTTTTTATCCAAAACTCAACTAAGTATCACAATGACTGTATTAATATTAATAAATACGCTAAATTTTCAATTTAATGTTTAAATAATTAGAAACAATTAAAAAAAGAAATAATTTTAGAGAAGATGCTTAAAATAACCCCCTTCTGCTTAAAAACAAACGTCAAACCTAGGCAGTTCACTTGTACATATCATCTAGCTTGTATAATTTTTTATTTATAATTTTAGATTTTTAGTTATCAACGATTTCTTTTAAATAACCCCATACTCAAAAATCTTCTTGTGATAGCGCAGGTAATTTTGTTATATATAAGTGCATCATGTTGTTGTCATACCATAAATTCTCTTTCGGGTAAAGAAATATTCTCCAGTGACAAAGGTAGCACATTTTACAGTAAATCTCTGACTATTTATCAATTAAAAAAAAATTAAACTTATTAGAAGCCCATTAATTCACACCAAACGTAAATTTCCCATCTAGTTTGAAATAAGGTTTCCCTTAAACAGTGCGGATTTGCTACTGACCAATATTGCGAGTTATGGCGATTTACAACCCAATCATTATGGAAACAATCTTAATCACTCCACAAAATTCTGGTTAAAAAGTTATAAGTGTCATGCATCATTACTTGCATTATGGCGATGAAGGTTAGTCTTTGATCCAAGTGAGTGGATCCAAATCATAAACCAAACATGGTTTAAATAGTTGATAATGGTGGTTGTTTTTTAAAATTCTCTAAAAAGTTTAAACTTTAGTTGAAGACAATCCAGTTTCTGTAGCAATGGATCTTATGGATACATGTGGAGATTATTCCACAGGATACATGTGGGGATAAAAGTTACACAAGACGGTGTTCTTCTTCTGGGAAATCGTTACATCTATATGGCTTGGGTATTTCGAGCATTTTTCCTACATTCACCATAAATCAACAACATAACTACGTATTCACTAGGTGTAAATAGAAAAGGCATCTTACTGATTACGTGAACTCATGATAAATAAACAAACATGTTTATATTAAAAGTTTGCAATTGAATAATTAAAATTAGTATTTTAGCTAGTGTGCAACTTCAAAAAAAGTTAGCAAATGAACACAGAATAGTATGAAAGTCAATTTTATGAAACCACATTAGAAATTTGGGGTTTGGTTAAAGACTTGGGAAATTGTTATGAAAAACGATATACAGAATTAGAATGAACATAAAAATGTATATAGAAACATATCAAATAACACTTCATACATAAGACAACACACAAACACAAACAACAAACAAAGTATAAAGAAATGTTATCTCTTTTGGTGTGCTCCATAGAGCGTGATGACAGTAATCTACAGGTTTTCTCTATATATGTAGCATTTACAGCGAAGCAAAGCAAATTTAGAACATTTAAGTTCATAGACACTTTATTCATGTAGTTGATACGGTCTTTTGAGTTGGTGAAACACTGACATAAACAAGTTGTTATGAACTTTAAAAGAAATTCGGATGTTATGAACTAATCGTTTGCTGAGGTTATTAATTTGAGCAGAAAGGCTCTGATTATAGTATTAAATACTTTTGTTAAATAGCTGTCTACACCAAACTCTATATACATACAAAACAATTCAAACATCTGTCTTTGTTTAATAATAACTCAACATCATACTTGAATTTTCCATTTAAATTTCAGATATCAAATGTTAATTTAAAAAATAAAGGGCCTTATTAATATCTCTTTTATCATAGTTCCATAAGGTACACGTATTAATTCTAGCCTTCTTTAGATTAAAACATTTTTAGTTTTCACACACAAAAACAAGTATTTCCACATACACAATAGTTTCATCTCAAGGTTTAAATATAATTTTTAGGGTATACCACACTTCACTCCCAACATATTGATGTTTGCTACTGTAATAGGGAACAAAAAATTAAAAAATTTAAAAACAATTCAAATTTCTCAATACATTGTTGGCTGGTGTCATATTAAGGCACATACTATTAGTTATATTGACTGCTTTCTTCATGCATCCATTCAAAACTGTCATTTTAATTAGTTGCCATTTAGAACCCATTCAAACATTGTCTAAGCGTCAGCAACAAACCCTATTGGAAGCTTATTGGGAGTCTTACGTTGTCATGCAGGGTATCCGTTTAAATGTAATACATAATACGTTTTGTAACTTTATAAAGGTTGTTACCCAAATATTTAGTGTCTTGATTCATATATACATAGTAAGTATTTAACCACATTGCTATTTAAAGTATTTAACTTAAGTCAAAAGTCAACATTTACGTTTGCATTAACTAAAGTGGAAATACCTATTCCAGGTAATTCCAGGTATACACTGATGATGGACTTTTTAGACCACACACGTTCTGTGATGTAGTCCAAAAGGTTCTTTTAAATATATACCTTTTAAAAAATATTTTTAAATAAAACTTGTGATTTACGGTGTACAGCCAACTTAAGGAGTTTTATTTTCTTTGTGAACCTATTTACTTATTTTTAGATGAACTGCTAAGATATATGGGTTCATATACGAATCGTTTTTATTAAATATTGATGTTGCAAAACCTTTTTGTTTTATTCTCCACTTTTATGACCGATAACCCTCACACAAATATCCTCGTAAACTAAATTTTGTAAATATGTACAAACCACCCCTATCTGCTGCTAATTGAGAAAAAATTCAATATAATTTGTACACTCATTTTATCTATTGCACTTTTGACTGAGATTTATTTTCAGCCCAAAAAACGAAACGAAAACAAAAAAATTGTCAAAAACATCTGTAGATTCATACTTTTATACAAATACCAGATCAAGTATCTTTCTCTTGTGACAATATCTAAAAAATTATATTGCAAATTGAAGAAATTTAGTTTACAAAGTTTTTTTCAACGATACCGAATTCTACACTTATTGTAACAATGATTATTCCCATAACAAATGCCTTATTGATATACCTTCTTTTAATATTGCCTTTCATTTAAATTGAAGATGTTTATTTAAATACCAAATATGTTTTCATTGAACCCAATCTATACGCGCTTTCAATTTGAGATCCGTAGATACACGGGAAAACCATCAGAACCGGCTTTTTAACTCTTGTTTGTCTTTTTAAATAAACTGAATTAAAATTTTAAAATTTTATTTGTTATATATTTTCTACACGTAAATCTAAATTAAAAAAACATATTACAGGCATAAATTTATACAAATGTTTATGTTTATAGACAAATATTGATGTAGTTAGGTACACAGAACTATGTCATGATAACTGATAGAAGTGTTTTATCTACGTTTCGGATGTTGACAATCACCAATGCAATAAGAACTTTGTTAATAACAACTTTGGACAATAAGATGTAGCAAACCATACGTTTCTTCTATGTGAGCACGAGCGGCGAACCTATTTAATGTAGTACCAAAATGTTCGTAATAAAATGTACCTAACTTTTCTACACAAAATCTTTTAATCGAAGTAATAAAAGATTTTGTAAATAAACGAAAAAAAAAGGAGAAAAATCTCATTTTTTAATAAATTTGACATTACAATTTTATATATAGAGACATTTTCTGGAATTTTTCAGATATCTGAACTAAATGATCAAAAAGGTATAGCAATTTTTATCCGAGTATAAGTAGCGCCCAACTTCATTTATTTATAGGGATTGTAATACGTGCAAGAAAAGACCCTTGTAACCCTTCGAATGTCGACTATATTTGTTAATAAAAATACTTTTGTATTACATCATCATCATTCTGGCTTTACAAACCTGCTTGGGTTCTAGTCTTAATAATTTCTCTTTAGTTTTCTGTATCCATCGCATTCCTTTACTGAACACATATTTCCATATACTATTTTAAACACTTAACAATTAAAAGAAATGGAACAGTAGCTGGTACTGTAGACTAGCGCGAAGGTTAATACTAAAATTTAAATATTATTTCTAAAACTGAATATAAAGTACGTTTAATATTTATTTATAATTAATACTTTAAACAAGTTATACTATATTAAAATAATTTAATACATTATTATGTTTGCTCCTATTGCCACCTTGTAACTTACTAACAAAGGATACATTGTTTACTTCTGACAAAACTGTCATATTCAAACAAAATATTAAATTAATAATCTTTATGAGTCCGTCATTGCATAGATTATAAAAATTCAATTCGTTAATTTGTAAATTGTTTATTTAACCGAGCAATTTGTTTAAACAATTTAAAATTAATATTTATTTTGCAAAATTTAACTTTTCGCTTATTAGTAGTAGTAGTAAAATAGGGTATGAAAGGGTATGTAACTTAAATATTTATGTATTTCAGTTATAAATAATATCTTTTAAAATTAAATCTTACAAAAAAGTAATTTTTTATTTGAAAATGAAATCTTTACGTGTTAATTTTTCTTGAATTATGCTTATATATTATATAATTACTTTTCCTGACTGAAAAATTTTACTAATATTGATGGCGTCACGACCAAAAGGCATAAGCGCCAACATTTCTAAATTTATGTTTTGGTATCAAAATAAAATACATTTTACGCATTATCTACTATTAAAAAGACGCAGCTGTAAAAAAATTCCAACTCAACTAAAACAGGCTTTGAATTTTCTAACCGCCAATCGAGTTTCTTCAAAATCAGTAAGCAACAAGATGCGTAGTGGAAGATTTGCTTAGAAGATAGGTTGTAATGATGTTATAAACATAATGACTCTTTAAACTCAGAATCAGATTCATCATACTTGACAGTATTTCTTAAAAATGAGACTGAAATTGACAGCATTAGTTCTAGCACATCAACTGGTTCAATTTCTAGTAAAACATCAAGTAGTTCATCTCAAAGCACTCTACCTAAATGTAAATGACAAAAGAGAAAAAAAGGAAAGTATTTTATTACGTTATTGAAAGTTACGTAACTTGGGGGAAAGTTATTGTAATTAAAAAAACGAACGCATTGCTGAAAAAGTTTTGCTTTTTAATCCATGTTTAAGCAAAAAATAAGTCAATCAATGTAATAGCTTTAGCACTGAGGAGAGAAATAGTATTTTTTTTTAAATTTGAAACCAAAGTAATAATTTGGATAAGAAAAATTTCATTAATGGTTGCGTTAATGACATACCTGTGAAGAGAAAAAGAACAGTTTCTGATTCATGTCGTAATCTAACTTATCAATACTTTCTTTTGAAAAATGATATACAAAAACGGGTTTGCTTACAATTCTTTAAAAATAATCCAAATATTAAACATTGGTACGGTATGATATTAAAGGAAGAATTGAAGTTAACCATGAGAATAGCGGGAAACATGAACCTAAACCTAAAATTACTCCAGAACAAATGTTAATATTTAAAGATTTTAATGAGGGTTTTCCTGCTGTCCCCTCGCACCACTGTCGAGGGTCGACTAAAAAATTGTATCTACCAGCAAACACTAAAAGCATTTCAAATCTGTATAAAATGTACACCATAAAAATAAATGAAAATAATGGCATCCCCTTTAAATAAATATCTACTTTTAAAAAGTACTTCAAAAAAGATTATAACATTGGTATTCATGTACCTAGAAAGGATAAAGGTTCCACATGAAAAATGTTACGTTTTAATAGTTTTTGTTGTTTTTTGAATACTTTTTCAGTTTATTTTCTTGTTATGCTTAATATAACGTGATGATTATATTAACTTAATTTTTGTATGATATTTTTTTACGCCAATATAACTCTAAGAAACTCATAAATATATTGTGTAAGTATTGTTTATTTTGTATTATTTTTACTTAATTGTTATGCTTTAAAATGAAAAAAATTATTCTCCATTTTTTTATAGTTCCGTAAAATTAAAAGTTCCTAAGCGACATTTTTTGATCAAATATTTTTTTCCAAATATGGTAACCGCCTTTTAAAAGGCTTAAACACCAGAGAACCTAACATTAAAGACGTAAACACCAAAATGTTTATAACAATTGTTTGATAACTAACATATGGTACTCAAAATGCCTCAGTTCAATAATAATAAAACGCCAAAAAAATGTAAAAACATAAATTAATATTAAGCGATATTAAACGTTTTTTTGTCTCCTGAAAAAAAAAATGTCAATGGCGCTTATGTTTTTCTATCGTGACACCGTCGATATGTCTTAAATAAATTCATTGTTATAAACTTATTATAAAATTATAAATAAAAATAGTAACATTAAGTAAGTTAAATGTAATATATTAAAATTATATACACAGAATAATCTTATATTTTTTATTTATAATCAAATAAAATTTATAACAATTTGTGTAAAATATGTTTTTAATGTATTTGAGAAAAAGTAATCGTAAAACTAATAAGCATAATTTAAGAAAAATCAAGAAGTATGGGTTTGATTTAAAAAATATTATTTTTTTTTTAATTTATTGTTAAAAGATAATATCTATAACTGTAATATATAAATGTCATCATATTCACTAACCTGTATGCGTTTACTGCTGGACATACTCCCTCAGCTCTTTCCATCTGTTTTTGTCTTGTACGGCTTGCATTCAGTTAGCTTCAGGTCGGTAATACATAAAGGTATAAATAATTTAATATTTCATTACTTTTTCTACTACTAATAATTTTTGAAATATAAAAATAAGAAAAGTAAATTTTTGGAAAATAAATATTAAATTTAAATTGTTAAACTACTTGTAGGCATTATTCGATTTAATAAATAACTCACATATTAACTAAATGATAATTAAATATTTATGTCACTAGGTATCCTAAATAGAAAAAACATAAATTTTCGTTAACTAATATATTGCAAAGTATTAGTTTCTGAAATAGTAAAATCGCTTCTAAAAAGGCTAAAACTTTTTTTCTCTGGTGAATTTAAAAAAAAGTTGGTTGTAAGGGTTGTAGGACATTATGCTTATTTGGAATTTGTGTAAAATTATTGTTACAACTATAATAACCTAAATGTAGATAAAAGATTTTTTGGATAAACAGTATCAATTTTTCAATAACTATTAGTGAAATTTCTTAAAATTTTTAAAACTGCATATTTGTGACATGATTCTTATTCTTAAGCAAAATAATTATTTTTTTCTATAGCTAATGTTAAAGTGCTGCTATAACAACTGTTTTGAGTAGATAAAGTATCACTTTAACTGCAAGGGTAGAAAAAGTGACACTTTAACAGCAAGAGTAGATAAAATGTTTTAACTTTTTTTTATTCAATAAAATTTACAAATTCAAACACATTATGGATTAAAAACAACTGAAATTTTACAATTAACATTATTAGAAATATCTATTTTTGGAGCATCACAACTTGTACTCGTTTGCTTAAACACTTGAGTCGAGGTACTGGATTAATTTTCTGTAACATTTGTTTTACATTTGTTGACAGAGTAATTTATATCCCTAGCAAAGAAGTAACACAATTGCGATTTTTGTGCTAAAAATTACAATTTTCGTTGAAATTCTATTTTTTCACCTAAACTTGAAGTCTTACTATAGAAAAAAATGTTGTATTGCACACGACGATAAAAGCGCATTATCTTCTCGAGCATAATTAGCGTCTCGACTGACGCTCTCGAAGATAAAGTAAGTACAATTTTATCGTCTTGTACAATAAATAACTATTTATTAATAGTTTTATTAGTTTTTGAAAAACAGCTTTTAAAGCTATTTTTGCAATAATTTAACAATAATTAAAGAACAATAATTTTTAAAAACCCTTATTTTTATGGGTGTTTTTACGTTTTTTCAGTAAAATTGTGTCACTATTCCATACCGGTAAATAATTATCTTTATTATTTAAAATCAAATAGTTATCGTAAATTGTTTATTTATTGGTTATAAGGAAAAATAACGTTTACTCTTTTGCAAATTTTGTTTATTGCATATTATTATCACCAACTCTAATAAAAGCTGTTGTGAGATACCAAGAGCGGATTCAGGACCGCTTTTCAGAGGGGGCCCTGAACTTTTTTGACAGTGCCATTGTGCCATAAAGACATTTAAAACTTTTTTTCTACTCTCTTACTAGTAAATTGTATATTACCTACTATTTGGATGCTAAGTAAATGCATCATAACAGATAGTGACACGTAATGACTAGCACGTAATAAAGAAAAATACGCTTCAGTTTTATAAAAAATGTGTAATATCACATAAGCTTCGTAAGTCAGTTGGTTGGTTAACAGACGTTATTTTGACAGACTAAAAATTATTAATCTGTCAGTGTAAATATAGTGGTAATTTACTTTTATTTTTATAAACGAAAATAATTGTAGAAAAAGTATAGTACACAACTTGAGTTGAAAGCCTATTACATGCTTGTAAAATTACTACGCTCGCCGCTACGCGGCTCACGCGCAACTTTTTACTCGCATGTAATACGCTTCTTACAACTCTCGTTATGTAATATACTATTTCCTCTTTCTTTTTTAAAGTATTTTCATTTGTCTAGCAACGAAAAATCAGCAAATTTCAACCTAAGATTCTATAGCAATAAGTACAAAAAGTGCAAAGAAAGAAATGTAGTTTAGTTTGTGAAATTAAAAGAGCATAAACAAACGGCGAATAATATTGGTCGTTTAGTAATGCACGTGGGACGTCTTGTACCGCACTTTGTTCCTTACTTTGTCCCGCATTTTGTCCCGTAAAATGGGACGGGATAGCGATTTTTGCTGCAGGATGGGAGAGCGATGTTTCTGCGGGTAAATAAATTTATTATTTGACTACCTCGGCAACAAAAAATGAACAAAAAATGCAAGTAAATGAGGAGAAAACTAACATATTGGCATCAACACCCAACAATAAAGCCAGAATTATCGGCCACCAATTCACGGCTGATAACTCTACCTTTGAAGTGGTGAACAAATTAACATACTTAGGCTTTCTGATTACCAAGGAGAATGTCATGCCGGAAGAAATCAAGCGACGAATAATCCTAGCAAACAAATACTATTTTGAACTGAGTAGACATATGAGAAGCAGAAACTTAAGCCAAAAAACAAAAATAACCATATAGATCGGAGACACATGGACCATTTCCAAGGCAGATGAAAACCTATTGCTTATATTTGATCGAAGGATCCTGAGAAGAATATTCAGTGGCATCTGTGAAGATGGTATTTGTAGAAGGAGGTACAACGACGAGATATACCACAGATATAAACATATATGGTAAAGACGTAGTATCTCTTATAAAAATAGGAAGACTAAGATGGGCAGGATATCTGGCAAGATCACAGTAGAACAACCCTCCTAATAGAATCCTTATGTCACAACCTATGGGAAGTAGAAGTAGGGATAGATCAAAACTCAGGTGGAGGGATGGTGTAGATGAGCATGGTAGAAAAATAGGCATAGCAAACTGGCAACAGTTGGCAATAGATAGATCTGACTGGCGTAGTAGACTTGGGAAGGTCGAGGCTCTTTTAGGTCGAGGGCTGTAACACCAATGATGATAATGATGAAAGGAAGTTTTTTAAAATATAATATAGACAAGGACTAATCTAACTAGATTTGTTGTGACCTTTTTTATTTCGCTTAGTGCACCGACTACGTCAAAGCTCATTACGCTTCAACTTGCAGTAAAAATTCCTAAACTTTTCTACGGATCCAAGTGCAGTTCTTTTAATAAGTTTATTACTATTTTCCCAAGGCTTCTTCTTTCAGGCGTTGTTCTCCTCCTCTCTTTTGATTTTCTCTAATTACTTTTATATTCCCATAAGCGTCAATGAACTTGACAAAGTCTTCACGAATGTTGTTATTGTGTATGAATTTCAAATTTGGGAAAAACCATAAACGTTTGAACTGCAAATATTTAAATTTATATATTTTTTAAATTATTGAAGAGGGGCATGGTCCCCTCTCTGGATCCCTCCTTGCGAGATACCTCTATCAACGAATTTACGGGAAAATTCTTCTATTATATTATACTATAGTAGCACGTATCATAAGCTATACCATTTCGACTTTGTATAGTAAAACAATTTCAAGTATACTATTTATTATTCTAAGAATTCTTGTTGCTTTTGGGGTTGGTTCTAATCTAGCCTGTAGATGAGATCGTAGGCTTCCATGGCCAGAGTCAGAATTATAATTCATTCGTCTTCCGGGTTTGGACCGTGTCATTTGTGAGTGACCCAAAAGTGGGTTCATCTCGACGTTTCGCTACAATTGTATGTAGCTTCTTCAGGAGAACAAAGAAAAAGAAAAAGAAAACAAAAGACAGGAAGATGGGTAGTTAACAACGGTAACTCAGTTACTCAACGCAACCAGAGGCGAATACTAACTACCAAGATGGGCATTTGGTCACAGTAACTTAACTACTCAACGCAGCCAGAGGTGAAAACCAAATGCCAGGACAGGGATTCACGTCCAACAGCTCAGAACACTAACGCGTCGAGAGGCGGGGAGGGAATCCTGGATTCCGGTTAGTGTTCTGAGCTGTTGGACGTGAATCCCTGTCCTGGCATTTGGTTTTCACCTCTGGCTGCGTTGAGTAGTTGAGTTACTGTGACCAAATGCCCATCTTGGTAGTTAGTACTCGCCTCTGGTTGCGTTGAGTAACTGAGTTACCGTTGTTAACTAGCCATCTTCCTGTCTTTTGTTTTCTTTTTCTTTTTCTTTGTTCTCCTGAAGAAGCTACATACAATTGTAGCGAAACGTCGAGATGAACCCACTTTTGGGTCACTCACAAATGACACGGTCCAAACCCGGAAGACGAATAAATTATAGCCTGTAGATGTCATATAATTTTTTATATACAAGGTCATTTTCTTTTTTAGAAGTATTGTAAAAATTATGTCCAGATCTAGTGGTTTATATTACTCATATAAGTATATTGCACATTTGGTTTTGTCGTGCTCTACTGCTTCTTTTAACACAGTTTTAACATATTTCTCAAGAGCCATAAATTATGCTCTCCATTGTGCTGACTTGTGTCTAGCAGTATCACTTTGTTTTCGGACTAAGAAAAATGCACTCTGAAAAGTTCTTTTGTGGTATCTTCACTATTATTAAGGTATTTACTTACTCCTTTTGGAGTGAGGGAATACTTATGTCTGAATCCTTTCTTAAAAGAACTTTTTCAAGCTTTGAGACCTCTGCAGTTTGTGCTATTTTCTCATTATTTTTTTTCCACTATTCTCGTTATGCCTTTCCCAGTTCCTTATCTCAGTTTCAGTCAGACCGTATCGCCTACAAAAGTAGAGATACTTGCCATACGCTCCTGACCATTTTGCACAGTTGTTATTTTACCAGAATACTTTTTTGTTGAAATTCCCCACTATCTTAAGACAAATGTCTTCGAACGTCGACAAAACTACCTCTTAAAATGATTCAGCAGCTTTGGCAAGATTCTAAGTATGTCTTAACGTCAATTTAACTCTGCGTTTACAATATTCTGGTTCTGATTTATATGATTTTTTTTTATTAAGTAGTTGTACATAAAATGATATGTTTGCTTATAACTACTATTTACAATTGATAACTTAATTCTGTTTTTATATTAGATTGTACAATTTAGTTAGTTTTAGAAACTTGGTCACTTTATCACATTTACTATAGTTCAGAGCCCTTTTTAGATCACTTGGTAAATCACTTTGGAGTCGTTCCAGGTGATAGAATAATGTGTTAGATTGTCAGAGGAATATCACAAACATAGCACAATTTTTGTTGTTCTTTCTTCATTAGGTACTGGTGGATTAACCTGGTATGTCCTATTCTTAAGCGGTGTTGTATGACTTGAAATCGTCGTTTTTGTGGCATTGTCCCTTTTGGTGACAAATCTGGGTTAACCCTTTCGCTCATAGTGTATTCAATTGAATACATCAAATTCGTATACCTCTACGTACAAATTTAGCGGAAATTTTCCTTTAATTCCTGATATATTTAATATCAGTAATATTTAATTTTTCATATACGATATGTGTTGCCATCTATGGTTAAGTAGATGAACTTAGAAAACAATTATTGAGAGAGGTTGCTATAGTGACTTCGCGATCTCATTACATAACTTCCTAAATTATCAACTGGACATAACCTATGACAATATAAAATGTACTGATAGTTGTGTATTGTTGAGAAAGGTTATCTTTATGCTAATATTCAGTTGGACACTTTAGGTAATTAACAGTAATACGATTATTAGTATCTGAAGTTGATGTATTCAATTGCATACAGTGTGAAATAATAGACAATTGATGTTATAATTTGTTGTATTCAATTGAACACAGTGTGAACGAAAAGGTGAAAAAGTCATGGTAAGTAAAACCTATTTATTATTTTTTCTCAATAAGAGTAAGTATATTTTGTATTTTAGAGTACCAAACGTAATCTAAAAAAACCCTTGACAGCAGAAGAGTTATTGGAAGAAATGGAGAAGGGTCTTTCGGACATCGACTGTCTTAGTGATGACGAGGAGAATACTGGATGGATGGATGATTTGAGTGATATTGAAGACCTTTTTGATCTGGAAAATGTCGAAGAAGGTGTTGGTGAAGAAGAGCATCAAACTGAAGAACAGGACAAGACATATGAAAATATTGAGGAAGTTGATGCAGAGTCAGTTGTAAATATACCCCAGCCAAGTACATCAGGTGTCTGTATAGAACCAGCTAAATTTCAGAAGGTAATAAAGAAGAAAACAAAATCAGAAAAACAAGAAACTATTCAAAAATTTATGGCAGATAATGAGTTGACACTGAAAAAAGACATTCAGTGGCGATCAGGGCTGGTTTACATTACACCGACAGTAAAATGGTACAAGAATACCAACAAAGATTTTATTGAATTAGAAAGCCCTTTTTATTTTTTTAGTCAATACTTTTCGAACGATATTTTTGAACTTTTGACTGAAAAGACCAATTTATTTGCAGTTCAGCAGGGAGTTAGATTTCATCCTACAAGTGTAGACGAGATGAAAACATTTGTTGGCATCCATATAATAATGGGTAATTTACACTATCCACGCATAAAATGTTACTGGCAATCAAAGCTAGAGATCCCTTTAATTGCTAATAGTATGCCTGTAAATAGATTTTATAAACTAAGACAAAATGTTCATATGGTTGACGTCACTAAAAACCCAGAAAATAGTGATAGAATGTGGAAAGTCAGACCTTTATATAATGCTATTAGACAAAGATGCTTATTACTTCCTTTGGAATCAGAATTATGTATCGATGAGCAGATGGTTCCATTCAAAGGTAGTCTTAACATAAAACAATATATTAAAAATAAACCCACAAAATGGGGCATCAAAATTTTTGCTTTGTGTGGCCGCAGTGGGTTGATGTATGACTTCATAATCTATCAAGGCTCATCAACAGAGTTCATACAAAATCACTCTGATATTTTTGGACTTGCAGGTGCAGTGATCTCAACATTGGCTAAAAGAATTACTGTAGCAAATGTTCAATTACATTTTGATAATTATTTTTCTAATTACAATATTCTTCAATATTTACGAAATAAACACATTTATGCATGCTGCACAGCTCGCGTTGATAGATTCCACAAACCACCATTTTCCAACGACCAAGTTATGAAACAGAGAGGTAGAGGAACTATTGAAGAACTGATAAGTAAAGATGGTGAAGTAATTTTAACAAAATGGTATGACAATAAAAGTGTTGTGTTGGCATCTAATTACATAGGTAAAGGGACACCAGACACCTGCAGGCGATGGGATAAAATACAAAAAAAATATATTGATGTCCCTAGACCAGAAGTCGTAAAGACTTATAATTCAGCTATGGGTGGTGTTGATAAATTAGATTTTTTGTTAACATTATATCGAACTTTTATACGATCACGAAAATGGACTCTTCGAATGTTTGCACACGGAATAGACCTTGCTTGTTGTAATGCATGGCTAGAATATAAAAGCAAAGCCACAGCACTTGGGATTCGAAAAAATGAAATTTTAGATTTATTGGCATTTAGAGCTTACATAGCAGAAGCTCTAATAAAAGTTAACAAATGCAATAATAAAAGAAGAGGACGACCGCTATCAGAGCAAGATTCTGAAAATACTTCTTCGACACCCAAAAAGGCCAAGTCTGAAACCAGACCAATTCCAGATGTCAGATATGATAACACAGGACACTTACCTTCTGTTGACGGAAATTCATATGCATCAAGATGTAAAAATCCTGATTGTAGAGGACAAAGTCGTATTATGTGTGTCAAATGTAACATTCACTTATGTTTGCAAAAAAATAAAAACTGTTTTTTGGCATTTCATAATAAATAAATAAAAGTTTGTAATGAGTTTTTTATAATAACTACCAATTCTATATACAGAAATCACCATTTTATTTTATTTTACAAATAAAAATTTAATTAATCAATTTTTACCTGCAAGTCACAATGTATACGTTTGGATACATACTATAACTCTTAATTGGGAAATTAGAAAATTTTGTAAATTATATTAAAAATCTTAAAAAAAATCATCTATTTTGTATCTTCAATTTTTAGAATTTTTGTTTGTGAAACAAAAAGTCGTGAGCGAAAGGGTTAATGCGTTGTAGTTTGATGTCTAAAGTTTTTTCCATCTTTCGAGCCATATTCTCATTGAAAATTCTTTGATGGTGTTTTGAATGTCGGAATGACGAATTTCTAGGAGCTCTTTATCTAGTCTATTCGTATAGCAGGCTTCTTTAGGGCAAACCCTTAATATTATTTGTACTGCGCTTAAGGAATCTGTGAAAATGACTGCTTTTAATTTGGGCTGGTTTGATATGTTGTAGGGCTTTGGATATGGCATACAATTTGGCTGAATATATGGAGTACTCCTTTGGTAGCTGAAACTGATGTTTAATTGTTTCGTCAACGAAAGCTGCGCCTACCGTTTCCATTTCAGAAATTTTTGACGCATCTGTATATATTTGGTTATATCTTTTGTACTTGTCTTTAATCGCTTGAAACCGTTGTAGAATTATATGTGATGAAGAATCAGATTTAGGATACAGTAGACGATTTGTATTACATTTGGGGAGTTTTATGGTCCAAGGAAGAGGGTAGTTTATTTAATTGGAAATAACTTTCGGGAAATTGAAACCTGTAATTCTTTTACGAAATGATGTAGAAAGAAAGGAGTTTTGTTCAAAAATTAAATGAAAATTGTCAGAAAATGTGTAGGAGTAAGCATTGTTATTAGAGTTGTTGATTAGAGAATTTCTACTGAACTGGTCTTGTAGGCTCCAAGTGCAAGCAGTAATTTGTTTGATTTCCAATTGATGTTCAATTGCTTTAATAAACTATCTTTAGCTGATCTATACACTATTAATCCATAATCTAGCTTACTACGAATCTGTGTTTTATATATATTTAGTAATTGTGAGGTACTAGCTCGCCAATTATAATTGCCTTATTTTGAGAATGTTCATATTTTGTATGCCTGATTTTTAAGCTGTTGAATGTGGGTTTTCCAAGTGAGTTTTGTATCTAATATAATTCTCAAAAATCGATGTTCTTCTACATACTGCAAATTTTAATTATATCGTGTTAATTTTAGCCAACTTGTTTGTTTGTTTCTTGAAAAACATATTGCTTTTGTTTTGTTTAGAAAAACGAAGACCTGTTTTCTCTGACCACTTTTCTAAAGATTTGATAGACTCTTGCAGAATAGTTGCAGCTACGCGGCTATTTTTATTGCTTACGTAAAGAACAAGGTCATCTGCATATAAACCAATTTGGACAGGAGTATTAATGTTATCAACAACTTCATTCATTGCAATCAAGAAAAGTGTTACACTAAGTGTTGATCTTTGGGGAGTTTCCGTTATCTTTGGTATACAAACTTGACAAATGATTAGTAAGTTTAATTCTAAAATTTCTATCATAAACAAAATTTTTGATAAAAGCTAGAAGATTTCCGTTCACACCCCATTGTTTTATTCTTTTTAGGACATCATACTTCCACACAGTATCGTAGGATTTTACTATATCAAAGAAGACGGCCAGTACTTGACGATTACTTGCAAATGCCTCGGGTATGATCGATTCTAGTTTAATCAAGTTGTCCGTTGTACATCTGTTTTTCCTAAATCCGCTTTGTTGTTTGCATATAAAATTATTGGATTCCAGGAAGTATCGCAAACGTTTGTTAAGTATTTTTTCTATTAGTTTGCACAAGGTGGATGTTAAAGGTATAGCTCGATACGAATTTGGATCCGTTTTTATTTTATTAGGTTTTAAAATAGGAATTACAATTGTTACTTTTCAAGATTTTGGGAATTGTTTCGTACAGAATAACAGATTATAGATATCCTGAAGGTATTGTTTAGCATTTGCTGGAAGATTTTTAAGGCATGCATAAGATATTTGTATTCCTGGGCTAGAATTTTTAACGTCCTAAAGTGCTTTATTTAATTCATTTATACTTAGCGATGAGTTCAGTGGATGATTGTTAATGGTAATTATTTCTTGCTCTGAGTTTCTTTTATGTTCAATAAATTTAAGGTCATACATAGAGTCATTGCTGTATGTTTGAAACGAAACTGCTAAGGCAGTTATTATTTGTGCTTCATCAGATATTTGATTTCTGTTCATATTAAGAGATTTTACTTTGTAAGTATATGGAATACCTTTAATTCTGCGGATCTTGTTCCAAACTTCAGATGCGTTATATGATTATCTTTTATTTCACAATAGATGTGTTAAGAGTGCCGTCTCCCTCAGAATCATTACATAAATCCTATCTAAACCCATTGAATTATATGGGCTAAATGATAATTTTTTTTGTCCGATCAACCACTTCTTTTGACACATGTCGGTTTTTCCTAGAACTACAAGTAACTGTCTCCAGTCCAGCTGCCATGTGTTTATGTATCTACCGGAATTGGTGTCTGATCTGTCTGACAAAAGCGACCAATACTTTACTTTATTCTCTTTATACCTTATGTTTTAAGAAATGTTTCAGTATATTTATATATAAATAATTTTTGGTAGGAAAAATATTTACTAGTCCAAACCTGTATAACAAATATTCACACACTCAGTAACAAGTATCATATATCACCCTTTCCGCCTGGAGTTCAGTCAATTTTGATATTTTCCATTTGTGGTCGTATTTTCTTTCGATATAAGCTGTTTGATGTCAATGTTGGGAACAGAAAACCAATTACGGGATTTTCTTCGAACACCAAGAGAGCGTTTCCCACTAAGTACGGTCTATTTGGTATCAATCTTTTAAAAGCGCCAAAAGTTTAAATTTACTGATGGGTTTTCCGAATGCTGTTTCTAAATTATTGAACGTAATTAGCGATGTGTTAAATACATAGTGATGTATGTATATAAGGTGCTTAAGATTTTAATTAAATGTTTTATTTTGGCACCTTAAATAATAATAGGTGTGGTATACAATAATACAATAATATTTGTAGTTTAATGCATCTCGTTATAAGATAAATTTTTAACACAGTATCTGAATGAAAATAAAACAAAAAGACAAAATATACAAAATGTTTGTCAAATAAATTGTCTATAAAAATAAAGTAAAGAGAATACAAAACAAAAGTCTCCGAATTTTATACGAGCTAAAAACCTCCAGGACCAAAGACTTCACTATTGCAACATCATCAGTTGCTATCAATAAGTCCTCGTAGACACTTCGTCAGGACTAGCAACCTCCAGTGGCGTCTTACATTGGCATATTTTCTATTTCAATTTTAACTTAAACATCCTAGATTATAAATTTAAATAATGTAACTTAAAGTTAATTTAACATTTAAAAGGCTTTTCCCAAGGATTTAGTAGCTCAAACATGTACATCTATAATGAATATTTTATCTACCATAGAAGGTATTAATATGGGGGGTTGAAAATTGTTGACAGAAATTCCGGCGCTAGAGATAGGGCAAGCAAAATAAACGAAACTGTTGCGAACGGCCATTCAGCGTTTATTTGGAGAACTTGGTCGTGGATAAGTGAATGGCAACGGAGTTTGATTGGGAACAACAAAAATGAAACAAAGGGGTACTTACATACATCTTCTGGAACAAATAAAACACAAGAAGGTCCTCAGCTATTTGAAATTTCTTGCTAGATGAAAGAAAAGGTTCTTTCTTCCTAAATAGCACAAAAGAGGGGCTAGGGACTTTGTTTAAAATAAATAAATAAATAAAATGGATTAGGGAAAAAAATTTATTACCACTAACAAAAATACCATATTAATAGTTACAAAAGTAAATACAAAATAACAAAGATACACTTAAGTTACCTAAACACAAAAGTTACCTGAATTGAACTAAAACATCTGTAGTGAGGAACTGGACGTACTAACATACCTGGAGGGTGAAAACTCTCCGAAAAAATTCCTGAAAAGCCTGACATGACAACCAGAGGCGAACAAAACGAGGATAGAAGTTGCTGGGTAAAATGGAAACATGCGGTTATTCTTGAAAGTTGTTGTAAATGCCGTTTTACAAATATACACCTTCAGTAGAAAGATGGCCTACAAATAAAAAACAGTGAGTACTCTTATCTTAAGTGTCACATTACTTTGAGTATAAATCACTTTTTTTTAACAAAATCACAAACAACAGTCACATGCGTCCCAACTGTTCAACTATTCTTCCAATCCTCACGTAAAACTGTAACTACACATTAAACTGCTACTATACACCACATTTTAAAATGAAAAAGACGAAAAACATAAAACATTACGAATTTGAAGGAAATGTCGGACTCCAATAAAACTAAACACGCCTTTAACAGCGGCTGGCCTTACCGAGAGTGATGCAATTATCTTTAAAATTTATTCGCTAAACTTGATATAAACACAACCATTTTACACACAACCTTCCTATTCTGTGTTGGACAGAATGGGAAGAGATAGAGAACTTTTAACCACCATTAAAAGGCGAAGTACAGCATATTTGAGGCACATACTTATAAATGATAAGTCCGAGTTGTTGCAGCTGATTATGAAGGATAGGGTAAATAAAAGGAAAAATCAGTCTTTATAGGCTACAAATATCCCGGGTAAGAAAAGCAGAAAATAGAGAAGAATTTGCAATGGTTATAGCCAACCTTCATTAGTGGAAACGGCACTAGAAGAAAAAGAAAACACGGAGTCCTACAAGGTTCGGTCTTAGGACCTCTTTTATTTATTATTTATGTCAACGATCTGCCTAAATTCATATCTCATTATAAAACCATACAATTCGCAGGTGATACGACATACGTTATAAGAGGTACAAATAATGATGATTTAAAAATGTCTGAAGTGGAAGTTTCTACTAAATATAGCTCATGGTTTGCTGCGAACAAACTAAAACTTAACTCTAATAAAACGCAAAATTTGGTTATATCTACAAGTAATTTACTCAATGATCTAGTTAACAAAGAGACTGTTAAACTATTGAGAATAACCACAGATAATCGACTCAACTAGTCGGCTCATATCTCACAAGTTTAGAAAAAGCTATCAAGTTCGTTATTTGTTATTTACCAACTACCAAGGGTTGTCGACTTTAAAACATTAAAAATGACATATTTTTCTTTATTCCACTCTCATCTAAACTATGGTGTAGTTTTATGGGGCATTTCAACAAATGCACTTCAAATGTTTAGAATGCAAAAGAAAGCTGTCAGAATTTTAACAGGGGTTAGTTATCTAATACTGCCGACCTTTTTTATCAAATTCAAAATTATGCCGCTACCTACTTAGTTAATATTTCAAGTTCAAATTGTAATTTACAGAAAACGTGCCCATTTAATAAAGCAGTCTGATGTCCAGGTTCACAATACGCGAAACTGTCACTACCTACGAACAAATCGGTGTACATTAAGTATTTCAGAAAAAAGTAGTCTTACTTATAACTATTACAATATTATAACTATTACAATAGTTTACCAAAAAGTATAAAACTTCTCCTCCTCAGTCCTAATCCCTTTTGGGATGTGGTGACACCATCATACCTTCACAGTTTTTTCACGATTTCCCTTCATCCTTTTATGTTCTGGGCTAGTTGGTTGGCTTCATGTAACCCTTGGTTAATCAATGTTTTTGTTTGATGTATTCAACGGCTTGGAGATCTTCCCCTAGGTCTCTTTTCTTCAACTTTACCCTCGACTATCAGTTTTTCCATCGTGCTTCTTCTTCCAATGTGGAAGAAGAAGCACAAAAAATTTATCTAATCTTCTTCCAAAAAATTTATCTAATTTTTTATATTTTTTTTAATACTACTGGTTTTTATATTCTTGAATATCTTATTTATCATAGGTATTGGGGGTTAAAAATTATTGACACTATTTTATAGGATGCATACTATAAGACAGGAGAGGCCAATCCGTCGATCGGCCCCTAGGTCAGTCGATCGCGGACAATAAAGAAATTATCAGTATAATCTACTTTCCTGTTCCAGCATGAAAATAAACTGGACGCTTTAGAAATGTGGGTATAATATGCGCCACATGTTGAGAATATCCTGGATTGATCATCACACTAACGTATCGATATTAGAACAACTTAAAGTAAAGGATAGATTTCTTAAACAAATACAATAAAAAGTATAATCCTAAACAGAAAGAATACAACGATATTTATCTTAGTAATTTTAGTCCTTTAGAAAAAATTATCTTTTTTGAGGTTTTTAAGAAAGCTATAAAAATCTTTGTTAACGGCATAATTATCTTTAAAGAGAAAACATTTGAACTATAAAGATCTAATAAAGTGTTTCTAGGTTCATGATTATTTAATTTCTAGCTAATTGATATGACAAGACTTTAAGCTGAACTTCCGTGGCTTGTATAATTTAACAAAGCAGCATCATAATTGCGGTTGTCATCTTACGGCCAAGACTGTAACATTAGACGAGTCTTCAAAAGACATTTGAAATCATAATAGCGTAATAGACGTCCACCACCAGATGATTCTAAATGCTTAGACAAGAGAACATAGCCGCAAGGAAACTTTATGAAAAAGGGAAAACTTTTATGCAAAAAATAGCTTTTATATTTATTTTAGTAGGAAATCGAGAAAATAAAACATTGTTTTAAATTATTGAACCATTTTTTTGTCAAAACAAAGTAATTATGAGAGATATGATATGCTTTCTCTTATTAAATCGTTTTATTTTAGTTAATTAATTTCCTTAATTTTTTTCTCTTAAGGCAGACCCTCGCGATTCTGGGCATAGGTAAATTTCAATGTAAAAGTTTATATCAAATAACGCAAAAACTATGGCAGATATTGAGATGATTCTTTTTTTTATATGAAAGGTCTTTAAAAGTTCTAGTGCACTATTTGGTTGTAAATTAGTAAATTGTTTAAATAATTTTTTTTTCAAATTTTTTTGGTTAAAATAAACGTAAAATTTTTTTTAAATGGAGCACTACAGAATTTGACCCACTTTCCGAATCTGTTTTTATTTTTAACATAAAGTGTAACACAAAGCAGCTATTTGGTATAAACTTTTAAAAAATTTCTAAGTTCTGCTAAATGTAATTTTCTCTCTGTCAGCACAGGCTGTCCTTGTCGGTAGCTTCTGGATTCTCGTCAGGTAGGTAAAACCCTCGGAGGAGGATAAATAAAGTTGAATAACATTATTAGGGCTTATTACGACTTTTGACAAACCAGTGTGTTTATTGTATTTAAAATAGGAAATTTTATATAAATAAGCAGTAAGTATCTATAATTTGAAGTTTTATATGAATAGAAATATTTTCTGTTGATTAGTGACATTTTCCTTTAAATATTTACACTGTTTTTATAATAATACTATTGTTTCAGTATTTGCTTATACAATAATAATTTATTATATAGAAACAGCGTAGAATTTTGGTCAATGATCTAGTAAATTTTTTTTGTATTTTAATCAGAATTATTATTTTCTTTTCTTCTTTACATGAGCTCAGAGTAATAACCATATATTTTGCAGTATTTGAATATGGAATTTAATTATTTATATTTATTGGTTAGCAACCTACCAATCGTAAAATCAAATACTGCTCAAAGAAACAATGTACAGTCTCGAAACCGGATTGATACTATGAAGAGATTACGGCAAGAAATAAGGACAAGCGAAAAACATCCAAAACCCAGATGAGATTTACTTGGAATATCAGATCACTCAACTCAAGGAACCAAGAAATAACCCAAGTGTTAAAAGAGAAAGAAATAGACATTTGTGCTCTACAGGAAACAAAAAATAAAGGAAAAGGTCAATCAAAATTATGTGAATACATACTAATCTACAGTGGAGTAGCAACATAAAACAGGGCCAAAGAAGGTGTAACCTTACTAATACACCAAAGGTATCAAAATTACATCAAAGAGTGTCAATACATATCAGAAAGAATAGTAACAGCAAAGATAAGAATAAAAAAGGAAAACCTGAACATTATCTGAGTATACAGCCCAGAAAATAATAAGCCTCAAACAACAAGGGAAGTGTTTTACGACCAATTACAACAAGTAGTAGATCAAGTCAAAGAAAAGATGATAATTCACAGCTAATTTGATTACAATAATTAAGGAACCTCATTGATGCCATGTTAAGGAATCGGATTTGTATTTTTGCACAAACATTGTACCTTTACAGGAATTTTACCCCTCTACGAATTTTCAAAAATGTAGTTCAAATGGTGACTAGGAAGAACCTACAAATCCATACCGAACAAGCAATTTCAAACTAATAAAATTTTCTATATCTCCGGATCTACTCAATAGATTTTTGATCATTATTTTTTTAATTTGTATGTAATTTCTACATACATTAGAAATTAGTAATTTGTTTATATATTAATCAATTAATAAATAGTCTAGTTTGTTTAAACAATTCGTACAAAAACAATTTTCTTTCAAAAATTTATTTTTTTAATACTAGTATCAATAATCATAGAAACAATCGCGTTTTTTGCATTAAATTGTCAATAATTAAAAAACAGCTCCAAATTCAAGGCAGGAGACAAGTAGGTTTTCTTGCTATAGGTCTTCAATAACTAAAAAAGTTGTCAGCGACCTGAATTATTGAGTGTCGCGAACATGGTCTATTTTTTGCTTATTTCCCTGGAGTATATATTTCTTCGCTAGTTTTGCATATTGCTATAATAGCAATATAATCGGTAAATGTTGCAATTGTATTATTTTCTAGGACAATAATATAACACGTATACAAAAGGTAAAGACACTTCTTTGTGGCAGCCCAGCTGTAATATCTTTTAATTCCGTGTATGTTTCTTCCTGTTTAATTATGAAATATCTTTCCAAGATGCAGGAGTCAATTATTTGGGAGTATCGTTTTGGTAAATGTAGTCTTAGTTTATAGTTATGGCGTCTTTGCCATACTTTATCATATAGCTGAGTCACATACTAAAATTATTGATATAAGGTTGAATGCTCGAATAAATGAACTTTAAAAAATGAAGGCAAATTTTGAGCACAAATCTAATAATCAAATCTTGTCCAAGTACTTTCGCTTTCTACAACATCATCAGGGTCATCTGCGCTTGCTGGATAGCCCAAATTTGACGAAGTAAGTCTAAAACCTTAATCACAAAAAACTTTATTTTCATCCATTAACTTATAATCATCCATTAACTTTTAAGTGTTTTATCGAAGTTAATTAATTTTCTTCATTAAAAAAACTTGGCCTTTTCTTGGCTTATTTCTGATGCCCCTGATGATGCTGCAGAAAGCGAAAGTACTTGGGCAAGATTTGATTATAAAATTTGTGCTCGATATTTGCCTTAATTTTTCAAAGTACATCCTTAAATGTCCATCATATTATCCTTCATGATCCATATTTCACATCCATATAAATAGGAATACAGTATATTTCATCATCATCATCAATGGCGCTACAACTCTTCGTGAGTCTTTGCCGCGGTTACTATTGCCTTCCATGTTTGTTGGTCCTGTGCCAGTAATTCCCATTGTCGCACTTTCATTTTCTCTAGATCTAGGAGTATATTTACATATAACAAATTAAATCCTTAGTCGTAAATTTTTAAAATAAGTACTCAGTATACATCTAAGTTTGAGCCGACGTTTACTAACCACAAGCACACAAGTAAATTACCTTATTTCTTTCATTTGACAATAATAATTGTCTGTTAGATTAGCATTGTGAGAAGTAAATTAGTCTCTTACTGAATGATAATAAACAACACATCAAACTTATTCTAAAACTATTTCTTGTGTCATGTTATATTTTATTAGATTTTGGTGTAATAAACCACAACCTATCAAATTCAACATCAAAAATCAAAATTGGAAATGATAGCGTGACTAAATTATTCCTTCCTTTAAGAAATTTTAAAAAGAACTGATTCCTATTACTATCCAGTGCAAGGACAGTTATTTTGTTATTTATATCGAGTAGAGAATACTGTTAGTTTGCGGTATGGACCCCAAAAAATATTTTATTCGAAAAGATTGATGAATATATGGAACTGTCGGAAAATATGCTACAAAAATTTTAAGATTTTTATTATAATTTTTATTTGAAACACCTTCTGCAGAAACATTAGACATAATTCTATATTTATATAGTTTTATTTTATCAATTTTAATGATCGTGATACTAATTAGATAAGATTTTTATTATAATTTTTATTTGAAACACCTTCTGAAGAAACATTAGACATAATTCTATATTTATATCGTTTCATTTTATCAATTTTAATGATCGTGATACTAATCAAATTTTTATGATATATAATTATAATCTTTTTTATAATTTTTATTTTCCGTAAATTTTAATCTACGTTAAAATTCAGACAGCCAAGTTTTCCGTAAAAAAAATAAATTATCTATGTACATTTGTTACATTGTAAATTTATGAATAGATTATATTACTTTGATCTGTTATTCTATTTACTAAAAACACCACTAAAGAGAAATTTATGGTTTTATTGTAAGCCAAAACCTGTCACTGCAGGGGTTGTCCTGGTGTATAATTGGCTCGTGTAAAAGATGAACGCATTTTTGACCTGGGCTTGAGAGAGATATCTGAACGAAGTTTAGAATATTACTTCATGAACAGATTTTGTTTTCGTAAAAAAAGAACTTTTGAAATAAAGATAGCCCACTGAAATTCACCTTTAGGATTTTCGAGGATGAGCCTTAATTACCTTTTTCTATAACTTTAAATAAAACACTTTTAACAAGTATACAATCGAATTTTCAACCAAAATTCTTATGTAGGTTAACTTTTTTCTTTTAAAAACTTTTATTTACAAAATCATTTATAAAAGCTATAATATATTCTAAAGATCCCCTGTTTGCTTATATCACAGAACGTTGTTCGGACCAACAGGTCCATCACCAGTGCAGTTACCAGATATGTATGAGTGAAGATACTAAATATGTAGGAAAAAACCCGTTAAATGATGTTAACCTTGTTAATTAATACATTTTTAATACAAATTTAAATGTACATTTTACATACAAATTTAAATGAGGATGTTTTAAACCGATTCCCAGGGGTTGCTAATTAGATCCAAGTTATCTCTACGAGTTCTTGATAGTAACTGATTAAAAAGGAGTCTTGTATTGTCATAAAGGAGATCTATTTAAAACAATAAAATTATTTAAATATATCAACAAATATGTATTTATTTACAAAGTTAACAATATTTAAAGAGCTTTAACTTACATATTTAGTAGCTTAACTCATGTATACCTAGTGTACAAAAAGGGATGTTTGTTGTTAGCGGCCGTCAACAATATGTTACTAACGGTAGTCAACAGGGAAAAGAGAGCGTCTGTTCCAAGCGATAGGTAACAGGCAAGAGAGAGCGTCTCTTCCTAAAGGTCAATTCAGACACATCAGTCCCGTCATAGTCTCGGCGCCGAACCGGTCCTGTTTGGTCACAGAACTATCAACTATCTGACAGCTGGGAAACTGTTTGCCAACTGATGAGTGTGAATGCCGGCAACATATTTGTATTAAATAATATTTTTGTATGACGGATTGTTCGGAAGCAGGGTTAAAATGTGAGTAGGAAGGGTTGAAGAATGGGAAATAATTGTAAAATCGTGGTAGAATGGTAGTTAGTAATACAGCAAAAAATGACATGATTTTTCGCATGTGAAAAAATTGAACACCTAGTAACTGCACTGATAATAGACTAATTAGTAAGAATTATATTAAGTAGAAATTTAATAAAACGAAATTTATTTTAATGTAACCGAATAATAACTATTTATATTCTAGTATCTTTCTTTTATTTTTCTGCTTTATTTACTACATCTCTTATTGGCAGATATTCTTATAATTTTTTACTTTTTTTTTATTGTCTGTATTTTTGTATTAATTTTTCAGGCAGGTTTTACTTTAAATCTGCTTAGAATAAACATATAATGACTAGAAACGATTGGAGAGTAGGAAATCGATGTGGAAACAGCTATTACATGGACGCTAATTCCGTGACGCTCGCCTTAGCATTTTACTATATAGAAAAGTAATATAACGTCAGTAAACAAGCTTTTCTTAAATAATATTCAAAATGGCAAAATAACAAGCATACATAATAGTCTCCTGACAAAATTAGAAGAAATTAACGACGAATGAGTGGTGTTTTTTTTCTGTCTGGGCCGATCTGATCAAAACAATCTCCGTAATCACTAAAGCTAAAGCTTTGTTTGCTGCCTATTGTTGTTTTCTACACCCTTTTTCTTTTTGTGGTGCCCTATCCAATTAGTGGATGTTGGCGACAATTCTGGTATACTTCTTTCGATCTTGTGTGGCTCTAAAGAGTGCAAAGGCATCGAGATTTGTCTAATCCCTTAAGTTTTTAAGGCATGAGTGTTTCTTTCTTCCGATGCCCTTTTTCCTTCTATCTTTTCTTTCATAATAAGCTTTAAGAACTGGCACTTGGAATTTTGAAATAAATGACAAAGATAAGCTGTTTTTTCTTCTTTTTTTTATTGGCAGCAATTCTTGTTTTCTGCCCATTTGATGTAATACTTCGACATTTATTGTGTGATCTGTCCAGTGAATTTTAAGTAGTCTTCTAAATAGCCACATTTTAAAGGCCTTCAATTGGTTCATCACATTGGCCTTTATGGTTAAGGTTTCTACACCATATAGCAGTATTGAGAAAATGTAACATTTTACAAAGCGATATCGATTTTCTACACCCAGTCTAGAATAAATTGTTGTACCCTGTAGAAGTTTGTACAGGTCTTTAGCTTGATGTGTCCTAAATATACCAGGGTCTTCTCTTGGTGGTTCATACAGATTGTTTTTTTTTATAGTTTTTAGTTTCTTATCTTACAGAGTTTGCAGTTGAAGTCCATTTTATTCCGGAATTTTCTAATTGATGCAAGATCGATCAACATTTCTGTTCTCAGTTTGTTCCTGCCCAAATAAAGCAGTTGCTTTGTTCTGTTTCTACATGTTCCACCAATAATTTTTTTATGTGTGTAAGCCAGAGGTTTCAACGCTTTAAGTCAATCAAAAAAAGTGGGCCAGTGTGAATAAAACGGTCAATATTAGATTATTAGATTATCATTACTTAAATCCAGAACTTCATTTCGTTCCTGTATAATAAGAACTTTTTTTTAATTTTTCATCAAAGATCCTGTTCAATCCGCTTTAACTCATAATTATACGATTTTTTTGTAACAGAGTAGTTTTTATCCCTAAAAGTAAAAATCAAATATCGACACAAGTCCAAAAGTAAAGTGGAGTGTAAGTAGAACTTAAATTGAAATTTTAATGCAATTTCGTGATGACACGGAAAATTACATGGTATCGCCGTATTTCAGGTTGATTTACTAATCTTACGAATGAATAGAGATACGTAAACTTGTAAAACTTATTATATGTTTAGACATATATTCACATACAAAAGATATAACGGCCTTCAACTAATAATGGACAGGACCAGACCTCCAAACGTTAATAAAAAATGCACAAATTAGAGACAAATTTGAAGAAATACTTGCCAACCTTTATTAGAGACGAAACCTAAAGAAGATCTTTTTGAACTAAATTAAAGAAATATACTCAGTGACATTAGAAGTGTTACACCCAGCACGATTAATTTTTTAAACTTAATTTTTTGGCAACATGGTAGATTTACGTCAAGAATGAAACGATAACGTTGTCAAGAATTTTTATTAACAAGTGACCAAAACAAAATTAATAATGAGTTTGGTGACCTCGCAGCTGAATGTATACATCTGGACATTAACAACATGAGATGAGCGATGTCTGCTTGTAGCACCTCGTTCCAAACAACTGAAACTTCATGTATTCGCTATGCCAGAATCTGTGGAGGATGATGCAAAGTGGACAGTTTCCGTTCCATCATATCCCATACATGTTCGATAGGATTTAAATCCAAAGAACGGGGCATCCATGACAAAATATTAACGCTAGCTTCTTGGAAAAAGTCCATAGTTTGACGAGCAGTATGGAAACGCGCGTTGTCTTGCTGAAAAAGGACATCTTGACGGCCGGCGAGTTAAGTAAGTAAAGTGGTTTGTAAGATGTCGTCAACATAACGGGCAGCTGTCATATTGCCTCGAATAAACACATGTGGTGATCGGCTACTATAGGCAATAGTAGATATCTCGTCGGTCTTTACGACGGCGTGTTACCATCCTATGACCATCATGCATTTCTAAACAGAATCGTGATTTATCGCTGAACGCTACATTACGCCTTAGAATGAAACCAAGTCCAAAGTTTCGAATGCGTCGGTATAGTGTATGCATACTAACAGATCTACCTACTACACCAAACCATTGGTCAGAAATTTGACGCGTAGTAGCAAAACGGTCTCGCAGAGCCAGTAATCTAAAGCGTTTATCTAGACGCTCTGTGGTACGCCTCTGTGGTCGAATTTAAAATTCTTTACATTCACAATAAAGGTCTTAAGAGAGCTATCTTTGTAAGAATTTATGAAAATCAACAAATTAAAAAACAGTGATAATTCTGAATGACCAACTTGAGACAAACAGTTCTCCCCTCCTCAACCTATTAAGTGTAAACGCATGCCAAAAATAGATCACTTGAGAAAGGCAAACAGCCGAAACAGCTGTAGTGATAAGAGTTTAAAATACATTTTGTGGAGGTTTTGAAAACAAAGTTTTCAGTGTTTTATTGTTACAGATTTGTTTTTGTTTAGATTTATTATCAATAAGTTCCGCTTACGATTTTCTGTCCCAAAGAAACTAAAATCCATATTTATTTATCTTTTGGGTCGGATTATATTTTCATTTGCATCCAGTACGTTTTCATGAATATCCAACTTATTAAAACAATGTCATTAGAGATTCCCCAGTGTCCTAGATACATGCCATCAATTTAAACTTCTTTTTCTTCTAACGTTAGTTGCTAACAAACAGCCAGTCAGTAGCAGTAACTAGCTAAATGCTCATCTGAATAAATTTAAATATAACGTGGAGACTATGCACGAAAGGGGAAATTAAGTGTTTCGACTAACAGTGTACAATGAAAAAGTGTTTGAAAATAAATTACTGGAATACGTTTTATAAAGGTTTAGAACTTAATTAGGTTTGGACGTTGATGATAAAACGAATCTTAATATTGTAAATAATAGGAAGGTTATTTAGTTGGTATTTTTTCTTTAATAGATATCCAAAATAAAATACTGTAGAACAATAAAATAACCAAATAGAAATTAGTAAAACCTATTAAGACCTAGTAAAAATAACTATTATTTTATCGATATTAAACAAAATATAAATATTTTTTCGTTAACTTTAAATGTGTTCATTAGCATCAAACTTTTTTAACAAATAATAATAATAATAATAATAATAATAATAATAATAATAATAATAAAATACCTGGTGAAATTAATATCGAAACTGAAGATATCCCTATTAACCGGGGCCTTTTCCAGGGGGACTCGTTGAGTCCACTTTGGTTCTGCCTAGCGATGAACCCACTACCTCAGCTGCTGAACTCTACTGACTCAGGATTTAGCATCAAAAATAACAACACCGTTGTAGCGAAGCTTAATCATCTGTTGTATATGGATGATTTAAAATTAATGGCTTCTACTCGAAACCACTTAGACGAGATGCTAAAAACTGTAGAAAATTTCTTAAATGATATCAGTATGCATTTTGGACTAGACAAGTGCCGTATACTAAATATAGTCATAGGAAAGGTTCAGCCCGGAGGTTTCGATATGCAAGATGGCCAAAACATCGAGGCAATGGGTGAAAATGATATGTACAAATATCTCGGAGTAAAACAAGCGCGGAAAATTGACCATAAACAAATGAAAACAGAACTAACTTCGGAGTTCGTGCGAAGAGTAAGACAACTAAATCGGTCATATCTTAATAGTAAAAATTTGTTTAAGGCATTAAATACTTACGCCTGTTCCGCGCTGAGCTACTCATTTGGTATTATAAAGTGGTCAAAAACGGATATAGAGGGTCTTCAGCGGAAAGTAAGAACACTTCTCACAAAGGCGCAAAAACATCATCCACGTAGTGCAGTAAATAGAACAACATTACCGCGGTATCAAGGGGGAAGAGGACTTATGGATATAGGTGAGCAATTAGATAAACAAATTGCTTATTTAAGATCTTATTTTCAGGTACAGGCTGAGACATCTACTTTACATCGAGCAATTTGCGCAGTAGATGATACGACGCCGCTTAAACTGAGGGAACAAGAAATGCGCATAAACCACCTGACTCAGCAAGAAAAAATGCGCACCTGGATGAGTAAACCTCTGCACGGGCGACATCTCAATGAGATCAACCAAGAATATGTCGACAATACAGCGTCGAACTATTGGTTGACATCAGGAAAGATGTTTCCCGAGACTGAGGGTTTCCTACTTGCCATTCAGGATCAGGTTATTCCAACTAAAAATTACCTGAAATATATTGTTAAAGATCCTCAAGTCCAAAATGACAAATGCCGATATGGATGCCAAGCCCAAGAAACCATCCAACATCTTACCGGTGGCTCCCAGGCATTTGTCGGTACTGATTATAAAGAACGCCATGACTCAGTAGGAAAGATTATCCACCAAGAACTAGCTGACAAACTGGGACTTCTCCAAACCGATCATCTTTCTTATTATCAATACGCCCCTGATAGAATGCTTGAAAATGACAACTACAAGCTATACTGGGACCGCACTGTGCTTATAGACCAACCAGTGGCCCATAATAGACCGGATCTCATACTAGTTAATAAACTTACTAGACAAACAACACTTATTGATGTGGCGATACCCAACACCAATAATTTAGGTGTTAAATACAACGAAAAGATCGCCAAGTACAGAGATCTAGAAATACAAATCAGGAGACAATGAAGAATGGAAAGTACCCAGACACTACCTATTGTTTTATCTACTACTGGTGTTATGCCCAAAAACCTCATAGCGAACATAAAACAGCTGGGTCTAAATCAACATCTTTATAAGGCCATGCAGCTGTACTCCTCGCGACGTCCAGATGTGTAAGAAAATTCTTGGGAGATACTCCAACATACCAAGTCACCTAGGGCTCGATAACACGGAAAGAGTCCCACCAGAGCTCAATCCTTTTGATACCGTAGGTATCTGGGATGAGTGAATTTTCCCCTTAGAGGGAGTGTGAGCCGTATGGCTAAATCTGGGATAATAATAATAATAATAATCATAAAGCTGTGCTACTTTCGACGTCTAGATGCGTGCGAAAATTTTTAGGAGATACACTGACGTACCAAGTCACCTAGGACTCGATAACATGGAAAGAGTCCCACCAGAGCTCAATCCTTTTGATACCGTAGGTATCTGGGATGAGTGAATTTTCCCCTTAGAGGGAGTGTGAGCCGTATGGCTAAATCTGGACAATCATAAGAAATTATAAGAAGAAACGATAGGCTATCGACAAAATCTGTATGCCGAATTTTGCAGAGAGTACCCTGAAATGTAAGTATCTAAACAACGAGTAGCAGATCAATACCGGGTAATTATCAGAAATAATCTCATTCCAGAGACTAGACGCAATACCATCAGAAGCAAAAATCGAACTGAAGATTAATAATCAGAAGATAGTTGGAAATCAAGCCCTTAATGAAATACAAGAGCCAATTCCTGAGGTTGTCACACAAGAACAAGACACTTAAACTGATACCACAACCACAGCACAACCACAGCAGGATAATGAGTGACTAGATAGGCTAGTTAACGAAATTGCACGCGCCGTACAAGAGTTTAATGGAATAAACACACTTAGCAGACCACCGCTACCAAGAGTAAACTCTTGTAAGAAACTAGGTGTGCTGTTACCAATTGTGAACACTGAAGTCCTGCCCAATTATGTCGTAGAAGCCCATACATTGGAATACATGTACACGCTGATTTGCTGTGCAGCAACAGCAATTGTTAATGTTGTGGGCATTAAGACCAGAACACGACGGGGTACTAATATTGGAAGAACAGATAACAGAGTGACACCTTGGAAAAAAACGGCTTCTAACGAAAATTGAATTATTACGTAGGGACATTGGTCAAATCACGGAATATGTTCGAGGAACAACAAGTAGAAAAGTAATCAGAAGAGTTGAAGAAATAATGGTAACCACCGCAAGACACTCACAATATAATCCATAAAACAACACAGCACAGCAGTGCCTGGATACATTAAAACAAAAACTTTCCATTTACTCAGGCCGACTAAGGAGATGTAAAATTAGTAACAAACGAAAATCCGACAATATGCTTTTTAAAAATGCCGAGAAGACGTTCTATCGGAAACACAAATCTACTAAAGAAATTGTCAATAAATCTTATCCAAGCCGAGAAGAAATCCATGAGTTTTTAGAGAAATCAACTTTCCGCACCAGCTGCTCTTAATACCAATTTAGGAGGTCAAGGACTTATGGATATAAGCGAGCAATTAGAAAAACAGATTACTAATTTAAGAACTTATTTTCAGGTGGAGGCGGAGACATCTACTCATCATAATTTCTACAAAATCTTATTACCAAAATAAATATATTCAGAAAAGGAAATTGATTTTAATAGTTTAGTAATACAGAATGCTGACAAGCCGACAAGTAGGCAACAACCAAATACAATCGGTAAGCACTTGGTTGGTATTACTGTATTGTATGGAAATACACGACATATTACAATGTTTATGGCTTGGAATCTATATTGGAATCAAACAGCCCACATGAAGAATGGACATATGGTGAGTGAAAACATAACCATTTCTAGAGGGGTAAGACAGGGCTGTATTCTTTCGCTACTGCTTTTCAACCTGTATTTCTAGGGCACTAGAAGAGTACAATGAGGGCATCAAGATTAATGGCGTACCAATAAGTAACTTTTGATATGCAGATGATACTATTATACTGGCCGATAACATCGAAGATTTACAGATGATGCTACATAGAGTTAATACAACTGGCAGCCGATTTGGACTGAAGATCAATAGAAAGAAAACTAAATTTATGGTGATCAGTAAAAAAAAAAATTCAACATATCGACCTGCATATTGAAGACGAACGTATTGAAAGAGTACACCGATTTAAATATCTGGATATACAGTAAATGACAAGTAGGACCCAGAAGTAGAGATTAAGATCCGAATTGAAATAGCAAGATCCAAATTCATCAAAATGAGAAAGCTCTTAAGCAACCGCAACCTAAGCATTAACCTTCGATGGCGCGCCACGAAATGCTACGTACTCTCTACGCTACTTTACGGCGTAGAAGGGTGGACGTTAATAGCAGCAACTATAAAGAAGTTAGCGGCTCTAGAAATGTGGCTGTATCGACGCATACTGAGAATACCTTGGACAGACAGAGTGACCAACACAGAGGTATTAAGACGAATGGGTAAAGAGGTGAAATTGTTAACAACTATTAAAAGGAGGAAAGCGTCATACCTGGGCCATGTGTTCCGTAATGATAAGTACAGTCTGCCACAGCTTATCGTGGAAGGCAAGATTGAAGGTAGAAGAGGTTTGGGCAGAAAGAAGAAATCCTGGCTGAGAAACTTGAGAGAACGGTTTCAAATACCAGAAGCTGCGAACATAATTCATGCGGCACAAAACAGAGAAACCTATCGTATGATGGTCGCCAATCTTCGGTAGAAGACGGCACATAAAGAAGAAGATGGCTTGGAAATTCTAAAATGCCGATGAATATTAATCTCTATTATCATCGATATACCCTATTAAAAAAACTAAATAAAAAATGTTTTATTATAATGTCCCAGACATATTCTTAAATTATCTGTTAACTTAAAGATTTAAACCATATTCTTTTACTTCTATACTATAGTTCAGTATCGATTTACGTCACATAACTCCACGCTTATGCTTATTTAAAATGCTGAAAGTTAAATGCTATTTAATAACTGTTTGTAATTTTTGTATTTTCTAGAACGTACATACGAGATAAAAACGTTTTTGCAAACCTTAAGGCAAATCGGTAAGTTTAAAAAATTATTATTTACTGAATACGTTACAAATTAACTGCTAATCTAAAACCTGAGTGTTTTGGACTGATCTTTTAAATATTGAAAGATGATAATTATGTTGAATGTATAATAATAGTTCACTAATTAAATTGTGTTTTCTAAAAAAGTGTATTAACACGCTTCAAGAAGGACGTAAATTTAGAACGTTCTAAATTAGGATGTTTAAGTTACCGTTGAAATTCGTAACATGGCGACGTATGACCCTACATAGGTAAAATGGTCCCTGAGACGCAGTGTCTTTGAGGACCTGTTGATAACAACTATATTGTTGGTCCACGAAGACACTTCGTCTCAGGACCATTTTACCTTTGTAGGGTCATACGTCGCCATGTTACCAATTATAACGGTAAACATCCTAATTTGTAACTATATATAATGTAAAACAACTGTAAATTTATAACATTTAAAGGGTTTTGACCCATATATTTTGGTGGCTCATAGCATGTATACCTCGTTTAGACTGATGATGGATTTTACAATCCGAAAACGTTCTGTAATGTAATTGTGATAGTCCGTTTGGGCATTTTATTATATACCTTTTATAAAGGATTTGAAATAAATTTTTTGATTTCTATTTCATGTCTTAATTCAGGTAGGTTATTGTGTTATATTGGGTTATTTCTTATGATTTTCCATCTTTGCTTTTGTGTTCCGTAGAATTCGCTTTCCATCCTTTTTGTAAACTGATTCCACTGTTTGTTTTTTTATTCTTCTTACTAACTTCTTTGATACTCCCTTTTTAATTTGATTAACAATTTTATAAATAGTTTGTTTTATATTTTTTAAATCTTATAAAAAACTATTGTTTTATAAAGTAAGTACATCATTTTATTATTACAGTCTTATTTTTTATTCCTTTTAGATTTGTTAACAAAATTTTAAATTGATTTTAACTCGCTTGCGTTTAACATTTCTAATAACAGTAGAACTATATACAAACTATCTCCTTGTCGTTTTTCTCAAACGCATACCAGCGACCCGTAGAATCTACGGTTATGTCTGGTGCTGTGGTTTAATGGGAAGGAGTCTCGAAGTAGGAGATGCAGTTTTGAGACGTAATTATAGTTGTTGGTATCTTGCAACAGGGAGAAATTCTCGTTAAGCTGGAATTCAACACAAGAGACCAAATTGCTGTGACGGTCGACCAATGGACACAAATGATAGTTATTATCAAGAAATACACGAGTTGTTAATTAGCAGAATCTGTTAGCAGACTGGAACAATTACTAAAAAAGATACTTTTCTACTAAATTTGCTATTTTAAAATTTCTTTTTAAATTACTACTAGAATCATGTGTTACATTTAACACAATTAGAGGAAGAAACTGCTCTCGTGAATATATACAAAGTGTCCAGACGAAAACAAAACAGAGACATTATCAGGAACTGCGACAACGTTATTGAAAGACCCGCGACAGGTTAATTATTTTGAATCAAATAGCGTCACAGTTTTATTTATGGGAACACATTCATCTTAAACTTTATTTAACTGCTTAATTAGTTGATTTGGTATGCCAACCATTTAAATTTAAATTGATTTCTTCGCATAGGTTATGCCTTTTTGTCTCATTTGTCACACTAAGTAAATAATATATAAACACAAAAAGATCGTGAAATTTGATGATTCTCTTGTAAATATTAGTTGTAAGCATTACTAACTACGTAGTCCTTTTTTATTACCATGATATATTACCACGGTTTATTCAATTCAGAAAAAAATAGATCTCATTTCATTGTATTTTATAAAAAAAATGTGCTTATATGACAGTTCATCAATTAATAAACATACACATAAATACGACAGCAGGAAGATTTTTTTTGAAATATTAGTTGTTTTGACAGCACAATATTACAATACACAACAATAATTAGTTCTTAAAGCTAATAATCTAAATTTAGTATGTAATTATAAATACAATTTATTAACAGATAATATATTTTATGATCATTTTGTGTAAGAAATCAAAACATAAAACAAAATTCTTAATTTAAAAAAGCCGCAACACTTTAAACAATTTTGCCACACGCTAAACTGTCATTAAAATTTAAAAAGTATTCCCATATCAGTTGCGTAAAATTGTCTTATCTATTTAATAAATTAAAGAGTTATTTTATCAAATTTATGTTAATGATAACAAATGTTTTGTGATATAATACAATATAATGATGATTACATTTTTCTGATTATTATACCATGTTGACGCCAATCAAAGATTGAGCTGTTCCGTAGTGGTTTTGTATTATTAGCTGTGTTAGGAAAATTTGAACTCTTAGATGGACGTTTTGGAAATTTTAAATATAAATGACGTCACTTTGTATAAATTGTGCAACATTTTTGCTTTGAAAAATGCTATAATATATTCCTAAAAATAAATTAAGCTGAAAAATGAGTTAAAAACATAAAAACCAAACTATACCTTGCTACACTTTCTCCTTCTGCTTCTCTTTTTTCTTTTCTTTTTCAATTTATTGTGAATTCGCATTGTTGTCTTCAGTATAGTTTTAAAATATTGTAAACATTTTATTTAATTTTTAAAACAGAATGGTCCAAAAGAATGTAATGGTCCATTTCTATTTACTCGGTACTAGGGGAGTCCCTTACAACCTTCAATTATGGTAATGCAAAACATAGATGTATTAGATTAGATTTATCTAGAATATTGTAAACAATATAGTGATAAATTTACATAGGTAGGATAAAAAATATGATCATATCAAATTATTAATAAATTATTTACAATTTTATTAAAGAAGTATACATTTAAACTTACCTCAAATATTACTAACAAAAAGGTTTTTTAACATATTAGGTGGTTTATTTGACAATATATTGATTGAAATAATGCATATTCGTAATGTACGCAAAAAGTACATACAAGTTCAAAAAAAAAAAACGTTGAAATACACAAAAAAGGACCAGAAATACAGTTAACAGCTCCTTCTCCGTCCCTTCAGCTCCCTGAATTTTCAAGCCCACCGATTTTAAAAAAACACATTTTGAAGCTTTGTAGACGATTTCATTAAAGGGCAATATTTTTAGAATTCAGAATCAAATAGCTCTAATTAGATTTCTTAAGTATTATAAACAAAGCTGCTATGAAGTAAATAAAAAAATGGCTAACTTTGTTCTAAATTACTTTAGGACAAATTTTTTCTTTTAAATTTGTAAAAAATTTTAGACTTTTAAGTATAAAAAAATAATATTCTCACAGGCAATGTTTAAAAGTTATTCTAATTGTTTATAAGCAAAAAATCGACATTTAAAAAATTATTTTGCAATATTTAAAATTAATTTTCTTTTTCTTTTCTTTCTTTCAGTCTTTTTCTTTTAGAAACTACCCTTACAATTAATAAAACTATATAATTTTCTGACTTATATTGTTGCAAAAAAAAATTGGGATAAACAAATAAAATAACTTTTAAATTAATTGATCACTTTAAAATTTTAACCATATTTTAAGCACTATAAAACACAACATTCCATGAATTATAAATGCTATTAGTTCATTTTCAAAAAAGTTATTAACATTTATAAAAAACCGAAATATTTGACTTATCTATCAGGATAGAAACATTTAGAAAACGCCATTTTGAAGGTCTTTATATGACATAAGTTTTTTCTATTCTAAAATTTGTTTCAGATGCTTCAGTTTTAGCTTTTTTAATTTGTTAATAGCTAATTAAGTAAAAAAAATCGACTACAAAAAAACATATAAGTTTTTGTTACAAAGTCCATACTACTCAAAACAACTGTCGTTTGCCTGGCCGGGGGAGTGTCATAAATAAATGCTTATTTCCCTGAGCTAATATGCTTTGGAATCAAATTACTAAACGCAAAGTATGTGTCATGACTGAAAAATAAGTCTGGAATTACAATGTTGCTTAGTGGCCGGCCGCCTTAGCCTTATTCCGTCACTATTATTGGGTAAGTTATAACATCCCTTATATAATTAGTCACTTTTATAACGAGGTATTACTATTACTGTGCCTTTACACCATATTCTCCATCGAAGAAAAAATTCGTGTGATATTTTATGTGTATTTTAAATATTAAAGATATCTTATCTCTTTCTCATATTACACATTTCACTGAAAACCTTTTTAGGTTAATCTGTAATTTTCCATTTGGGGACTTTCCTCGTTTTCGTTTCTTAATTTTTGTGCCTACTATATAAAATGTTAGTATTTATGACTGCCTCCATATGTGCATATTGAATTCAATTCATGCAAAAAGTATACGTTGTTTTTAATAAAAAATTTCTGCTTCAGCTGTTTGTACATATTAATCATTTATTTTTAATAAAAACATGTTTTGTAATATTAGAAATACGTTTCAATGAAAACAAGGGCACAATAACCAACATTTTAATTTATACCAACCAATGATTCTTATAAACCTCAATATATTGCATTGTATGAAAACAATTAATATAAATTATTGATCGCACAAAATAAAATGGCCAATACATGACCATACTCTAAAATGAAGTGAAATTATTAATCTCGAGTCTAAAAATACAGTTTATAACAGTTGCAGCTGTAGAGGGATTGTGTGATGAAAAATATATAAAATTCAGACCTTTAAACTTTTAATTTGGTAATACATCAATAGATGAAGTAGAAAGAAATGAAAAATAGATACACTAATATTGGATTCAGAGACAAGATCACTATAACTGTAGCATTTGTAAATTCCTGGGTAGGTATATAATGAAATCCCTTCGTATATGTATTAGAACATCGAAGACTATTTTTAGTGTATTTAAGTTCCTATCGTACAAGTTAAAATACCCAAAATGTATTTTCAATTCCTCTTTGTGTCGCCCTTGTTGATATAAACCAGGGATGCACAGACTTATTAAGACTAGGGGCCACTCGGGCAAATCCTGAACTGATGGCGGGACGGCCGCCAGAAGTCTAGGTAATTAAAGACAATAAAGAATTGATAATAATTTATTAAAATTAAAAAATAATTTATTAATTTGAAGCATGGCACTGCATAGTGCTTACAATTGTTTTTATATTTGGCTTAAATTTACTTGTAGCAACACGTAAAACTGCTTCCAAACTTTCATTTGCAAGGCGGTTTCGATTTTTTGTTTTATTATTATTTAGTTTTGAAAAAGTTTGTTTCACATATATAGGTAGAACCAAAGAAGCTAGCACATTTTAGAGCGTTTATGCGCAACTCTTCGTACATATTTCTATCAATGCAGCGGTAAAAGTTCAGCAAGTCTCCTTCGTTGAATTTGTTGCGTAAATCTTGGTCGTTTTGAATGTCGCTAATTTCTAACTGCATTGACTCTCGTATAAAAGGATTGCTGAATATGTCCAACAGAGGTTTCACTTTTTTAAACTCCAAAAATCTTTCTTGAAAAGATTGAATCAAAATATCTAGCTTTTCTACATAACTGAAATTAATCGCAGTTTTGTTGAATTTTTCAGCCATTTTCTTATAATTCGGAAAATGATTGTAATTTCCAGAATTAAACTGTGATCAGAAAAGTGTCAGCTTGCATTGAAAGGATGATACATGAGCGTAGAGCTGGGATATCAGTTGATTTTTGCCTTGAAGCCGTATGTTCAAGACATTCAAATGATTTGTAATGTCAACTAAAAAAGCCAAATCACACAACCAATCAGGATTTTTAAGTTCCGGGACATCCCTTTGCTTTTTCCGCCAGAAATATTCCAATTTCTTCTATTAAATTTAGAAATCGTTCCAGTGTCAATCCACGACTTAGCCACCTTACTTCTGTATAATACAGTAAATCTCCGTATTCGCTTTCGATGTCATCAAGGAATGTTTGAATTGTCTGTGATTGAGTCCTCGTGATTTTATGAAATTTACAATCGAAACTACCACTTTCATGACATTTTGAAATTCAATTTTTTTAGAACAGAGGGCTTCTTGGTGTATAATGCAGTGAAACTGCATAAGATCTTCAGCGTTTATGTTTTTTTCTTGCAGATGCTTTTTCAGCAAAGTAACTAGCCCGGAATTGACACCAATCATCGAAGGAGCACCGTCAGTCGCAACTCCCGATAATTTTGATAAGTCCAAATCAGTTTTTGAACACTCATCCAAAAGAACATTGAGTATATCAACTCCTTTGGTTTGACCTTTCAATGAACACATTCCTAATAACTCTTCAAAGACTTCAAAATCTTGAGTAACACCTCGTATGAATATGAGAAGTTGAGCTGTGGAACTAATATCAGTGGATTCGTCGAGTGCTAATGAAAAAAATTCAATGATCTTAGTTTTTCAATTAATTGTTTCGCAATATTACCTGACAAAGATATTATTCGTCTTTGGATAGTCATACGATTCAGTTGAATTTTCTCAAACTTTTTTAATGCTTCTTCTTCAAAATCGCCATCATTAAAGGGGCGACTTCGCTTTGCTATCATTCGAGAAATTTCATAACTAACTTCTGTAGCTGTTTCTGAATCTTGAATGGGTTTTGTAAACATAGCTTGCTGATCAATAAGCTCCCGTTTTAAAGACAACATTTTTTGCTTTCTTAATTCGCCTGTAAACTTGGTAAAAGAAGGATGCTGCGTTTCATAGTGCCTTTTTACATTATATTCCTTTGCAATCGCAACAGAATTCTTGCAAATTAAACAAACGACTTTGTTATGCGACCATACAAAAAAGTATTTCTCAGTCCAAATTTCTTGAAACTGCCGATTTTCATCTTTAACCTTACGTTTTTTACTAGGTCCTGGCTTCTCCATGTTGCGTTCTAATCCTGGCTAGGATTAACACAGCACCTGAAAACAATTACAGGACCTACTTAAATTACCCATCCTTTTTTAAATTATCAAAAATAATTGATTTAATATTATTCCTAAGAAATTTTAAGATATTTATACAGATTTTATATCTGAAATAATGACGTTATTATTATTACAATTAGAGAAATTCTGATAAAAATAGTAATTTCTTTGTTTTTTATATTTGCCAATTAACTAAATTTATTAAAATAGGTAGGGACACACTTATTAATAACAGAGTTTTACTTACGATTTCACAACACAATTATACACGGCACTTGACGGGTTAACACTGCAATAGTAAATCGACGTGTAAGTAACTGTACTCTGTGCATACGACTGTGGAAGCTTCGTATTCCTACGCGAGCAATCGGGAATTCGGGACTACTGCTATCTCGCTTGCTCGCACCGCGCTAGAACATTCTTGATTTCTCTACTATTTTAAACTTTATATAAAGGCAGCAAGCGATGTTACTTGACTTAGCATTCTTGGGCACTGGATTCAAATAGCGCGTGCAAAATTTAAATTACTTTTCGAACATATTTTTTTTTGGTTTTATTTTGGAATAGAATTCAATAGTTTTCGAATGTACAAGAGTATTATTTCTGCTGTCGGCGAGCCACCAGTATACGACCGGCGGGCCGCATGCAGCCCGCGAGCCGAGGTCTGTGCATCCATGATATAAACCATCTTATAGTTTGTGTATATTTCACAGATGCTTATTTTCTCGGTATTATCAAAACCGGTTTTAGGATATTTTGCGTTCCCGTTGTGTTTTGTTTATATTAAGTTAAGCAAATAATTTTTAAGAAGTAACTCATTCTCTCTGAGGTCACTGTCAGAGGCAGTTGACTCAGTGTGAGTCCAAATTGTTCATTAAATTTGTAATATTTCTTCGTCCATTTTCATGAAAATCTAGTGTGTAGTGGCAGTTAGTTGTGCAGTATATGTAGTTACAGAGGAGGTTAGAAGATTTGGTCAAAAGGAACAGACGTCGTTATGTAGTTTTGCAGAAGCCAGAAAAAATTGTTAAAAATAGTGGAATTATACTCTATGTAACGTGTCAGCTTTGTAAGAGTAAGAGTAATCACTATTTCTATACCTCTAAAAGATTTGTGTCAAATACAACAAATTTGAAAAGTAACCGATGGTTCCAGTTTTTAAAGGGCTCGTTTCCAGGGTGTGTCCATGTCCCGCTAATTTCAACCTAACCTTTGTTTCTCGTCGTTTCACACTAAAGATGCAGTCGTTTTGTTCGTGTGTCAGAGATTTCCATTGCAGTTCCTACCCCCAGAAATTTTAGTAAGTCCAGTTTATAACTCAAGTGCGTTTTAGTGAAATCAAGGTAATTTTTTTTTACAGTAAAGACAGACATTTTTGTCTAATAACAATAATTGCTTTCATAACATTTTAGATTGTAATAATTAATATTGTAAATCTTACGACGTGGTCTTAATCATTTATTTGTTAAGTTTTATAATTTCACTATTGATATATGACAGCTAGCCTAGTTTTTATTTTTTTCCACTAGTTTGTTTTGTTTTTGAAAAAGGTTAAAATACATAGTTTACTTAAAAAGATAATTTTAATTTGTAATAACTTATATCTGCCACAGTTTATAGCCAAGTAACATTTTTTTGTAAGTTTAGTAGCATATCCCACTTGTAAACAGAGTTTGTAAACAGATAGGACATGTAAGTTGCTGTTTGTTACTTTGGTATAAATTTTTGTAACTATTTATATCGTAATTATTTTTGTATTATCCCTATTTGCAACTGTTTCTGTTGAGACAACAATAAATGTTTAATTTAGTTCTCTAAACCATTTTGTCTATTTATGTTAGAAAAGTCTTCTAACATCTCTTTTATATTTTTTAGGAAAGAAAAACCCTTTTCTTTCATCCAGCAGGAGGTGCTCTCGAAGCGGCGTCCCATGTTAACCCTTTTAGGGTCCCTTTAGCTAGTGGTCCTTCTTGTTATATTTATCTATTTGGCTAGGAGATTCATGTAAGTACCCCTTTGTTTCATTTATTTGTAGTTGCCACAATCAAATCTCATTGTGCAATTCACTTATCTACGATCCAGCTCTCCAAATAAACTCCGAGTGCCGTTCGCATAAGGTATCGTTTTTTTGCTTGCCCTATCTCCAACCCCAATAATTTCTGTCCCCAGATTTTAACCCCTATAGCAATACCCTATGTTGTAGGCAAAATATTTTGTTGCATATCTAAAGAGGAGGTAATAAAACATGAATATCTTGAAAATAAATAAGATATATCCGATGTCAATATCCTTATTTAGGTTACAAAAATACTAATAAAAGTGACGCAATGATATAGAATAACTCAAGTTGTACCTTGTTAATCCGACAGGTATGGGATCAAAGGGGTGTCGCATTACCAAAAGTGATCGAATTATCGAAAGTGATATAAGTATATATTTGGCATTGTTTTTCCAGCAGTAGTTTACAATATTCTTAAATTTTATGAGTAAACTGCTACCCAGATTAATATGCAAATAAAACAATTATTTCGGCTAACTAAAACATGTTTATTTAACATAAAAGAAATATGGTACAATTTATTGTACAATCAGTGTATAAATAATAACTTATAAACATTATGTGTACTAATAACTAAATGGCGCAACTAAGGTAGATTAATTATGGACGGATGTAAATACATCTATGTACTGTGACACACAGTTCGAAGCAATCTTCGATTGTCTTGTGCTTTTTCTTGTTTATACAGTCTGTCATTGCTTGTATCTTCTTTAACATCAAAATTTTTGACGCACCAACGCGTCAAAGTGTTTGCAGCTAATATAGATTATAGTTGACGGTGGAAGATTTTTCATCCTGTGCATCCATGGTCACGTGTTTATTACATTATGTTCTTACTTTTATCATTTCTTATTGAGTATTGAGATTGACATGACACACGAGTTTTAACCTTGTTTAAGCCTGAGCCTCTTCAAGAAATGGGTAACTCCTTTTTTTTAACGGAGTTGTGGGGGTAAGATAAACGTTAATTAAATGATGCCCAATGCTAGGAAGTAGTAGACTACTAAAAAGCAGGGGGAAAAGAAGGTGACTTGTATATGTGATCGATAAGAATCGATAAGAACGCACAAGAAGAAGTGGGATCTGCCTAGCATGTCAGTTGAAATACTTCAGGGGTTATCAGCCATATAGTACGAACGGCTCTTAATCAGCATTTTTCGCGGCAGTCTTTATCTGCGATATTGGATGAAAAATGTTTCTAGAATTTCAAAATACCCATCAGGAAGTTCTTATCTAGTGTTGTGCAGAAGTTTCGCTGGAGAAAACGGAACTTTCTTATTCTTAGTGGGGAACCTAGTGAGTATTTGCCCTCTATGATTACAAGGCGTCTTTAGTGTTCGTTTTGCTCTATTGTTCGAGCCAGTTATGGTTCTTAGGACATACTTCCTACTGAGGTTTAGGATTTTGTCCTTGATTGACGTGATGTTGGCCAATATGTGTATGTGGGCTGATGGATACGACCAATCTTTTTTCATGCAGTATCTTAGCATTCTACGTTCAGTAGCTGCGATGTCATTCATTTGGTGACTCTTAAGAGAGTTGTAAACGCATGCCTTGAACTCGATTATCAGTCAGACAAATGTCTTATAGGTGTGCAACAACGTGACAAATGTCTTATAGAGTTCTCCTAAGTAGAGAACCGAGTTCCTGAGAATGAGGTCTTCTCCCAAAAGTGATATCCGGCCCTGGACGTCACGAAAATAAGGAGATTTAAATAAAATTGCTTATGTTTTGGAGGGATTTATGGTCACCCTCCATTTGTTGCACCACTTCACGACTCTGTCAAGGTATTCTTGCGATCTTTTGAATACAGACTGTCGCTCGCATTTTCTGTGGGAGCATGAAGTGAGAATGGCCGTATCATCAGCGAAAAGGAGGAGAGACTCTGACCCTTGTTGTGGGCGGGGAATGTCACTATTGTAAACCGTGTAAAGTAATGGTGCAAGTATTGAGCCTTGGGGCACTCCAGCTTGTGGAGTGAAGGGGGTGGAGAGGTGGTCAGCTACTTTGATCCTGATCGTCTGATGAGAGAGATCGGAATTAATTAATTTAACGAAAGGTGTTGGCAGTCCAGCGAGGTAGAGTTTTTCAATTAGACCTGCCTGCAAGACCTGATCGAATGCCTTCTGGACGTCGAGAAATATGTCCATGACGTGTTTCTTTACGTTAATTGATTGTGAAATTAAAGTTGTTGCTTCAACCAATGCATTTTGTGTGGATTATCTAGCCCTGAATGCGAATTTGTAGTCTGGAATTAAAAAGTGAGCATCTAGGAATTCTACGAGTCTCTCATTAAGGATCCTCTCATAGATTTTACCTAGGGTGCTCGGTAATGAAATAAATCTATATCATTCAGGTTGAGATTGTCATCTAAAATCCATTACTGTAAAGCTTCTCTTGATTCTGATAAATTAGTCTTATTATATAATTGCAAATTGGAAGGGCAGCATCTAGTACAACTTGCACAGGTCAGTCATTGGATTCTTTGATATCTTCTACTGAAAGAAATGGGTTGTTATGCCAAATATTCTTCCACATTAAATTGGTGTAGTAGACTTGACTTGCTGTCAGGCAAACGCAGCATTATTAATCGCATCTTTTGCGATTTTTAGCATTGTCTAAGAAAAAGAGGGCTTTTACTGTCATTTTCTTTTTTTTTAGCTCACCTTAACCTTGTGGGATAAAACTGTTGTTATACAAATCCAGAAAAAATGTCTATTGTTACCTATGTACGGCTTTGCCACATGTGTGTAATTAGTAGCTTGTCAATTGTAACATTTTTAAAGGCACTAGGTTTTTGGACTTAATGCCTGTACTGAATCAGTTTTCAGAAAACATTAAGTAATCGTCGCGAAGGTGTTAAAATCGGTGGTAAAATTATTAATAATGTCAGATATGCAGATGACACCGCCATAAGTGCACAGAGTTTAGAATAACCTTAGTGACCTTGGTTAAGTACTACTACTAGGTAAAAGTATATTTGTATAGATGTTGCCATGATTTATAAAGTTATCTACTTTTGAAAGTTAGGTATATTGACTCAAAAGGTAAAATAAATAACAGACTTACTCAGAGGAATACTCTTAAGTATTTATATTTTCAGAACTACATTCTGAAAATGACCCAGGAAGCTACTATGTCCCTGGGCAGATGTAGAAAAATGTGCGGTAGGAATTGGGGACTTAACTCCAAAATGACTCTATGGTTATACACAAGGGTTATTAGACCAATGATAACCTATGGCTAGGTGAACAAAGACGCAGCAAGTGGGAGCAATAAGGATGCTAGATATTACACAAAGGCTAGCATGCCTGTGTATTACGGAGGCTATAAAAATAACTCCTACTGCATCGTTGGAAGTACTGCTAAATCTATCACCACTTTATATCTTTATACAGGGCGAAGCCAGATCAGTGATGCACAAATTAATTCATGGTCAGCGACATGGTGCTGATAACAGAAAGCTAATCAAGGAGCTAAAAGCCTATATTGTGATAAAGCAAACTTTCTATGCAACAGCTACTGTCACCTTGGGGGGAAATGAAAAGGGTCTAAACGCCTTCTAATGCCTCCGGGTGCTCTGTAGAAGGCTTCGAAAACATCAACGATAGCTCCTCTACTTAAGTCCATTTTCAGGGTATGGACTCGTAAATGTTTTCTTCTGGTATCTTGCCTTGAAAAAGAGCGCGTCACTCAATTACTTGTTAACAAGTGGTTCGTACTGATGGTACCCATTTTATAATACATTTATACAAGTACACCGCACTGAAGGGGTTAACTGTTTTTATACAATAAAGTTTTAAATCACTCTCTGATAAAAAGATATTTATTGTTCTTATCATACAAAAACCACATCGCGCACATTACACCAGTTTTTAAACGATATATTCGATGCTGAATATATCGATGCTGTTTGTGTATAGCACAAACTATAGATTTTTCCACTTCTGTTAAAACCTTTGTCAAATATTCCTTATCACGTTTGTCATTTTGTTTTATTCACAAAAATCTGCAGAATGAGCAACTGTACAAATTCAATTGAAATTAAACTATATGAATTTATTTCTATTGATTTTATTACATCATAAAAATATCCCTAGATTTTTCCGATTGTTTATAAATAATTACAGTTTCGATAATAATATCTTATTTTTACCGGATGCTATTGTATTAATGATGATCATTTATGGTAGACCTTGAATAGGTATTGTACCTATAAGAATTTTTTGCAAGGAATTATGTAAGTCATAATTCCAATATATTACAAAAATATATAACAAATATAGTCGGGAAGCCTAAAGCTTTTATTATAAAAGAAATATTGGAAATTACAAAGCAGGATACACCTCACAAAATGGCAATATTGCTGTAATAAAAATTCAAAAAAAGCAATAAATTACAATTCAAATCCGGAAAGAGCCCCACAATACCGGGTAATGTAATTATTTACTCCAGCTATTAAATAACAATGCCATATGGGCTCGGTTTGTATGTGGATTCATAATTTTTCATTGTTTGAGCAAATCACTGATTTGATTTTGTTTGTTTTAAACGGTTTTCCGACAATGTCAAATGTCAAAACGTTAAATGAAATTATTTGTAATTTTGTCAGGTTTATGTTTGATTTTTATTTAGTATTTATGTTTACTAAATACATATAAAATATACCCGTAATAGTTCATTGAATAATTATATTAAATACCTAAATCAAGAAAGCATCTTTGTCGCTCACATGTGAAAATATGGAAAAATGGTTACGTATAAATGTCCAGACTCTAAAAATTTGTGTTCAATAATATTTAAATGGTCTATGTTTTGAACAGCTGATAATAGTAAGACTGCAATATGCTGATTACGATTCATTCCTTCGCAGGTATCAGAAAATAAACTTATTTCACTTACATATTCTGGAACACATTTTGATGAAGTAGTGGAGTATAATGCTACCTATTTCAGAACTTCCTCGTCTACCGTTAATTTCTGGTCAGTCAAAATAGTAAGCTGCATTTGGTAATGCCGGTTCATATACATACAAATTGTAGACGCATAATTTTCGACAATAATATAGTTGTTAAGTCAATCCACTTGGAATCTTTATTACGGCCTGTAGATCGAAAGTAATTGAAACAAAGTACCGTTGTTTATTAGATCTTTTCTTATCATTTTGTTTTAAGATTACATACTTCTTTTCTTTTCTAATGTTGTCTGTAACTGTCTTCTTAATCCGATTTGTTAATTGTATTAGCTTTATCATATTTACTACAAACTAAACATTGATCTTTTTTAGGAACAAACAAGCTTAAATTATAGTCGTTAGAAAATATTCTTCGATCTGTAATTTCGCTTCACACCTTCCAGTTTCTTCTTCTCACAGTCATTTATATAAAATTGGTAGATTTTTCTTATATTTTAATTTTTCTCCAAATATCTACGCTTTGAACTTTGGCGAATATAATGATTTTGAGTATTTTCCATGATTGGAAAATACTCAATATGAGCCTTCACGATTTCTCGAGTTTCACTGCTTGTTTTATTTGGCGGTGTATACTTGCCGCTTTTATCCGTATCTGCATAACAGCCTAGAATATAGGTTTTTCTTACAACATCTTGTATAACTAACGCTGATATTCAAAGTGTCTTACAAAAAAATTTCTCACATACCTTTATGTCTTGATCATTCATTTGGGAAAATGCATGTAGTTTCTTTAAACTTTCACAAACTGAAACGACTCTCTTTGGATGGATAAAATTCTTTTAGCCCTTGAATCCATTGTTTGTTTTATAATTTTTATTTATACCAAATCAAAACAGATTCAGACTACACTTTGTATAAACTGACTTCTATTGAGTTCTAAAACGTTTGTCCATATTATACAAACACGTATTAGCTGAATCCTAAAATAAATCTGCACAGCAGATATTAGCAGATAAATTATATCATTACCATTAAGATCATTTCATCCCCATAGTAACAAATAAACGTATCTCTAATTTGGCCATTTTTGAGATAAGTGAATGATCGATTCAAAAATAAATAGTTCTATTTAATAACAAAGCCACGTAACTCAATATTTCTTTGTTAGGAATTTAAATCTTGGCGTATCTCTTCTATATTAAAAACATTTAGAAACAGATACACCTATCTGTAAATACGTTTATGTATTTCTGTTATGAATCTCTTATGGTTAGTAACAAACAAACGTAACTCTTGGTACACATTTATTATAAGCATCTGGTATTTCTGGTTGATGTTAGTTTGTAATTATACGTCAACGAGCACTTGTTTCAACGGGGTTGTTAGTTTAATTTTTGTATTTGAAGAAATTAATTATTATTAGTGAATGTCAAGAAATCCTAGAATAGCTAAGATTAAGGCTATATTAGCCAAAGCAGCATCTGAGGAATCAAATAAATGCGTTACTACTGGTAAGTGGAGATATTTTTAATAATATTGGGGTATAAAATCATATTACAAGTAACAATTATTCTAATATGAGATATTGTTAATAATATTGGGATATAAAATCATATTTTATATCCCATAGAGAAGAAGTTTCTTCACAGCTAATATCTGAATGCACTGGTCAATCGAGCGATACACTTACTGATGAAGTTTCTGCTGTGTCAGTCGAACAAGAGGTGTTTCAACATCCTAATCCATCAGTTGAAGAAAGTGTTTACGGCAATCTGTAAAAGCCTATATTTCGATGAAGAGTGCAGAAGTAAATGCTCCTGGTGTCAAACACAAAGACTGTAAAAAGTGCCCTAGAAAATAAGTTTTTTCTGAAGATCACAGAAATTTATAATGCGTATTGGGCCTTAGAAAATTCAGAAAAACATATATATCAACGTGGTTGAGGTGACGACCAAAAAAGTCAAAACTACTGGCGAAAATTCAAGGCGAAACAACTCGCGGCAGTTTTTCCTATTCAATACTGGCCAAATAGTGCAAGTATGTCAAGGTTTCGTTCTTGCAACACTAGATATATCTGAAGGATTCGAACGAAATATTTTAAATACTAAAAATGATGTCCATATTGTTGTACTCTGCAGAAGAGGAAAGCACCAACCCGGTATTACTAGACCGACTGAAGCCAAAGAAATGATAGAAAACCACATACTATCATTTCCTAAAAAACAAATTATAAATATTTAGCAGAAGATCCATTACTTTCAACAATGTATAATTTATATGTTGATCGTTGCCATGAGGAAAATTGTATCCCAGAGAAAATATGGCAATATAGAAAAATTTTTAATAATTTAAATTTTAAATTTCATAAACCATGTAAAAATTTGTATGATTCTTGCGTCAAATATAAAAATTGTACACTAGAACAAAAGCATACGTTATTTCCATTATACATGGATCCTATTCGCCGTGGGATTGCAGCACGCAATTTTCATGACGATAATAAAAAAATAATGTTAACAACTTTATGCAAATAGATTTAGAGGCTGTGAGATATTGTCCCAAAGTATCGTCAAAAGCAATATTTTATAAACGTCAACCTGCTGTATATAATGCCACAATCTATGATGTAAAGTCAAGATGTGCATTAAATTATATGTGGCATGAGGGTATTGCTGCAAGAAGCTCGAATGAAATATCATCAAGCTTATATATAAGTATTTGTCAGACCATGCTAATGGTAAAAAATTTGTCATCATGAGTGATACTTGCGGAGGTCAAAACTGGAATGTGTTTTTAGCAGCGACTCTTCTTTATGCCGTACAGGTATTGGATATTCCCCAAATTGAATATGGTTATTTTGAACCAGGACATTCAATGATGGAATGCGATTCGGTTCACGCCCATATTAAGCAATCTACCAAAAACTAAAATATATATCATCCTTCAAGGATTACATTAATAACATATAAACGTATCTCAAAATTAACACAAAAAACATTTTTTTAGTATATACAAAAATATTCAAGACTCCATTCGTTTACACTTTTATGATCGTCAATAATGTTTAAAAATGATTGTAAAGTAATAATTTATGAATATTTGAAATCAACAGTAATATCTTTTATAAAACAAAACTAAAATGTGTTTATCGATATTTCTCCATAATCGATAAAATCGAGATACGTTTATTTGTTAGTAAGGGGACGATTTATGGATTTAGCTTAGTAATAATTTCTAAATTTTAACTCAACTCGTTTTCAGGTAGAATGAAGTAAATGTACTTAAATGTTTTTACTAGTCGATATGAACGAGAAATTTTATTAAATCATACACGTCAAATGTATTGTACCCCAATTATTATATTATTATTATTATTATTATACTTTTTGATTAATTTTTATGCCAGATAGTTTAAATCGTCATAATCTTGAACCATTATTACTTGTTCGTCTGCAAAGTTGAGCGTATATACCATAGTGTTGAGGATCGGTATCCTCATTATGTTGCATTTTTGTTTTCACCTTTTTAAAACACTTTCGTGCTTTAAAAGTGAGGACGACAGACAACATCCTTGCTTTAATCATTTTGATGTTATAAATCCTGTTGTTATTTGTGTCCCTGCTTTTATTTTTGTATTGGTTGGTTGACACTTTGACGGCTTTTATTAATTTTATATTAATATTTGTGCATTCCATTCATTACCACAGCTTCCTTAGCGGAATGCTGTTATAGGTTTTCCGAAAGTCGACAAATAGCATATAAGTCTCTTGATTTTGTGCCATCTTTTTTTCTATTATCTGGGTTAAGAAGAAAATGTGGTCAATAGTGGATCGACCCGTACGAAATCCTGCTTGTTCTGCGTCATAAACCTTTCCATATATTCGACTCATAGATCCGATTATAGCTATTCCTTTTTAATTTTTACAATCATTTCTATCACCTGTTTTATGTATAGCACTGAGGTATGATATCTTTTATTCCTGCCGTTCCGTACTTAAACAATTCTACGGGTATATACCCTAGTCCAGGTGCTTTCTCCTGTTCAGCTAGCTGTTTACATACATTTTTAGTTTCCTCTGTTGTTAATTTTATTGGCTAGCCGACTATTGAAATTCTATCTTGGTTTTGATTTCTATGTTCTTTTAAAAAATTCGACTCTATTCTCTACCAAAAGTTCTTTGAAGTACTCATCCCAGTTTTCAGGTTTTTATTCTCTGTATTACTTCTTTATTCTTTTCTGTTCTTAATTTTTTACTGTTTTCAGATTTCTGTGCTTCTGGTTTCTAAAAGTTAAGTATTTATTTGTTAGCAGTTTCTTTCCCAAAACTCGTTTTTCTTCTTAGATATTTTCCTTCATACTTCTGCTTGTTTTTCTTTATATTTTATTTTGTCTTGTAATTATGTGGAGCTTCAATATTGTTGGTATAGTTGTCTTTCACATTTTATTTTTTCCTTCATTTGGTTACCAGTATGGTTTGTTTACCTTGGGTTTTATGAAGTATCCCATTGCTTCAAATGCTGCTTCGTGTAAACAGTTTTTTATAGGTTATTATACCTGGTTGATATTCTTAGGAGCGGGAAATTGTAGCTTCTCGTCCAATCTATTTTTGAATAAGTCTTCAGTACTTTCTTCATTTAGACTTCTGATGTTGTATCTTCGTGCCTTTATCTTTTCTGTCCTGTTTATGTCTATATGTGTTTCAGTGAAATTACTATTATTATTGCTAGGGTTTGTTTACGATTGGTATCGAAATTGAATTAATTTTTGATAATGCAACCTTGTTTTTTAATTAGATGGTTGTATAGTTTTGGTACATAGTTACTGTTTCTAAGATATCTTTAACTTTTTTTAGATTTTCAGAATGGTATAATGGATTAGCCCACAATTGTGAGAGAAACCATATGCCGGAGTTCCTCGAGAGATTCTGTGGTGGACACTTAATAAAAAAGGAGTCCTCAGTAAATATGTAAACATTGCAAGAGTTATCTATGCGTGAGTAAGAACTAGTTTCGGGGAAGGTCTGGGAGAAACTGATAAATTTAATTCAAAAGTAGGATTGCACCAACACTCGGTGCTAGTACCGATTTATTCTTGCATCCCATGTTTTACGAGCAAATAAGAGAGTTTCGACAAAACAAGATGCATCTAGGCTAAACTGAACAGAATAGAAACCAACTTTGGCAGGATCTCCGATTCACTTTTTTAAGGTGGGTAAAATACCCTCTCTTCTTCTTTTTAAGGTGCCTTCTCCATTACTGCAGGTTTGCTATAAATACAGCAAATTGCTCTCTATTTTGAGCTGTTCTTAGTATCGAATGCGTGTTCATGCCTATGAAGTCTCTTACATTCTTCCACCAGGAGCATTTTCTTCTTCCTCGACCTCTTTTTCCTTTCACTTTGCCTTCCATTATAAGTCGTAAAAAGTTGTATTTTTCTCTTCTGTAAATATGTCCTAGATAACTCGTTTTTCTGTTTTTTACAATATTTAGGAGTTGTCTCTCAGAGCCAATTCTTCTTAGCCCCTCGTTGTTGGTCACGTGCTCTGTCCAAGAAATCTTCAGCATCCTTCGAAAAACCCATATCTCAAAGGCTTCTATACGCCCCATACTTGTAATTCCGAGAGTCAATGTTTCCACTTCTTATAGCAGTATGAAATAAATAAACGTTTTTATAAATTGGTATTTGTAAAATTTATATATTGGTATCATATAATATATATATTTTTTTTTAATTAGTTTGATGGCCTTGGCCGAGCCAATTAGCCAGACAAATTTAAAGACAAACAATTTTAACAATCAGAGGAATTTTTTGCAATCAGAGGAATAATCATACAATCATCCGTACAATCTAACATGTAATTTTTAATAAATTAATTTTTTTTTCCTACGCTAAGACATAACCCGATTTAACATCTCGGAGGTTTACATTTTCCTTTTTATTTTTTAATTCTTTTTTTTTATTAATTTTTTATATATATTTTTTTTTCTGCTATAATACAATATTTACTTATATATAAGGGTTAGTTTTAAGCTACAATTTATATTTACAGTTTTTGATATGTTCGTAAATCGTTTTTAATATATTGATATCTCTAGAGAAAATCAAATTGTTTAGGTAGACGGGAAGTGGAATTTTTAATATAATAAGATTATCATAAAATTTGTTTATGTTTACTGATTCGTGGGAACATTCAAGGAAAATATGTAATAGGTTACCTTCTTTTCCGCACTTGCAATTAGGTGACTCCGCGAGACCCAACTTGTACATATGAAGGGGGGTAAGTGATTAGTAATAGATTAGATCTTAGTCTGTTTATAACCCTTATGAAATGGCGGTTTGATAGAGTATGAAACCATCTTTATATGGGTATTTCAGGCTGCATTTGTTTGTAATTATTTCCAGTTCTCGTGTTTCGATAATATGTTTGCCATTTTTCTTTTTGATGCCGTTTACTAATTATATCAATGTCTGAAATGGGGAGTAAGTTCAAGGGGGCTTCCTCGCCTATGTCTAGAGCGGATTTGGCTAGGCTATCTGCTATTTTATTGCCCTTAATGCCCGCGTGTCCCTTTATCCATGATATACTAATGTTTTTCCCTAAATTTGTAATTTTATTGTAAATAGTCATAATTTCTAGTTCTATATGATTTAGTTGTTTGGACCTATGTACGTTTGTTAGTCTGTCGACGACACTCTTACTGTCTGTAAATATTATGCAGTTGTAGGGTTCGTTACTATGTATATGCCTTAATGCAAGAAGAATCGCTGTCATTTCAGCAGTGTATATCGATGATTTAGCTGGCAATTTCAATAATTTTTTAAATCCACTTTGAGTATTAATTAATGCACATCCTACTTTGTTTTGTACTTTAGATCCGTCTGTAAAGTAAAACTGATAATTTGGCCATTTATGCCGTGTAAATGATTGAAAAACGACTGGATTTAAATTACCCTCCATAAAAAAGGTATTAATATGTTTTGAGAAAAGCTCTTCTAATATATGGGAATATATAGGTGAAACTTGGTTTTCATACGTATAGAAAGTATGTCGGTATTGAGATATCCTCAAGTAACTATTTACCAGAAGAGAACATTTTTTCTTTGTCCAATATTTATGAGTTAGATCTAAAATTGATAAAATATGAATATCCTGTAGATAGTTAGTATTTTTCCCTATGGCTCTAGTAATGAATTTATCACTTAAAAACTCCCGTCGAAATTTCAGAGGTGGTTTTATCGCCTCAACTTCCATTATATTAACAGGTGCAGAAGTCAAATATCCAAGACAAAGCCGAAGGCATTTATTTTTTTGTAGTTCTAATTTATTTAAATGTGTGTTTGCGGCAGTTCCATACAAATGACAACTATAATCGAAAATGGGACGAATCATTGTGCGGTAAAATAAAAGTGCTACATTTGGATCAGCACTTTTATTTTACCGCACAATGATTCGTCCCATTTTCGATTTTAGCCCCAAGCTATCTCCCTATCTGCTTATGCCATTCAAAATCATTGTAAACCCTTGGCACTGTCCGCAATAATGATGGTGTCGTCTGCGTATCTGTAGTTGTTTACGTATTCTCCGTTAATTTTTACTCTTTCTTCAATATTTTTGAGGGCATTTTGAAAGATCCTTTCGGAGTATATATTAAATAACAACGGATAGGGTATCCGCTGCCCTGGCGAACTCCTCTTTTTATTGACAATTCTGTTGTAAGATAATTGTCATAATAAAACAGAGAAACCCGTCTTTTTGCTGATCTCGGCAATTTTGTAGTAATATCTGGAGACCAAATATTGCCTTCCTTGTACCAAGCCCATACGAAATCCAAATTGATTGTCGCTCAGGTTTCATTCGAATTCTCTGTATATTCGTTGATGTACAATTTTGAGTAAAATGGCTCATCAGGCTAACTAATCTGAACTGTAATCTATTTGCTTTATTTTTTTTTGGGTATAGGTGTAAATGTTGATCTAAGCCCAGTCTTCTGGGAAGATTCCAGTGATATATATTTTGTTAAATAATAGTGTTAACGTCAGAAGATTTTCTTCATTGATAAACTTTATCATCTCTGCGTATATTTCATCTGGACCTAATACCCCCCCTACGCTAAATAAATATATATTGTTTACGGAAGCCATAAATGTGTAGTAAAATTGATTATTTTTTACTAGGAGACTATTACTATTGACCAGTTCATCATAAAACAATATTTTTACAAAACCAATAAATATTAGAAATAGTGTTATGATACAGGAAAGAATACGCTGTATAAAATTGATGTTCATACAAACAGCCCTAAAATATATATTATATTTCTTGTTAATGAAAGTATATTTTTATTTTTATTGGATTTTAATGTATCTATACAATTTTTTTAGTTTAATACTTTTTATGTAACAACACTACTGTTTTCCTATCATCGTCTACAATTTAGAGTATTAAATAGATTTTACTATTTATCGATCAGATCATAAACTGTATAAATTATTCAAGTCGGAATTAAGTTATTTTCTTGTTTATCGTTATTATACTGCTAGTTATGAAATTGTACGGCCATAAAATGGCTAATGACAACTTTCCGCTAGCTTTAAAACCGTATGGTAATTCAAAGTTTAGGTATAGTCTGGTAATGGATGAATATTGTTTATGGTCGCATAAAAGGTGTAAAGTATGAGGAAAATATAGGTAGAGGGACAAAAATACCAATGTCTTGTTTTATCTATATTTGAGAGCTATGAGTAAAGTAGAAGTTTAATTATAGAATATATATATATATATATATATATATATATATATATATATATATATATATATATATATATATACGGTGTGGTGAATCCTCGAACGGGCCATAGGAAACTCAATGGGAAATTCTAAATTGTTGAATTCCTGCTTCCCTAATTATTTTACACCAAAAGTCATCGGAAACTATTTGTAGAGGACTCAAATATGTATCGAAAACAACTTTTAAAATTGGTCTACAATTTAAACTTATTCCAAAATTTTGCTAAAATATAATATATTTTTCAGGCCACCTTTAAAAGTCAGGCCAGGCGCCGTGAAAAAATTGGTATTACGTGTTGCGTTTTGTCATATTGATGTTTCTGATATTTGACAATATTTAAATCAACTATATTATATTTATCTATGATTTAAATGACAAAAATTTTTATTTTGTGATTTATTGTTTAAAAAAAATTAAGTTGATTAAAAAATGTACTCAGTTGAGGAGAAAAGAGCAATACTAAAAATGTTTTATTCATGTTTTATTATAACATTTGTTATAGTTTCATGTTTAGAAATTATCATAAATTATTTTTAGAAATAACGATCACAGTAACAGTATATTGGAATTCATTTAATTGTTGTAGGTATAACTTAACTTAACATGGAATTAAATTTTAGTGTATTAGAATATCTTACGTTAAATAAAGATCCGGTAGTGGAAGGAAAAGGCTCGCGCTATTGCCTGAATACAACATTATGGGATTTTTCATCAACTGAGTACATTTCATTATATTGATCGATTTATAAACAATATAATTTATTGTTCCCAAAGTAATATTTGTTGTTCAGTAGTAGTAGTATTTAGTAAAATTCATTATGAAATAATCATAAAATAAAAAAATTGACAATTTAAATTGTTAAACATCTGACATCAATATGATAAAACACACACGTCATAATATATATTCTTGCCCTACGTGTGTCCTAACTTTTAGGGGTGGCCTGAAAAATGTATTATATTTTTGCAAAATTTTGAAGTACACTTAATCTGTAGAACAGTTTTAACATTTGTTTTTAATACAGATTTCAGTCCTCTACAAATAGTTTCATATGACTTTTAATTTAAAATAATTAGGGAAGCAGCAATTTAGCAATATAAAATTTCCCATTGAGTTTCCTATGGCCGTTTTACAATTCACCACCCGGTATATATATATATATATATATATATATATATATATATATATATATATATATATTATTATATATATATATATATATTTATATATATATATATATATATATATATATATATATATATATATATATATATATATATATATATATATATTTATCATCATCATCAGTGGTGCTACAGCTCTAGTTGAGCCTTGACCTTCCCCAGTCTATTTCGCCAGTCGTTTCTGTTCATCGCCAACCGTTGCCAATTTGCCGCGCCGATTTTCCTTGCGTCCTCGTCCACACCGTCCCTCCATCTCAGTCGTGGTCTGCCTCTACTCCTATTTCCCACTGGGACCGATAATAGAGTTCGTCTGTTCGGTAATTACTGTTCTTAAAAATAATCCATAATAGGATCTATAGGAAATTAGACGTAGACATCAGTAACACTCAGATGGGATTCAGAAAAGGGCTGGGTACAAGGGAGGCTCTGTTTGCAATGAACGTTCTCTCACAGAGATGCTTAGACATAAACCAAGAAATTTACGCCTGCTTTATTGATTTCGAAAAGGCCTTTGACAAAGTACAACATGAACCACTAAGACAAGTTCTAATAAAGAAAAATATAGACAGCCGAGATATTCGAATTATATGCAATCTATATTGGAATCAAACAGCAAATGTCAAGGTTGAGGGCAGACTAACAGAAGAAATTCAAATCCGTCGAGGAGTCCGGCAGGGATGTATCTTATCGCCACTTTTGTTTAATCTGTATAGTGAAGCTATCTGTGAACAAGCACTCGAGGAAGAAGATCTTGGTCTGATAATAAATGGTGAGACGATCAACAATATAAGGTATGCTGACGATACAGTTCTCCTAACGGGAACGCTAGTAGAACTACAACATCTCGTTCAAAGTCTCAATATATACTGTAACAGTTACGGCTTGAAAATTAATTTGAAAAAAACTAAATTTATGGTAATCACGAAATCAAAGAACATCAGATCTAATCTTGTAATAGACAATACAACGATTGAGCGTGTGCCCTGTTATAAATATCTAGGTGCTTGGATCACAGACGATACTGATCAAACAAAAGAGATTAGATGTAGAATAGAAATCGCTAGATCAGTCTTTAATAGAATGCGCAAACTCTTTTGCAATCGTGATATCAATATAAAGTTACGAATACGAATGCTGCGGTGTTATGTCTTTTCTACCCTGTTATATGGAGTTGAGGCTTGGACACTAAAACAGTTGACCATAAAAAAACATCGAAGCTTTCGAGATGTGGTGCTATAGGCGCATTCTCAGAATATCATGGATGGACCGCGTCACTAACACGCAAGTACTGCAAACTTTAGACAAAAGATGCGAAATTCTAAATGAGATAAAAACTAGAAAGATGGAATACTTGGGGCACATTGTGAGAGGTGAAAAGTACGAACTTTTAAGAAACATCATGCAGGGCAAAATTAAGGGTAAAAGAAGTGTGGGAAGAAGAAAAATATCGTGGCTTCGTAATCTACGTGAATGGTTCGGGTGTAGTTCGATTGAACTTTTCAGGCGCGCTGCTAACAAAGTCGCAGTGGCCATGATGATTTCCAATCTTCGCTAGGAGTGGCACGAGAAGAAGAAGAGGGTGGGTAATTCTCATTTGCTCTTGACACATGTCCAGCCCATCTAAGCCTGCCTATTTTTATGAAGGATATTACATCTCTACCATTTACTATTGAAATGAGTGACTACCATACTATCTTAAAATTGAAATTCTTACAATAATTAAATTATACTGTTTCCAAAATAAAGGGTCTAATCATCACCTAATATCTTTGTTTTCAGCCTCGATTATCCTTGTTTTTGTGAAATTACTTTTTCCAAATACACCACCATGTTTTAATTATCAGCTTCCATCCATTTAAAATATTCCAGCATTTAAAATATTTTTCTTCTTAATGGCAATTATGTTTATTCTTCTTTTTAATATATCAATCTCCAATCACCATATATATAATATAATTTTTAATTTCTTCTAATCTCCAATCACGATATACCTACTGTACTGTATAATTAATACTATAATACTGATGACTGTATACTATATATTATGAACTGCTTGTACTGACCGACTGACTGACTAACTTCTTAATGAATTTACTAACTGTCTAACTTTACTCTCATACTGTCTAACTGTCTCACAGACATCTTAAATTAATACATAACACTATTTTACATCCGTAATTATTATTTAAATGTCACTTTCTGTGGAAATTCACTCTTATGTCATAATAACACAGACTCAATTCAGTGTATATTTGGTTACCTATGCACATGGTTGACTTAAATATATCTATTATTAAAATAAAAATAAAAAAAAACTTTTTAAACTTATTATATGCTAATTTCTTAAGAATACCCTCATATAAATAATTTTTATAATATTATCTAGTATATAACTTATAAATTAATAAATTATTTCTTTGATGACTATTTAAGTTTGTTAATTAAAAATCATAATATTATTATGCTAATTTCTTCTATATTTATTCTTATATATATATATATATATATATATATATATATATATATATATATATATATATATATATGATGAAAGGTGGACGAAGAGATTGCTTGAGTGGAGGCCGAGATTAGGCGTAGACAAAAGAAGTAGAGGAAGACCCCCTACACGATGGACTGACGATATATAGAATAATATATATTTGGCGAAACTCTTTTCGCCATAATGTGTCAAAAAAATGAACAGAAAATAAAACAAAAAAAATTATTTAAAAATATTATGCACGAAAAAGTTAAATCAATTTAATGCTTTTTGATAAAAATACTATTATTTCTGATCAAAATATACAACGGTTACGATTTTTCGACATTGAAATAATTGCACGCACAATAATTGTCCATTTGCGCAACATGGAAACCCTAAGTTAATTCCGCAAACTTCCAACTGCTGGCTTTGTGATTTTTTATTATTTTCGTTGCAAAAGCCAGAAGTACAGGAAATTGTAAACGTTTAAAATAAAATGGTACATTTCATTGGAATCATCGGTATATGCGAGATCTTCTCCTTAGGATTTTTCCTTGATGATTGTTGCCTCAATAATAATATTCATTAACCTTTTAACAGCCAGTCTCGTTCCATAGCCCAACGGAGATTTATTAATGTTACCATGATGACAACTGATTATAGTTTTGATTGTATTTATTGTATGTAATTATTAGGTGGTAGTCAAGTCCGATACTTTTTTTTGTTGATTTCAATAACGCTGTGGCATTTTTATTTTCTTTGGTATATATTGAAATCACCTCGTATATGTTAAAATACCGAAATCCTTTTTTCAACCTTTTTGGATCGCTGAAATTGACAATAAACACATTTTAAAGTTTGTTTATATATCACAGACCCGTATTCTTTGGTATTTTCTTTGATCATATTCTCTTAATATTGCGCGTTAAATAAATATCTACTTAGGTCGATGGGAAAAGCGTGCAGAAAGGTTAATGATTTTTAAAGATGATGAAATTACAAAAAAAAATTATTAAAATCCTTTGTAAAAGGTATATATTTAAAAACCCAAACGGGCTATGTTAGACAAAACGTTTTCGGAATCCATATTTCATCATTAGTCTCTAGGTGTACATGAATGTAGCCACTGAATATGTGGGTAAAAACCCGTTAAAAATTATTTAGTTAAATTTAGTTTACATTATTTGTTATAAAATATTAAGATGTTAAAATTACCGTTGGATTTGGTAACACGGCGACATATGACTCCACGTGAAGTTGCTAGTCCTGAGACGGTATGTCTACGAGGACTTTACGAAAGCAACTCTAAAGTGCTCGTAGTCCTCATAAAGTCCTCGTAGACACACCGTCTCAGGACTAGCAACTTCACGTGGAGTCATATGTCGCCATGTTACCAAATCCAACGGTAACTTTTATTATATGGTATACAGCCAACTACAGGAACGCAGATTCCTCGTGGATGATGAAATCACTTTCGGTAAGGCGTTTAGTTTTATTGGAGTCTATTGGATTTTATTGGAATTTTACTTCAAATTCGTAGTGTTTTTTGTTTTTTGTCCTTTGTAATGGGAACTTTTGTGGCAGTTAATTGTTCAGTTAAACAGGTTTTAAAAAAATTGACCAATTGGTTGCGAAAAAGTGAATTATACTAAATTTACTCACACAGTTACAGTTTTTAAGAAGCCCAGTTTCAAAGTTTGCATCCCAGGGCCCAGCTTTCATCCTCGTTTTGTTTGTCTCAGGCAATCAGTTGGAGATGCATTTGCTTGTGTTGCAGTCAGTCCAGTTCCAGGCCCAGAATTAAAGAAAAAAAAGTAACATTTAGTGAAATTCAGTTAACCTTTTGTTGAACTTTTAAATTAAAAATTTAATATAATATAAATTGAAATCTCTGTTTTGGTTTTGTTTTTAAAAAAAGGTTAACTTTTGTGCATAGTTCCATTTAAAAAGATATTTTTCATTTGTAATAATTTATTTCTGCTACAAAATATCGCTCATTAATAATTGTGAGTTGTTATAGCATCTCCAACTTCTAGAGTTTGTAAACGGATAGTAACATAGTAAGTTTTTCTTTGAAATTTTGTATTTTATTATTACTATTTATGTTTGTTCATTATGCATTATGCTGAATAAACTTAATGAAAAATCACTGCAAAAAGGCCTAAAAATTAACTTCAACAAAACAAAAGTAGTATATCTATCTAGGACAAGCAATCAGAGATAACAGAGAAAATCAAACAGCCGAAATCTCGAGACGAGTAAGAATGGTATGGGCAGCGTTCGGCAAACTTTCTTACGTTCTAAAAAATCAAACAATCCCTCTATACTTACGAAGCAAGGTATATAACTCCTGTATAATACCGGTGATCACCTACGGAGCACAGATATGGACATTTACACAGGCCAATTTGGATAGGATAAGGAAGGCACAAAGAGCGATGAAGAGACAAATGTTGGGTATATCACTTAAAGATAGAAAACGTAACTAGTGGATCAGAACCAGAACAAAGACAGTAGACGCGATAGAACAAGCAGCAAAACTAAAATGGAAATTGGCTGGACACAATGAACGTCTCCAAGACGGACGATGGAACAATGCCATCGGAAAGTGGCGTCCATACAATGCGAAGAGATCAAGAGACAGACCCCAGATGAGGTGGAAAGATGACATCAGGAAACAAAAAGGTCCCACATGGCAGAGAACAGCTCAAGATAGGAAAAGATGGAGAGAAATAGCAGCCGGTACTTAGTATGCCTCATAACAGGTCCGAAGTACTCAAACTTCCGTTTCTTTACGGTGAAGATTATTTCTTTGCTTTTGCCTATTCTCTGCATTACTTCCACGTTAGTGATGTGGTCTGTGTAGGATATCCGAAGAATACGGCGATATGTCCACAGCTCAAAGGATTTTAGTTTCTTCAGGATGGCTTTCGTTGTGGTCCATGCCTCTGCTCCATAGAACAAGACCGGGAAGACATAACACTTGACCAGTCTTAATTTTAGTTCCATTGAGATTTTGCTTGTGAACTACTTTTTCATATTGTTGAACGCGTTTCGCGCTTTTTCAATTTGTGATCTTATTTCTGTTGACTGATCCCATTTTGTGTTGACTGTAGTTCCAAGGTATGTGTATGTCTCCACTTGTTCTATTTTTCGGTTGTTTAATGTCAATTTCATCGGAGGTTGTTGTGTTCTGCTCATAAACATGCATTTAGTTTTGGTTTTATTGAGTTCTAAACCATATTCTTGACTTACTGTGTGTATGCTTTGCATGAGTATTTGAAGCTCGTTGCAGTCATTTGCGATAATAACTGTGTCGTCAGCCTATCTAATATTATTGATTACCTCTCCGTTTACTTTGATACCCTCCGAAACTTCTCCCAGTGCTTCTCTGAAGATTTGTTCAGATTATATATTAAACAGGAGCGGCGAGAGGACGCATCCCTGTCGTACACCATTTTTAATATCTGTCTTCCCACTGTGTAAGTTGCCCATCTTTATCTTAACACTTTGGTTTCAATAGAGACTGGTTATTATGCGCAGATCCTTGCCAACAATATGCATCTTCCTGAGCATTTCCATGAGTTTATCAAGTTTGATCTTGTCAAACACCTTGGAGAAGTCGATGAAGCACAAGTGGACGTCCTTTTGCATGTCTCTGCATCTTTGAATTAAAACTTGCAGACTGAAGATCGCCTCTCTTGTGCTCAATGCGCTTCGGAATCCGAACTGTAACTCCGATATATTTGCTTCGCATTTGTTATATATTCTATTGTGTATGATTTTGGTGAAAACTTTGGTAATGTGATTTATCAAGCTTATTAAGCGATGTTGATCACAGTGTTTTGCACTTGGTGTTTTATGACGTATGGCTACAAAGGTCTATCGAAGCCATTCCTCCGGAATCTCCCTCCGGAATCGAGGAAGTGGTCATCCGTTTCGCATAGGAGTTTTATGATCTCGCCCTGTATGTTGTCGGGACCTGGTGTTTTGTCGTTTTTTAGCGATGAAATGGCTTTTTCCACTTCAGACCTTAGTATTTCGGGTCCAGTCATGTCGTAGTCTTCAAGTCGTCTGATATAAGGTTACCGTCTGCATCTATTAGTGTCGGTTGGGGATTATTGGTTTTCTTTTTAGTTGTTAATTCTTTGATCTTTTTGTGCATGTTGTGGTAGTCATATCTTCTGTCGCAATCTTCGATTTTATCGCATTTTTCCTTCAGCCAGCGTTCCCTCGCTTCCTTTATCTTTGTTTTTATATTGTGACTTGTTTTCTTGATACTTTACTTGATTTTTGCATTTTTGTTGTCTTCTTTCTTCCATCATATCGAGGATTTCATCCGTCATCTATTCTTTCTTCTTTACGCGCTTTTGTAACAGAATTTATGATTTTAATGTTGTGATCCGATTAAGCATCAGCCCCGGGATAGGTTTTTACTGATGTGATTGAGTTTCTGAATCTTTCTGGTATGGCAATGAAGTCGATCTGGTTTCTTACTTTTGTTTCTTTCGAGTCTGCTATGTAGTAGGCAAAACAATCGTTACACGGTTTAGAGTAGTATATTTAGCCAAATATATTTATAAAATTTCATAAAAATTGTCCAAGCCGTTTCGAAAAAGTATGACAACTAATTCTGTAATACTAATATGGCTATTAATAAGGGTAGGTGATAGGCTGGAATAAACCTGTATGTATTTTTTAAATGCAATATCATAAAAAATAAAAATAAAAAATTTCGCTTAAAAAATTAAAGAAAATATATATTTGGGATGGACCATCCTTACCCTTTAGCGGTATGAAAAATAGGTTACAACTTATTCTCAAACTTTTCGACTATTAATATAAAGTTTCATAAAATTCAGTTAAGCCGTTTCGCCTGAGTGTGGCAACTAATCCGTGACACTAATATGGCTAATAGAAAAATAGGGTTTAGTAAAAGAGGAGTGATGGAATTAAAATTAAGGGCTGTATACATTTTTTATTGTCACATCAGAGCTAAATCAAAATAAAACTTTTTGTTTAAAAAAAAAACTGTAAGTGACATTAATAATGCTACTAAAAAGGGGTTAATCATAAAAGGTTAATAATTATGGTTCATATGTATTTTTTATTGCCACCTTATAACAACATAAATTTATAAATACATTCACTAATTAAAAATGTAATCTGGATACGATTAATCGGGTACACAGAATTAACAACATAATTGAAAAATCATTAGAAGAAAAGAAAGTTTGTTCTACAATATCTTTAGACGTAGCGACGGAGTTCATCAAAGTATGGCATTAAGGTTTAATCTATGAACTCAAAATTCTTATGCCTAAACAATATTTAAATATTTTGCAGTCATATCTGATAGATATTTGAGAATTAGGCAAAAATACATGTATACAGATCTAAAAGAAATTAAAGCAAGTCTAACAAGGAAGCGTATTAGGTCCGGTCCACTACCTAATATACCCATACGACGTATCTGAACTAGAAATATTACTACAGCCATATTTGCAGATGATACTGCTATCCTAACATGATATGATACCAGTAAAGAAGTAGCAGGAAAGTTACAGTTGTTAATAAATGAAATCCATAATTGGACGAAAAATTGGAACCCCAAACTAAATGAATCTAAATCAATTCACGTTAATTTTACAAATAAACAAATCCAATACATTTCAATTGAAATAAATAATGCAAAAATACCATATTATGTATCTTCCGCTAAATACTTAGGTATTACACTTGAAGCAAGACTCCTCTGGAAAGTCAATTTTAAAAAGAAAAAGGAGGAACAAAAAAATGTGTTGACTAATGGGAAGAAACTCAGCATTGTTCATACATAATAAAAAACTGCTATAAAAACAAATACTGATACCAGTATAGACGTATAGTTGCCAACTCTGGGGCTGTGCCAAGTCAAGTAATATCTAGATTACTCAGAGATTCCAACACAAAATTTGAAGAAACATCGTTGATGCTTTTTGGTAAATCAGAAATGTCGATCTCCACAAGAACCTTGAGATAGAAAATGTAAATAAAGTTATCAAGAAGATGGCAGGTAACCACGAACAATGGATCCATAGTCATGTAAATATTAATAATACTGGGTTAGAAAGAAGATTCAAACGAAGAAAACGATTTGAGTTAGTGTGAAGTGTAAATTAGCGTAAAAGCAAAGCATAATGCTGTGTTGTAGCTACAGGGCATACTCATGGACGTATAAACATAGATGGACACAGCAATAAGATACCTTTAACACACAATGTTTTGAAGCTTCGATAGAATGTGATGCTTCCGCAATGAGCATAAGCGTGCTTGAATTTTTACTCGCGGGTAATTATTCAAATTGTAAAAATTGGAAGTAGTAATAATGTATAAAAACGTTCACAGAATTAAAAGAATTAAAAAAAGATTTTAAAAAAGATATAAAAAGATATAAGATATAAGATATAAAAAGATAAAAAAAATTTAATTTAAAGAATTAAAAAAAAAACGAGAGTTTAACTATTAACAAATCACGTCTTTGTAGAAAAATTAAATACAATTTTATTTGCTTGAAAATTAATACAATTAAATATAGTTGAATTCAAGTTAATTTTTTAATAGTATCAAAATAATGCTACAATAAAATATCTTTATGTTTTCTCCTTAACTTGCTACCCAAATAGTTCGATCGTCAATATTATTTGGAAACCTACATAGACAAATAAATGAGTTTTATTCATTTCACTAATTTATTTGTATCTATGAGAAATATTAAATTAAAAAGGTACTAAACAGATCTTTTTTAATCAGATGATGTCTACTTACAATTTATAAATGTCTACTAATTTCATGAACTCATATCTTATTCAATACATCAATGAACATGAATAAACCAAATGGTACGCCTATTAAAATGTAAACAAACACGCTTCCTCATTTCCTCATCTTAAATAATGTAAATTGTATGTACTTACAAATGAAATGAGAGATCGGGATGTAAATATTTCGTTTATTTTATTTCACTTTTCACAAATATTACTTAAAATACAGCCAAAATATCGAAAAATAACTTTTTTCTCGTTTACTGTTAAAAGTAAACAAACATGGAACAGCATTTGAAGTTTGACGTAGATCCATAAGACAGAGAAATGTAAACAACCGTTGCCATTTATAAATAGTTTTCGATGCTTCTACATATAAAATAATTGATTGATATCTATTATACGCTATTATTAAATGATAGTGCACACTATGTGCATACAATAAATGATTATTTTGGTTTGATAGCACCTATAGAGTATAAAATACGGAGTAATATTTCCAGCGACTAGCGAATAAGAAATTTTAAAACAAAACGTGACAACAGTTGAAGGTGCTCAGAATGTGACCTATTCAAATAATTTTGACTTCACAATTTTATGTAAACAACTGAGTCCATCTGTGTTTATACGTCCATGGGCATACTCTTTAGATAATATAATAGGACAACATTAAACTCTTAATTATGTATGATTTAGTAATTTAAGTCCAAGAAAAATTGGTAATTGGTCAACTGTGATCAGATTTCAGTGGTATTAACACAACGTAGTTGTTTAATAATAAAAAAATATTTTATAGGTATTACTAAACCTTTTTGTGTATTTTTACAACACATATCCAGACATTTCAAATAGCTATCAATGGAACATTATGAACCTGACATAGTTAACATATGACATAGACGAGAGAATACTTCTAAACGGAGAACGATTGAACAACATAAGATACACTGATGATACTGTCATTTTTGCAGACAGTCTTGAAGGTCTGCAGACACTTGTCTCCAGGGTGGCAGAAGTAAGTAGCAGGTTTGGGCCTGATTTTAACACCAAAAAAACCAAATGCATGGTTATAAGCAAAAATAGTATACCACCTGGTCAATTACTAGTTAACCAACAACCTATAACACAAATCGCCAACTTTTTTATCTGGGTGCAAACTTAAATAAACAGTGGGGCTAATCGACGGAAATTAAAATGAGGATCGAGATGGCAAGATCAGCTTTCATCAAAATGAAAAAAATCTTTAACAGCCACGACATAAAATTGGAAATAAAAGTTCGTTTACTAAAATGCTACGTATTTTCCGTTCTTTTATATGGCGTAGAGTCATGGACCTTAACTGAAGCATCACTTAAGAGACTCGAAGCATTTGAGATGTGGTGCTAAAGACGCATGTTGAGGATTTCCTGGATAGATAGAATTACCAACGAAGAAATACTGAATAGAATGGGCAAAGAGCGCGAACTAGTCGTAACCATAAAATGTCGCAAACTAGAATACCTAGTCCATATAATGTGCAATGAACAACGATATGACCTACTTCGGAACATACTTCAAGGTAAAGTGCATGGGAAAAGAGGTCCAGGACGGACAAGAATATGCTGGCTGCATAACCTACGAAAGTGGTTTAACTTAACCACTACCGGACTTTTCTGACAAAGTCAGAATAGTCATGTTAGTGTCCAACATCCGTAACGGATAGGCACCATAAGAAGAAGAATCAATGGGAATAAAGAAGCTTAAAAATGGTGTCTAATATTATTTTTTTTTTAAATAAAGATACAAAAAACCATTTGAGTTAGTGTGAAGTGTTAATTAGTATAAAAGAAAAGCATAATGCTGTGTTGTAGCTATAGTGCATACTCGTTAGATAAAATAGGAAGACAACATACGGTTAAGCAATTACAAATGTATGATTTAGTAATTTGAGTTCAAGAAGAATTGCTCATTGGTCAACTGTGACCAGATTATAGTGGTATTAACACAGCTTAGTTGTTTATTAATAAAAAATATTTTATAGATATTACTAAACCTTTGTGTATTTTTACACATATCCAGACATTTCTAATGACTATCAAGGGGAATAAAGAAGCTTAAAAATGGTGTCTAATATATTTTTTTTTAATAAAGATACAAAAAAAACCAATTAATCTTACAAATGAATCCAAAAATTTTATATTTATCTGTAGGTATTTATCCCAAAAGCAAACACTTCATAAAACTTTTTTCGTTACCTAAATCCAATTCCAAATCCATTTATGCGTCTGTCTGGCCATTAGAGTTAAAAAAGGCGCTGAAAGGTTAAAAGCGAATCAAAAAACGTATTTGGACGATTCACGTAGCTGCCAATTGACCGAATTTTTGTAGAGAACAAATCAATTCTTGACAGAACAAAAAATATTTTTATGTGAAAATGCGATGCTTTAGGATAAAATATTGGAATATCTATGGAAAAAAATCTATACTGATTAAATTTAAACAGGTAAAGTGGAGTTCTTGGTATACAGTGTGTAAAAGCCAAATGGAATAAATTCATTATTTAGGTATTTACATATTTATAAAAAATCCCGAAACACGTCAAATGTAAATTTATAACTTGACATTCTTTAACGTAAAAATGCAACCCCTACCTTCAACCCCCTTAGAATGACAGGTACAACCCTCAATTTTTAAAATAGGAAGTATAGGCTTGTGATATATCGTTTGAAAGGTCTTTTCATTCTCCATTCAAAAATATTGTCGCTTTCAAGTTTATTAACCCATTTTCGGCCAATGGTGCGTATACGCACCATTACCTTTTAGATTTTTTTTTTTATTAAAGCATTTCAACAGAAAACCTCATTGCGGTAGTTTAATATACAACCTTTAAACATTTAATTCAATATATTATCTTTCTATTTTTATTGTTTCCTTGCTTTCTGTGAATTTTTTAATATAGTTCATGTTTACCATTTTAAAAATGCCTAGCCATAACTTTAAAAATAAACTATATGATACATTTTTGTTTGGACGCTTTTTATTTATTACTGTTCTGAAAAGATAAACAAATCTATGTATAAGTCATTTTTGGTGATAAGATATTTATTTTTCTAAGAAACAGATTGTCATTATATAGTGGTGCGTTAGCGCACCGTTGGCGGAATCTGTGAATAAGTACGCAGCAACTCGACAGATCTTGTCGGCTCATTCTTTAGTAGTTATAGTGGTTAGTTATGCGGTAGATTTCGTATCGACAAGAACTAAGTATACACGTGCTGTTTATTACTGAATTTAGCTATGCCAAAAAGACATATTTTGACCCATAGGGAGCTAGAAAGTGCGTTAGAAGAAATTGTTAATGATTTAGAAATAGAACGAGGTATGTTGATATAATTTTTTATTTTTCGTGTATAAATAACATCATAAATTTTGATAGGATTTGTGGATGCTGTCTATATACCACCTAATGTAGACAGTTGACTGATGAAGAGGATATTGACGAGAATGTACTTATGAATGACAAATCAATTGATAAAGAAATAGCTGGTACCTTGGAAATTGAGGTTGATATCGATAATGACATTTGCGATGAGCCTGAAGAACCTGTGCCAGGAAAGAAAAGACGATTTTCTGGTAAAAAAGAGAGGGAAAATATAGAGTGGGAAAAAAAAGAAGTTGTTTATACCCATTTACCTACCTCAAATGAACATAATAGTCTACAACAAATAAAAGACGCACTGGAGGGCAAAACACCATTGGAAATTTTCTTAATGTTTTTTGACGAAAACTTTTGACCATGATAGTTGAGTTTTCAGTAAAATATGCTCGTGATAATAATCGTCAGGATTTTAAATTTTGCATAAAAGACTTAAAAAAATTTCTTGGTATTTTGATACTATCGGGTTACCACATATTACCGCAAACAGATTTATACTGGAGTTTGGACGAAGATAAGGGTTTGCCTATTGTAAGAAAATGTATGAGTAGAAACATGTTCAGGAATATCAAAAGAAATATCCATCTATCAAACAATGCAAATCTCAATCAAAATGATAAATTCGCAAAACTTCAACCATTTTTTGAAGCCATAAACGCTAGGAATAAACAGTTTGGAATATTCGCCCACAATCTATCGATCGACGAACAAATGGTACCCTATTTTGGTCGCCATTCCTGTAAGATGTTTATAAAAGGAAAGCCGGTAAGATTTGGTTTCAAGTTGTGGTGTTTGTGTTCATCAGATGGGTACTTGTTTACTTTTATACCGTACGCTGGAGCAAACACGGAAAAAGAAAAATCTCCACTTGGACTTGGTGGCCAAATAGTGATTGACCTTTTATCTGCACTTGAAAATCCATTGCACCACAGAGCTTTTTTTGATAATTATTTTTCGTCGTATAAGCTTTTCGAAAAATTACAACAGATGAATTATTTTGCTACGGGTACCATTCGAGAAAATCGAACAAATAAAGCTCCTTTAGATGGGGTCAAAATATTAACAAAAAAAGACAGAGGAGCAAATGACTATGCTTACAGTGAAAAATCCAAAGTTACTCTGGTTAGGTGGAATGATAATTCAGTTGTTACAGTCGCTAGTAATAATTTTGCTGTTCAACCACTTACAACTGCTAAAAGATACAACCGAAAAGAACGTAAAGATATCCAAATCCCACAACCTGACCTCATAAAACAATATAATAAATACATGGGCGGAGTAGATCTTCACGACAACGCCATTGCTAATTACAGAACAAATATACGAGGTAAAAAATGGTGGTGGCCTCTTTTCATCAATACATTAGATAGCGTCATAACTAATTCGTGGAAATTATATAGAATAGCAAATAGTTCAAATATGTCTCAATTAGAATTCAAATCTTATTTAGCAGACTGTCTGATGAAATGTGAAGGCGACGCTACAAAAAGTACCAGCATTGGGAGGCCACCAAGAGAACCCGTTCCATCAGAAGTAAGATTTGATAAAATGGGACATACAATAACAAAACATGCCGATAAGACTCGAAAAAGGTGCAAAGAGTGTAAAAATCATACTATTTACCTTTGTATAAAGTGTAATGTACATTTACATGCAGATTGTTTTGAAAAATGTCACAATAGAAATTAAATTAGTTTTTTTTGTTTGTACAAATTATGTTCTTAGATTTGGCCAATGGTGCGTATACGCACCATGTCATAATTCAAACATTTTTGAAAAAATTCCAAATTTTTTTATACTTCTGTTACAAATAGCTCTCATTAACATAGAAAAATAAAACTTTACTAAAAATTAACGATTTTTTCTTATTTTGGCCAGAAATGGGTTAAGATTAATTAGGATCAAATAAATTAAAATCATGTGTTTACCGAAATTCGCTACAATACAATCAAAAACTAAAATGTAATTCAAAACGTAATAAAATGTAGAACACGAAGAAGAACTATAAATAATAATGAGCTAGATGTTCAAAATGTTCACCGCGAACATCTTGGCAACATCCTAATCTCAAATAAAACTGTCTTCTAACATTATTTAACATAACAGGCGTGATCGACCTAATCGCAAGCGTTATTCGTTCCTTTAAGTCATTTAAATCGAAAGGTTTAGTTTTGTACACATAGTTCTTCACATATCCCCATAAAAAGAAATCTAATAATGTAAGATCAGGTGATCGCCCTGGCCATTCAATCGATCCTCGCCTCCCTATTCACCGATTGGGAAATATTGTATCGAGGTACTGCCGGACATTAAGTTGGTAATGTTGGTAATCATTTTAAAGTAGTGCCAAATAATTGTTGCCATTCAATGAAAAAGGGACCAATGATATTGTTTCCTACAACCCCTGCCTAAACATTAACCTTTTGAGGGTATTGAGTGTGTTCTTCTCTCATCTAGTGAGGATTTTCCGTGGCCCAGTAGGCAATTTTGCCGATTAGCATGACCGTTAAGTGAAAAAGTACACTCATCAGAAAACATAACGTCTTCTAATTGGATTGGATAATATTGTTATCCAACATGTCCATCACTTGCTCACAAAAAAAAGTTCTCCTATCAAAATCGTCTTCCATGAGCTCCTGAGTAGGTATCATCTTATAGGGATGCAATTTATTTTCTTTTAATATGTTTACTATCAATGTATGGCTAGCATTGAATGTAGTGGATGCCTGTGTCCTCGATGTATGTGGATTTTCCTGAAACTCAAGCAACACATCTAATTTGAGTTCGTCACTCAGTGCATTGGCAGCTGATTTTTTTATCTGCCTTACATGACCAAACTCGCGAAACTGGTTCTCTATTTTACTTATTGTTCCTTGGGATATAGGCGGTAAATTAGGAAATTTCTTATGAAATAGGCGAGTTACTTCCTGTTTTGTTCGGGTGTTATATCCGTAACCAATCATTTGTAAAACTGTTATTTTATGCATTCCGTTAATCTAACCATTTTTCATAATTGAATTGAACGGACTTTTCACTTAAAATACTGACAATTTAATAAAACAATTTACTAATGCGTGTTAAAATAACGTTGCTACGGAAATTCTTTAAAGTTTTTTGGTTAAACCTTAATCTAAAAACCATATTGCTATGGTTTTTGTTCACTTTCTCATTATCAAGACCTAAACGGGAAATAAGTTTTGAGTATATTTTAGCGAATTTCGGTAACCACATGATTTTAATTTATTTTATCTTAATTAATCTTATTAAACTTAAAAGCGACAACATTTTTGAATGGAGAATGAAAAGACCTTTCAAACGATATATCACAAGCCTATACTTCCTATTTTAAAATTTTGGGGTTGTACCTGTCATTCTAAGGGGGTTGAAGGTAGGGGTTGCATTTTCACGTTAAATAATGTCAAGTTATAATTTAAATTTGACGTATTTCGGGATTTTTTATAAATATGTACAGTAACCTAAATAATGAACTTATTTCATTTGGCTTTTACACACTGTATAATGTAAATACTATAAGACATATATTATGGAATAAGGCCAGTATTAGGATAGTTGTAAGGAAGACTAATACACTTTAACGTGAAAGTACAAATGCATTATGGAATAATGATAACGCTAGAGCCTATAAAAAATATAGTTTGTTTTTTTAGTCCTAGTATATCTATATAATTTTAAACAGTTTCTGAAACTATTTTCTTGTGACATTTTTAAGTTAAATTTTGTATTTGAGGGTGTTAAAGCCAAAGTGGTGTAAGCCATATTTTTGAAATTTTGGAGTAAGTCTTGCCTTACAATCTTGAGATACAGATCTCTTAAAAGGAAAAGTTGTATACTTTCTAACTTTATCTTTACCTTTATCGATGATGGCAGTAACAATTAAACGAATGAATAAATAGCTGTTTTTATTAACAGACATTGTGGTGCAAATCAGACATACACCAGTATTCCTGCAACTGTTTGTGAGAAGTGTGGTGTACTTGTAAATCAACCACAGCTACATTGTATTTTGTTGAAGATGGACCCTTAATCTGACTATATTTTAAAATGCAGGATCTAGTGATGATTACTAACCTTCACAATCTCAAATTTCTACCTTTTCAGGTACCTAAGGTTAAACTTTTTGCGTACAATTTAATACATATTTTTTACTGTATTCTTCCTATTGTGTTTTCATTATTATCAGATTTAGCCATACGGCTCACACTCCCTCTAAGGGGAAAATTTACTCAACCCAGATACCTACGGTATTAAAAGGATTGAGCTCTGGTAGGACTCTTTTCGTGTTATCGAGCCCTAGGTGATTTGGTATGTTGAAGTATCTCCCAAAAATTTTTGTACACACCTGGACGTCGCGAGGAGTACAGCTTTCTGCATGGCCTTATAAAGATGTTTATTTAGACCAAGCTGTTTTATGTTCGCTAGGAGGTTTTTGGCAATAATACCAGTAGTAGATAGAACAATAGGTACTGTCTGGGTACTTTCCATTCTCCATTGTCTCTTGATTTGTATTTCTAGATCTCTATACTTGGCGATCTTTTCGTTGTATTTAACACACAAATTTTAAGTGTTAGGTATCGCCACATCAATAAGTGTTGTTTGCCTGGTAAGTTTATTCACTAGTATGAGATGCGGTCTATTATGGGCTACTGGTTGGTCTGTGAGCATAGTACGGTCCCAGTATAGCTTGTAGTTGTCATTTTCAAGCATTCTGTAAGAGACATATTGATAATAAGAAAGATGGTCGGTTTGGCAAGGTGCCAGTTTGTCAGCTAGTTCTTCGTGGATAATCTTTCCTACTGAGTCATGGCGTTCTTTATAATCGGTACCGACAAATGCCTGGCAGCCAACGGTAAGATATTGGATGATTTCTTGGGCTTGACATCAATATCGGCAATAATCATTTTGGACTTGAGGATCTTTAACAATATATTTTAGGTAATTTTTAGTTGGAATTATCTGATCCTGAATGGCATGTAGGAAACCCTCAGTCTCGGGAAATGTCTTTCCTGATATGAGCCAATAGTTCGACGTTGTATTGTCGACATACTCTTGGCTGATCTCATTGAGACGTCACCCATGCAGAGGTTTACTCATCTAGGTGCGTATTTTTTCTTGCTGAGTCACGTGGTTTATGCGCATTTCTTGTCCCTTCGGTTTAAGCTGCGTTGTATCATCTACCGCGCAAATTGATTGATGTAAAGTAGATGTCTCAGTCTGTACCTAAAAAGAAGTTCATAAATTAGCAATTTCTTTATACAATTGCTCACCTACATCCATAAGCCCTCTTCCTCCTGGATACCACGGTAATGTTGTTCTCTCATTATTATTATTATTATTAGTATTATTAAATCACATAATACCACGTTTTTGAAAATTTAATACCAGTAGGCTTACACAAATAATTTCACTTAATAAACTATGAAAAATAACGATACAATATAATATTCAAATAAGACTAACCTAAAAATGTATTTGCATAACAATCTAATAACCTTGTTTGGTTACAAAAGATAACACAAAATGAATTGCAAAACAAGTAAAAAATTGTCAAGTAAAAAGAGCCAAAACATGAGAGTAAAAAAGCAAGAAAGAAGAGGAAAAAAAGTGCTGGCATAGCATATGTAACTAACAGAGGAAATCTAGTTCCTAAGAAGACATTCAGTAACGCAAAGTGTAACTGCAGGTTGAAATGTGTAGAAAGGGTATCAAAAGAGTCACACACGAACGTGTTTATAACATTTTGAAACTTAAGGTCATTTTCTTGTCAGAATATATTTTTATGTGGGTTGATTAAACAAATGATGCCTAAACTTAGGATATTGTCTAAGTCAACAAGCAACCAATTAAGATAAGATCAATATTGTCTAAGTCAACATGAAACCAATTTTACATTCAAGTTGGTGGAACTACTGTTAAAGAACGCAAAAAGTATTTCCTTCACACTTTCCAAATTTCAGATGACCGGATGACGAAAGCTCTTAAAAAATTAAAAATAGGAGATCAACCAGGATCAGACAAACGATGAAGTGGAATACCTATAAATAAAATTATTACTGATGAAAAAATGAGTGTTGTCCGGAAACATATTTCATCATTCCCCTCATACCAATCTCATTATAGTAGACCTCAAAATCGAAATAGTTAATATTTACCTCCATACAATTATATACGGCTAATGTATAAATTATATAGGGAGTACTGCACAGAGGACAATATTTTACCAGTTAAAGAGCCAATTTACCGTAGATGCTTCAACAATGAATTCAACTTGCACTTTCATGCGCCACGCAAAGACACGTGTTCAAAATGTGACACGTACAAAATAGAAATGTCCATTTTAGAAGATGGAACGGCAAGATAGAACTTGGAAATACAGCATGAATTTCATCTTCAAAAGGTAGCCGCTGCTCGAACATCTATAAAATTAGATGCAGAAAAGTCAAAGCAATATCAATTGTTTTTGCCTTCACTTTTGACTTGCAGAAAGCTCTACCATTTCCTGTCCTCATTACTTCTGTGGCTTATTGCAAAAGAAACATGTACGTCTTTAATCTAGAAGTTATAAGCTATCAACCGCTTTAGGCTTTATGTACACATGGGATGAGACAATTGAGAGATAAGAGGTAAGGTCATTTATGTTCCACGACAGATTGGCGCTCAATAATCGCAAAGTCAAGAAAAAAGAAAGCTTTTTGTGTAACACAAGTGTCAGGCCAAGACTTCAAGTCTACGAAAAATCTTGAAGCAGCAATTACAAAGAGAAAAAAAAATTCCCAAACGAACAGGTGTCATGGCTCAAAATGCAATGGATTCGATTAGTGAAGGAAGAACCATTTATGCTATATTACAACGAAACTCTTAATGAGACCTTTCCATTTTCTGCTCTATGTCTAAAATCAGCAAAACCAGAAAGGCCACTTTTATTCAGACAAATTGATCTGGAAAATTTATACCCTGAGCCAAGACCTGTGGCTAATGAAAAGAAGAGGGACATGTTAGATTTGCTTTCATACATTCCACTTATCAACCATGCTTACTTTCAGGAACTTGTTAAAACAACAGAAACACAAGATATAGATCCACTGGATCTAGTTGATATTGAACATGACTGAGATGTTTATTGCAAAGAAAGAACTTTATGATTGTATTAGTTTAGATATTTGAGTAAAACAAAATTTGTGCCTAACTCTTTTCTATTTTTTAAATTTCAGTATACAACAAATTGAGTTTCTTCAAATGCAGTAACGTAAGTCACTTTAACCCTATAAAATACAACAACTGAACTACATACATGATTTTCAATGATTATCCCATTTAGACAAAGATAATCTTCCTTCAATGTAAAATAAAAATAGTGTTAATAATCTGTTGTGTAATTTATTATATAGACTTTAACAAAATCTTCTCTTTCTCTAATGCACACAATATCACTTACACTACTTTGGATTTAACGCCCTAATTTATATTGTATTAAAACCCTTCTGATCCAACGTCGTCTGACAGACGATTTAATATTTTTAATCCTTTCTTATTGGCAATTGGCACCGCCCAAAGTCAAGTCGTTCTATCTAATCGTTTAGCTATTGTAGCTTAATTAGTAGGTGTATTTAAGACAAGTTTCTCTCAGTTCCTAAAAAGTTGTGGCAACAATTAGTTAGAGAGTCATTGGATAGACGACGCTGGACTGTTTGTGTTACTTTTTTTGTGTGTTGTGCATTTTTTGAAATTATGGTCGAGCCATCAAAACGGGTGCGTTTCGGCGATGACGATTATAAGAAAACTCGCTTGAAGTGGTACATATGAATATGAACACGATACATATTCGGAATTATCTGGATCTAACGAGCCTGTATATGGTGATAAATTAGCAGTTAGTGAGTGTAACAAAAATTATGTTTATGGTAAAAATCGACAGATGTGGTGTACGTCATAAGTTATTTGTTTATTTAAAGCATGTAAGCACAATATTGCAATAAAAGTACCGATTCTAAAAACAAAGGCAAAAATGCTGTGCAAGACTGCGATACCCTTGTCTGTTTGATATATGTTGTTCAGTAATAACATTCTAAAACCTATTGATCAGAATACAAACACAAAATTACGAGCAATGCGTAAGAAATATTCTGCTAATTCTATCCATCATCTTAGAGAAATGGATATTATTGAGTTAAGAGCATTTTTGGGACTTCTTGTTTACACTGCTATTTTTAATTCTTGTTACGACAATATAGACCATTTATTTAAAACAGATGGAACTGGAAGAGAAATCTGCAAAGCAGTCATCTGCAAAAAACGATATGCTTCTCTTTTACTTGCTATCCTATTCGACAATCCTGAATACAGGGAGGAACGGAAAAAGATGATCCAACTGCAGCTCTTATATTTATATTCAATACTTTCATAGAAAATTTTCAAAGTGTATATAGACTTAGTTAATTTGCCACAATTGATGAAATGCTTGTTTCGAGTTTTCGAGATAAATTCAAGTTTAAAATATGCATGCCTAACAAGCCAGCAATACTGATTCAAAATTTAGCATCTTACAGACTCATGTAATGGTAGTTTGTAGAATGCTTATATCTAGAGTGGAAAAAACTAAGATGGATTTGGTATCAGTGACGAATACAAAAAACTTGCCTACAAAAGCTGTGTTGCGCTTAGCTGAATCGCTTTTTGGTAGCTACCGAAATATCACAGCTAATAATTGGTATTTGTCTTCTTAATTAGTGGATATTTTGCGAAAGAAAAATTTGACTTATGTGAGCACATTAACAAAATATAAGTCTAAAATACCTCCATCTTTTCTACTCAACAGAAACAGAGGCGTCAACAATTTATGGATTTAGGGAAGAATGTACCTTAATTTTTCATGTAGGAATAGTGAAAAAGTACTTATATCTTCAATGCATAATAGATGTTATTATCCCTCTACTAACAAACCAGAAATTATTCTTCTTATAGTGCTGTGCATCTATAGTGCGTTGGTAAATTATCTTAAAGCCAGACGTCTGTCTTTTGCGGCATGCAAAAGATCGCCAGTTTTATTTATGCCTGTCCAGTTCTTTATCTTTCGCTATCCACGACATTTGTTTGCGACCTACTCCACTCTTGCCTTCAATCTTTCCCTGGATGAAATTATTATTTCTTATTATAATGAGAAAAAACGTAATATTTGCAGTTTATGCCTTAGTAAAAAGCGCGGTATAAACATATACCTGTGCTTGAATTGCAAAAGCCTATTTGTTTGGTATGTACAAATCGTTAAGTTTGACTAACTTGGAAACAAACATTTTTGATCAATTTTTATTTTACCTAGTTTTTTGTTTAGTGTGCAGTTTGAACGTTTATTCTAGCAATACATTTTTTTATGTTATTTTTTATATATTTTTTATTGACTTTACAAAACTATGCACTTTATCACAAATATTTGTGCGGATTTAAGTTTTATTAATTACTTTTTTCTTTACCTAAAGCTAATACATTCATTTGTATGATACAGATCATACATGATCATTTACAAATAGTGTAAAGTATCCGACATATTAACCCTATACTGTATGCAATGCAGCAAATATGTTACAACCTATGTAGATAATCATTTCCTTAAATTGTGTGTATTTGAAGCCGTACTCGGAAATAAGGCTGCATACCCGGCAATCATTTTAGTTCGCGCTTGAATTTTGTTAGTTGTCTGGCAAGGGCCTATTCGCGTTGAGCACGTGTTGTAGCTCTTCAGATTTTGGTTGGTTTTGATTCGTTTTTTCTTAATTCTTTTATTTTGGCTGCATAAACTTTGTTTACAAGGTAAGTGTTATGAATATAGATCGAGCTAATTTATATTTTTACGAGTAACTTCTTCAAAATTTGCCCCTTTTTATGGTTGTATCACATCTAATACATTGCGTTTGTTACAGGGTCATTATGTATGGTAAAAAACCTTTGTCGGAGCGTGAATTAGAGGAGTTAGCAGCAAAATTTTTTGGAACAGTGATGACGATTTGGACAATAGCGACTATGATGAGTGTTTTAGAGATGAGACCAACCTAGATCCTGATGAGATTATTGATATTCAAAGTTTACCAGTAGAGTTTGAAGATAAGGTTACTATCACAGAGGTTACAGACCAACGAATAGAATCTATTGAGTAGCCAACTATCGTCAATGTCGATGTGGAGGTTGAGCCAATCACTACTCGAATCAAAGATATAGTATGGAAGAAAAAAACATATCTATTGATGAAGTAGCGAAGACTTTTAGAGGAAATACCAACCTGCCTAATGCTATAATGTATGCTTTTTTCAAGTATTTTTTTGACAATGAGTTGATCGAAAAAATTGTATCAGAGTCCAATACTTATATTATTCAAAAGAATCCGAGTAAACCTGCTGGACTGACCACCGCAGATATAAATCAATACCTAGGAATTTGCATTTATATGTACCTAGTTCACATGCCTAATTGTCGTAGGTATAGGCTCAATTCCTTAGGCTCTCCGAAAATAAAAAACGTAATGAGTGAGAAAAGATTCGAATTTATCAGGAAATGTATACATTTCAACGACAATATGAGTTTTGATCAAAATGATGTGGATCGAGATCGTCTTCATAAATTACGGTCCCTTGTCGATCATTTGAATAACAAATTCCAAAGCATACCATTAAAACAAAAGCTTGCAGTAGATGAGCAGATGTGCGCCTCAAAAGAAAGACACTATATGAAACAGTACATGCCTGCCAAACCCCACAAGTGGGAATATAATCTTTTCGTTTTATGCGGTGTTAGTGGATATTCCTACAACTTCGAAATATACACTGGTACAGAAAACGATAGAAGGAATCGTGAGGTAAATAAACCAGACCTAGGAACAAGTGCCAATGTAGTTGTCAAATTATCTAGGATTATCTCGGAAAATCAGAACTATGTTGTTTACTTTGATAACTATTAGACGTCATTGTCATTACTCCATTATCTTGCTAACAAAGGTATATATTCGCTAGGCACTGTATAGCGTTTTAAATTTTCATATTTAATATCTATATAATAATATAGGTTCCGTTTTAAATTTTAAAGTTCGTCCCTGGTTGTTTATCTCGTCAGTACGCATAAAGATTGCAAAGAAATCTGTGTTTGTCTTTTAGATACGTAAATGCGTAATAACGCTAGAAATATTTTTTTGTCTATGTATACTTTCAAATCCCACAACTTTTTATTACCTTGTCAGGTAATAGTATATTACATAACGAGAGTTGTAAGAAGCTTATTACATGCGAGTAAAAAAGTTGCGCGCGAGCCGCGTAGCGGCGAGCGCAGTAATTTTACAAGCATGTAATAAGCTTACAACTCAAGTTGTGTACTATACTTTTTCTACCATTATTTTCGTTTATAAAAATAAAAATTAAATTACCACTATATTTACACTGACAGTTTAATAATTTTTAATCTGTCAAAATAACGTCTGTTAATTCGTTTCCATGGTAACTCGACCAACTGACTTACAAGGCTTATGTGATATTACACATTTTTATAAAACTGAAGCGTAATTTTTTTTATTACGTGCTAGTCATTACGTGTCAGTATCTGTTATGATGCATTTACTTAACATCCAAATAGTAGGTATTAGACAATTTACTAGTAAGAGAGTAGAAAAAAATATAAATGTTTTTGTAGTTGAAAACGATTTGTTTACATCAAGTCCCCTAATATTCCGGTTAAAAAATATGTTTTGTTATAGTTCGTAGGGACGGACGAGTGTGTCGAGATGTGAAGAGAAGAGTAGCCCTCGACGGTATTTTGCTTGTTTAGGTTTGGTAGGCAAAACTAGCTGCGGGGACAGGAAGGGAAATTTAAATTGTATTTAGTGAGGAGTCAGAGAAAAGATTTGAAACTGAGATGTTTTAGTTTGTCGGTAAAGAGACCGGCAAAATTGGTTGAAATAGTAGACTCTATGTAATATGTGAGTTTAGAAAAAAGTCACCACTATTTCTATTTTTTTGGAGTACCTTAAAGATTTGTATAGATACCGAAAACTTATGAAAAGTATCGTATAGGATGTCCTTGTCGTCTGCTTTGTTACTCCACCAAACCTGATTTGATCGTCGTTCCTGTGTTCCAGTTTAAGAATTTGTCCAAATAGCTTTCCCAGAGATGTAGCATGTTTTTTCTTTTTAAAAGTTAAGTGGCGAAATATGTGAAAAATAAGATAACAATTAATATATTAATTCTTCCAAGTAAAATAGACATTTTTAATAATTGCTTTCATTAAAATAAAAGAATTTGTAATAATTAAAGTTTTATATTATGTTATGAATCGTAGCTAAAAATGTCATATTTTATTTTGATTTAAAATGTTATGTTGACATATGACATTTGCTCTAATCCATTGTTATTGTAAAACAATTTCAATTTCATTATTATATATAAAAGATATTTCATATATAAGGTTAAATTCTACAGTATTTTCATAAAAAAGATATCCATAAGTTTCTTCGATAATCTAATTTGGCCATATTATAACCTAGGAACCATTTCAAGAATGTTTGTAGCAATCTCTTTTGTAAATGAATAACACGTAAGTTTTCGTTAATTTGTTATATAGTATGCTCTTGTATAATATGTATTTTTGAAAACTGTTTGTTTAAGATAAAAATAAACGTTCGATTTATTTGTCTGGTCTATTTTGTATTTTAATTTAGAAAAGTCTCCTAATTCTTGTATGTATTTTTGATTGTAGGGAAGAAGAATTTTTTCTTTCTCCCAGTAGGATGTTTTCGTCAAAGCGGCGTCCAAACATAAATAGCTAGAGGTAAATTTGTCTGCCATATCTTATTCGTTTATGACCCAGGAGATTTATGTAAGTATCCCTTTGTTTTTATTTAGTAGATACCCCAATCCGACCCAAATTTATTTCAACTTATCCACGACCCAGCTCTCCAACAACCCTCTGAGTGTCGTACGAACTAGTTCCGATTATTTTGTTTGCCAATCGTCTCTTCCATGTTTTTACTCAGAGGTAAGCAAAATAGTTCGTTACACTGTTAGACGAAACCGTTTTCCAAAGTGTAAGTTGCCATCTGAAGATGAAGCAAAAAAAATGGATCGTTGGACTTCAGTTGAGTATGTGTGTGACTTTGAAAGCGTGGAAATATCGTCAGTCGCCTGGAGAGACAACAAGGCTGTTTGCTTGTTGTCAACATATGCTGGAGAATTGCCGAAAGGAAATGTTGACAGGTTTGATGGAAAATAAAGCAAAAAAGCAATATTAAATGCCCTAAGTTGGTTCATAAATATAACCAACATATGGGAGGAGTGGATCTTATGGATAGTCTCATTGGGCGCTACAAAATCAAAATTAAATAAAAAAAGTGGTATATGAGACTATTCTATCATCTTCTTGATATGACGCTTGTAAATTCTTGGCTTCTTTACCGTCGATGTTGCAGAGAAAACGGGGCAGAAAACTGTATGAAACTTGCCGAATTTCGGGCTGAAGTGGCATATTGGTTATGCAACCTTAGAAGTAATCGTTTGGTGAAGAGAGGAAGGCCATCAGATCTCGAAAAAGAAATAGCAAAAAAAAAAGTTTAGCAACAACAACGTATCTTCCTCCAACAGACGTTAGACTTGATGGTCACTCACACTGGCCATTGTACAAAGACACAAGACAGAGATGCAAGATGCCAAAGTGTACTTCTTTTTCGTATATTCAATGTTCAAAATGTGGACTTCATCTTTGCCTGAACAAAAATAATAATTGTTTTCATAAATTCCATTCAATTTAGTTATTTAGTTATTATAACATATTATACTTATTAACACTCTATTGAAATTTGTTTTGTAAACATTTCTGCTATGTATCATGTATGATACAACAATATTTTTCATAAAAATAAAGTTTTTTTTGAAAGTTAGATTTTTTTTACTATTTTTAGGCAAGTTTATATATACCTCAATGCAATTAAAAATATTTTTTTTATTACAATTGAAAAAATTGCGCATTACAGGGTTAACTGACGTTCTTGTTGACTAATATATTGGACAATCAATGAGCACATTCATAACAGAAATAGGACACTGACACACTTCACACATTGATTTTAGATATCAGGTTTTCAAAGAAAATTACAGTATGTTGCGGCCAACTATAGATTAGTTGTTACCTTGGAGTGGTTATTTGATATATCGTCATTCTAAGATGCAAATTGCATAACTCAATAAATAACAATTTTGCAGGAGAACTTAAAAACTTTAAATATTATCAATTTTAAAATTAATTAGAAGAAAGTTAACATTAAATATCTTTTTACATTGCTTGTTTAAAGTAAATGTTAATTACATTATGTGCAATTTCATTGTAACTTTTATTTTTTCGTACAATTAAAGGGATATATGCAACTTTCTTATTTATTTTTTGACTATTTTAGGTCATTTTTGTTCAACAAATCACTTCAAACAAACCCATTTATCATTAATTTTATTAATAACCAATAGTCATGTATCTAAACTCTAATCTAAAAAAATCTATAATAATAATATTTAATTTTTGTAAGTGGGATAAACCATCATAATAATGATAGTCTTTCTTTACAGAAAGACTTAAATCCGTTAAACGTTCAAACTTTTTCTTTTGAGTTGGTAAAGGTTCATCGTATAGAGTTCGAAGAGGGCATCATACGATGGAACAGTTTTATTTTTATTCAGGCAACATGGCAAATGTTTCCACTCTTCGGAGTGGCGAATTTTAAACATGATGGAAAAGTTCCGGCTATATCTCAGAGCTCTAATGACAGTGACTGCTGCATATCCTGTGGTGCTTCTGGATCTTATAGAATTAAGAACTTGCGTGTTTTCAAAATTTTTTAAAAAATGTATAGTCTAGGTACTGGACAGTATAGGGTTTACGGTTGGGACGGGCAGATTTCTTTTGCTCAATTTTTGTTGTACTTCATCAGCATCATCGATCAGCCAATCCCGTCTACTGCTGGACATAGGCCTCCCTCAGTTCTTTCCAGTGTTCTCTATACAGGGCCGCTTGTAGCCAGTTTTTCGCTACACGTTTTATATCATCGGTCCATCTAGTCGGTGTTCGTCCTCGGCTTCTTTTATAGCTTCTGGGCCTCCATTTCATAATACGTCTTGTCCATCTTGTATTCTGGTTAAGTGCCCTGCCCAGTTCCACTTAAGCGTCGTGGTTCTTTCGATGACCTCTTGAACTCCTGATCTTTGCCTGATTTGTTGGTTTGTTGTGTGGTCTCGAAGGCTCAAGTTCAGCATTGCACGTTCCATGGCTCGTTGTGTAACTCTGAGTTTATTCGCAGATTTTTGAGTAAGTGTTAAAGTCTCTGCTTCATAAGTTTGTACAGGCAAAACACATTGGTTATAAACCTTTCGCTTGAGACACATGGAAATTGAACTTTTTAGAATATGGCTTAATTTGCCAAATTCTGCCAATTTGAGACCTATTTGCCTCTTTATTTCATGTGTTTGATTATCTCTGCTTATTTTGATCTCGTGTCCCAGATATTTGTAAGTGTCTGTTTGTTGTATGGTATTATTGTCAATGTTATACTTACTCGTTACTCAAAAGAGCACTTGAGCGCAATGCGTTTCTGTTCTGATAGGTGCAATCATCATTATAAAATATAATCTTGCTTCGGGCTTCATTTTCCTGTTTTACATGGGTTCTGATGAAGCTATACGAGTTTGATATAAAAATGTTGGCTGTGAGTCTCGCATGTCCCTAGTGTCAAATCTAGAAATAACAACCCTTCATTTTCAGATTAAACACTGTAAAATTGTGGACAGCTAGTTTCGTCTTGTAGTATAAGAAGGAGACGGTGGACCTAACAATACAGACTTCAAATCCATCGTGTACACATTTCAAGTTTCTGCTTGTTTGTCTTGTCGTTTTTTTGTTTCGAGCATTCTCTTTTTTCACTCGATGTTCTTCAAATTTATCTTTGCACATATTTCTTGTTTTATAAGCTACATACAAGCATGTTTGTAAAAAATGCAACAGATAATGGTAGTAAGTTGTTCTTGATATACCAGTCGTTTTTATAAAACCTGTAAAGCTACAATTTTGAGGTCCACACTGGCTCTAAATAAAGCTTATTAGTATATTTCCTACAATAATGGGAGATTTTGGGTAAGGTATTTAAAAATAATATTAAGCCGTCTTTTTCGGATTATTCTGATTTTGTACTGCAATATCTTCGGTACTATCAATGTTTTTTTCAAGAAGCGAATAACTAACTGTTCTTTTTGATATGCTAAAAGTATTGCAGAACATTGTTTTGCATACCTTTAACTCGATACTTTGTTTGTTAAAAAAATATAAGTATGAATACGCTCGTCTTGATTGGTCTTCTTGCTTTTGTTTTCTAGTTGTTTTGCTTCTAGGACCATGACAGCTTTTAGAAATGATCTTAAAGTTTGATTCTGTCATCATCTATCAACTCCTTGCACTTTACGCCAGCTTTTTCATTACACTTACAGCTATTCCCCACACTATTTATTTGTTTAACTATCTTATGGTCCCAGTTTCCTTTATTTTTCTGTTTTCCCAGATAATGTTTCTAATATTAAGTTTATTTTACCTGTGGCTTACTCGTACCGATAATAATTATATTAAATATACTTTAATTAACTTTAAATTCGTATATTCCAAAAATGTATATTTCGGTAAATTCGCTAATTAATATTAAAAATTGTACAAACTAATTAATATACCTTATTCAAAATTAAAAAAAAAACTCAAGTAAATTAAATATGATTTAATTTACCATTTGTTATAAATTGTTATATATTAAATGATTGTAGAAAATATATTTTATATTATTTATATTTTTGGCTTTTCTCACATAGTTTTTAGCAATAAGGTATTACTGTTCATTTATAATACATAAATAACTATTAAATACCTAAGGATAATACAAACAACAAAATTAGTGAGATTTTATAATTTATTTGTCCAAAAATTTTTAAGTATAAAGAAAAACACATGTCTTCACAAATTTAATAAAATCTCTAACTGCACAAATATAGTCTAAATATATACAATGACAAAATATGCATACCGTTCGCGAATTCGCGATTTGTCCAATGAAAGTCAAGTTGTTATCACAGCACGAAAGATCGGTTCACTCCCGAAAGTCTTTGAGCAACACTATAAATTTCAAGCAGATCTACGTTGCCAGAGTAACAGCTAATGCCAGAAGTAAAGTAGCCACACAAGAAAGGCGCAGGGTAGCTGAACTTTTAACTGAAACAAAAAAGACGATATAGTCTTATATTACATAATATATTAGAACTAATTATATAATTAAATACATAATGGATAATATTGATTTACAAGAAGTTAAAGTAATTTGCTGATTTTTTTAAATAACAGATTCGAAACTACAATAATGTTCCAATCAAGATGCATAAAGATTTTCCGAAAATATTTTGAGAATGCATTCGGAGGAAAAGAGATACATAATGCGCTCGGTCTCTTCGCCTCGTTGGTACACTCCATAATACAAGTTTACAGAGAGTGACCTTATTTATTAATGGAACTTCTATGATATGTCTATATTGTATGTTATTTTGAGGTTTCAATTTTTCCTTCGGAAATTTGTCTCAAAATACAAAATATTTTGTTTTTGTTACTTGGAAAAAAAATTCTTCTAATAATTATATTTTATTTGACTTATTATTATTGACCATTCAGTCATGTTGAAGCGTCATGTCGAACACTTCGATAAATGTCTCGTTCTGTAATTTTGTAAGAGAAATATTGACAGAGATGAAAGCTTTACATTTGCGTCACACTAAACTGTATAAGAATTAAAGAACAGTAGTTAATCTTATACCTGGAACATACCGACGAAACATTTATTACTTAATTTTTATACTAGAGTCGTAATATTTTATACTATAGTCATCTACTTTTATTTTTCGGATCTTCGACATTTTAGCATATTAATAAGTCATAAATATTTTAATCTGTTGTTTATTTCTTTCATCATCACCCCTTTGCGTCCACTGCTGGATATAGGCCTCCCTCATTTTTGTCCATTGTGCTCTGTCTTGACCACTTTTCATCCAATTTCTTGACATGTTCTTGAGATCGTCAGTCCATCGTGTAGAGGGTCTTCTTCTACTTTTTTTGTCTAATCTCGGCCTCCACTCAAGCAATCTCTTCGTCCAGCTTTCATCACTGATGCGACGTGTCCGGTCTAGTTCCATTTTAGTGTGTTAATTCGGGAAATTACATCGGTAACTCCTGTTCTTCGTCTTAAGTCTTCATTTCTAACTCGGTCACGAAGCAATATACTCAGCATTGATCTTTCCATTTTCCTCTGAGCTATTTGCAGCGTTTTAGAACTTGTAGCCGTCAATGTCAAAGTTTCGGCACCATAGGTCATTACAGGCAGCACACATTCGTCAAATGTTTTACGTTTTAAAGAAATTGGTATACCGCTTTTAAAGATGTCTTTGAGTTTTTCATAGGTTGCTCATGCTAGATTTATTCTTCTTCGTAGTTCGCATGTTGTTCGCAAAGTATGTATTTCTTTACAATAGAATAATACCAGCCTCGTTGGGATGGCTGTCAACATCCGGTATTTAGGTACTAAACTGTATAACTTTATGAACTTTACCTAATATTTTATTTTTGTAAGAAGATTTTGTAAAAATATATCGTATAATATATATCATAAATAGTGACTGAGTTGTCAATATGAATAAGTCATATAAAATATAATTATTAGAAGAATTTGTTTACCAAGTAACAAAAACAAAATTTGTTTAATTTATTGGTATTTCGTATTTTGAGTTAATGATTTCAAAAGGGGAACTCTTATTTCCAATAAAAATAGTTAATTACATTATTATGCCACAAGAAAATAGCCTAAGAATAATTTTTATTTTAAATAAAAACACACACATACACACAAGCGTACAACCCAGCTTCTACAGAGATATGTGTGTTTCGATGGAATAGTAAGACCCACATATCTGAAGATCAAACCGGTCACACTCTCTTCGAGTGGTACCTATCTGACCCACAAGCTGTCCGTCCACTTCTCCCCCTCGAAGCACATAACGAAAGAGGAGACTGTATCATTTTTTACTTTGGAGACCCTGTTTAGTAGAACATCTTCCGTATGTGGTTAAGCCATCTAATTTTAGGGGTAGCTAGAAGAGCTTTTCTCCCTTTGGATGACTAAAAACTGAATGACTACTTGGGACTCATGTTCCCTAAATATGTTGTCCAGACAGTGGGCCTTCGACCTGGGTCGATGTCTCGCTGTCCAAACTGTGTATGTTCGGTCACTCAGTCGTCGAATTGGCAAAATGAATTTTGTTCTCATCGGCGACTGGGTGCCCAAAAGGCCTGTCCATCCGCCCACGTCTGTCGGTACGTGACCTCAATGCTCAGTTGTCGCGTCCTTTAGAAAGGTGTTTCGGTGTCGCTGGCGCTCAAACTCACTAATTAGTCTGATATCTAATACCACGTTTAGATACAAATTACTTGACTACATAAGACACTTGAGATAATTTAACTTATAACCCACCACAAAAGACACGATTAAAATTAAAGTTCGTCTTCTGTCTCCAAACTACTATTTTTTAGAGAATCCACACTATTAGTGTCACTATCTTCCTGCAAATGTATTATTAAATCGTCTACAATTAAGTCTAGAGCTGGTTCCTTTTACATATAATATTGCTCATAAGAAATCGCATGCTCGCAATATTTTTTCCACTCATCTTGGAAAAATTTGCAGAAAAACTCATATCACAATATGTTTCAATATTTCTAAATTTAAAATCTACATTTTTATTTGCCACATATTGTTTTAGAGCAGCCACACTAGCTCAACTGGATTTAAGTCCGGGTGGTAAGGAGGTAGTCTTAAGACAGAGTGACCTGCATTGTTCATAATTTGATCTATTTCATAAGTTTTTTTTCTGGGTTTGTGAATTTTTATTAGATTATATAATTCTGCTTTTATCATTTCGCCTGAAAAGGAAATGTTCTTTTGTCTTAACCCTTCCTTTATTTTGTCTTTTCTACGCCCCATAGTGGGACATTTTTGCACTTGGACATTGTAGTATGATGCATTGTCTATAACCAATACACTACGGGCTAGTATATTATTAATAAGTTTTTCATGAATCCATTTTTTATAATTATTATAGTTCATTTCGCTATGATAATCTACAGACTTCGTATCAGATTTAAATGTCAAACATGCGTTTTTAATGAACACCATTTGGCCGCCGGCGTGGACAATATTCAGCCTTTGCCCTTTGGATACTGACTTGTGCAAACCTTCGGTGGTATTGTCTCCTCAGTATCTGTCATGGGCATGAGAGGAATAAATATAAGTTTCATCCATGTAAATTATGGGCCGATTTTCTTCCCTATTTTGTTTAATATTTCTGAAAAACTTCCTCCGGAGCACTTGTATATCGGGTTTTTCCATTAGGATTTTCTTGTTATTCTTCGCTTTCTTCCATCGCAATCCCGTATCTCTCATCACTTTTCTCAAAGTTTCATGCGACCCTGTATAAATATTGTCTTCATTAATTTTTTTATTATATGTCGCAATATAGGAACTCGTTTTTCCGTGACATAATAATTTATTATTATACGCCGAAGTAAACTTTTGTCAAAATTGCCCAAGTTGGATTTTGGGGCAGGTCTCATTCTTTTGTTAGGCGTCGAAAATAATGTAGAAGCACCTTCTTCTATATTTTTCATTTCACGAGAGATCCGTTTTATAGTGGCTATACTTACTCCCGTTGCTAAGGAAGCACGCTCTTGAACTTTTTTAAAATCTTTTACATGCGGATTTTGCATCGCTTCTCTTTGTATAAAAATAATTACATTTGCTATTACCTCCCTCGTTTGTCCAGACAAGACTTTGCCTTCTAATTTTGAATGAAAATCCATGTTTATAATTTAAAATAATTAACAATAATTATTTAAAAAGTCAAATCTATTGTAGTACGATATTTCTTCAACACACAGTAACTTTAAACATAAGTAAAATGAAAAAAAACTTTTTCGTAGACTATACAAGTACCTTGCAGTTCGAAGGACCAAGAAATAATAAGGACGAATTGTGTTTTGGTCGAATGCACATCGTGGATGGAGCCTATTTCAAATCGGCCAAGTATCACGTTAAATTTGACAAGCTGTATCATTTTACGAATTTTTTTGTGTTTATTTTTCTTCAACCACTTAGGGTGATTAGCATAAGAAAACACAAAAGTGATAAATACATACATACGCATATATACAAAATATCAATTACATAATATGGTATACAATATATATTTTAATTATTGATGTATTGTGTTAAATTTTATTAATAAAGTTTGTAGATTTTAAAAATTCTATCAAGTCAGCTACGTATTTAGATTCTTCTAGAAGTTTTTTAATGTTCTTGGAATGTGGTGATATAGTCTTTCAACTGAGTATATTGGACAGTCAACCAAAATGTGCTTCAATGTCACTTTACATTCATAAACAAAACACTGGTTTCTCTTCTCTCTTCAACACGTATTCATGTGTTGTAGAAGTGTGTCCTAATCTAAGACGTGTTATTAGGACTTGATGTTGTCGCTTTAAAGGCTAGAAGTTTCATAGAAAGACGGAAGATCTTATTTCTATAAATTTAGTGGTGCTTCTATTTTATTGCTTTTGCCAAATATCGTGTAATTCTGCTTTTAAGTAAGGTTTTAAATATAAATGCACCGTTAGATTTTCCATTAATGCGACTGTACTGGTTACTGCTGACCTAGCTAGACTATCTGACTTTTTGTTACCATCTATCCCAACATGTGACGGTACCCAGAGGAACTCTACTGTCAAATTGTTTTGGTATATACGGTATAAAATGAACTTAATCTGGTGTAATGTTAGATGAGAGGGATAAATATAAAAATTAATGTCAGACAACTAGGTGAATAAGATATTATAAGAGATATGGCAGGATCTTTTTCTAGAATAAAAGTTAGAGCCCTAATTATGGCAAATAGTTCTGCTGTAAAATACTTGTCTTAGAAGACAATTTATAGAGGAAATGTTCATGTGATTGTACAAAGCATGCTTCTACCCCATTTATGGTCTAGATGCGTTTGTGTATATAAGATGATAATTTTTGTACTGTGTGAGAACATGGAGAAAGTGAGTTTAAAAAAAATGGGTATCACGTTCGTTTTGATATATGCTGTAAGTTTAAGGTTATAAAGCAGAGAGGGAACAACCCAAGAAAAATCTAATAAGTATCATTTAGCTTGTTGATAGAAAGGTACAATGTACATGACCCCTATTTTTTTTTTTTTTTGTTGGACTTCCTGGAACCTGTTAGCAAAAGTATGATAGAAAGCTGAATTTTCTGGTTTTTAACGTTTCGGCCAACATTACCTTATACACTTTATATTTGTGATGTCTATTTTATTTGGTGGTTTTCCATGGAATGTAGAAATAGTAACTGACCCCCAAATAAATCTGACAGGTACTTTTGAATACTGAGTGGTTTAGGTTCGTATTTTAAACATTTGCCATGTTGCATTTAAAAAAAACACCTCAATTTATTAAATTGTGATACATATTGGAGACATTTTTGATGTCAATCTTATTATGGATAAAATTTAAATCTTTATGTAAACCATCCAAAACATGCGTCTTTTGTTGTAGTTTTGACATTTTTTTTTCTAAAATCAGTACAGTTTTTAAATTAAAGAATGGCTATAAATGAACAAGTAACAAGTTACAAATATTTGGATTTCAATAAACGAAACTGGAGACCAAAACAATGAAATAAAAGAAAACGGGTGTGGCAGTCCAGTGGGACTGCCGGTAGAAGTTATACTTCTATACAAGCGTTCGCCGTTACAAATTTATATGGGAGTCAATCTGCATAATCATTACACATTCAATGCTATAAGTAAGATAGAGCAGAAAGGGAAAAATAATTAGGTATATAGGTTTTTTGTGCATAGTTTGCTGTATATAAACATTTGACCTGTAATAGGAGTATAGTAAATGAAGGATTGTATCAAGATTTTAACGAAAATATATATTTTTATTTTTTAATATGTACCAAAGGAGTTGAATGCCAAAACGGAGTCCAGGTCCTAGAAGAATATCATGGTTGCGTAATTTGAGAGAGTGGTTTGGCTGTACCACCAATGAACTCTTTAGGTCAGCTATAAACAAGATCAGGATAGCCTTGATAGGATAGCCTTGAAGAACGCAAAAGCTCCAGGCTCTGACAATATACCAGCCCAATTTCTTAAGTACGGAGAAGAAACTTTAGATAGACAAGTACACAAACTAATAACACTTATATGGAACGAAGAGAAAATACCAACAAAATGGCATGAAAGTGTAATATTTCTATCCATAAAAAGGGAGAAAAAACCAAGTGCTCTAGCTATAGAGGCATCTCCCTACTTAATACGGCATACAAAATCTTATCGAACATCCTATTAAGTAGACTAACACCTTTTGTAGAAAATTTCATAGTGGCATACCAAGCCGGATTCAGAAAAAATAGATCGACCATAGATCAGATTTTTACTCTCAGGCAGCTGCTTGAAAAAGGATGGGAATTCAATAGAACCATTCATAATCTCTTCATATATTTCCGACAAGCATACGACAGCATTAAAAAGGATCAGATGTGGAATACAATGACAGAACTTTCAGTTCCAAAAAACTTATCCAGCTCATTAAAGTTTGTGTAAATCTACTGGCTGTAGATCTAGAGTGCGGATAGGTAACAAGCTCTCAGAGTCGTTTGAAATATACAGTGGACTAAAGCAAGAAGACGCGCTGTCACCTCTTCTTTTTAATATAATCCTGGAAAAAGTAGTAAGAACCGCACAAATTAGAACACAACTACTGACAGTAAATGGACCAAAATTACTACTAGCATACGCGGATGACATTGACATTGTAGGAAATACCGTCACCAATGTAAAATATACCTTCAATAAATTAGAGTGCACAGAAAGTGCACAAAAGTGCACAGATTTTGAAAAAGTGAAAAAATTTTGAGCAAAAGCAAAAGATTTGAGTTGTTTTTTAAATGCACCTTTGTAGTTGTTTAAAATACGACCCCGAACTACTCGAATTTTAAAGTAACTGCCAGATGTATTTGAGGTACAGATACCATTTCTGCATTCCATGTAAAACTACGAAACGTTTAAGCAATAATGAAATGTTTTATTTATAACAGACCGACAAACCCAGAATTAAGACTATTTATGTTAAAAATTCACGGTCAGAAAACGGTGGTTATACGTTAGTTAGTTAATTTAGAAATATACATTAATTAAACAGCTATTATGATAAAAATTAATTCTCATTTTGTTAATCAATAAAACAATCATATATTAATTACTATTTAACTGGGAATAAGCCACAATTAAAGATAAAAAATACGTTTATTGTCGTTTCAATTTTCACGTCGGAAATCGTTCTTAAAATACAAACAGTAAATTAAACAAATTTTGTTTTTTTGTTACATAGAGAAAAACTCTTCTAATAATTTAATTTTATCTGATTCATTTATATTGACAATTGAGACATACATTATGCATTTTAAAGTAGACGACTTTAAAATGATATTGCCAATATTGTTGAGTTGCGCTCCTGGATCGACTTTACTTATAAGATAGTTCATTCGATTACATGAAATTAACTTTAACTTGAGAATATCCGTTAGAAAAAAATCATAGCATATAATTCGTCTTTAAAAAGACAAACACATGATATGGTGACAGTAAAATTCTCCCGTTAGTGATTTCATAGTAAATTATGAGGGAAAAACCAGGAAAAAAACCTCATAATACTATCCCGACATGGTAAGTATTTGTTCGTGCATTTAGTTTACCTTCAATAAACACCAAAATTCTGATTTTATATGTTTCGTTATTTAAAAAACATAATTAATGTATCCTCTATATGTTACTGACTCACTAGTACTGGTATTTTCTTATTAATAACTTCCTCTTTCAATATTGGTAACCAGATCCTACTACATTCTGCCGAGGAATTTGCGACACAATTGGCCTCATCTAGCATCATTAGAGCCACTTCTTTGATTTTTGTTTTTTTTACCAGAGATTTTTAGGTTTTCTTTTGACTTCTTCTGGACGTGTAGAGATCAGCTGATAGTAGCTATAAACAATAAAATGTAAAAATATGATCTTTGGGGAGTTACGACCTTTGATAACTTGACCGACGGTATACTGATTAAACTATATCAAAAACCTTTTGCAAAAATTATACATTCATTTTATAATATATTATTAATAGGAAAAATAATTATCAAAATGCATATATTTAAACCAACAAAGTAATGAAATAAAAACTCAATCAATGTCTTTTCTTTATCAAATTGAAATATAACAATGAACATAATTATTTTGGAATCGTACTGAAGACGCATCGTAAAGACTATTTTCAAATCCAAATGCAGATAAGATGGGGATTTCTTTTATTAGTAAATCCGTTCGTGGAATCTCCTTAATTCTAACAATGATCGGATGAACGTGAGTAGAATTATCAGAAAATTTCAGATTGTTTCAATTCAAATCCAATTTTGGCATTAAAATGAGAGACAGCATAATGGTGGCATGGCAAACAAAAGGTTCCGAAAATGTCGGTGCAGCTGTGATCAATAGATAGTGTTTAAATATAGCAACCGTATTGATATGAATTGGTTGAAAATTTTTATACGATTAGTAGCAAATTACATGCACATGAGTCCGTGTCGTAATCGTCATCTTCAGTTTGTTACTGGTTAGCAATTAAGTGGTTGCAGGGGGTATCACGTTTTGCCATTTTAAGAGGCTAGAAGCAGCTGGTTTTGTAGTGTTTATTTTCTTATTGATAGTGTTTATTAAACAAACTGTGTCGTTAATATCATCATTAGTCTTAATTTAGACTTAAAATTCTGTTTTCTGTTTATTTCATTTTATGGGAAAGTATATATTTGTTCATGCATTTGAATAAATATATGGAATAAATATAATCACCTATAATTGCTATAAGCCTATTTTGTGCTAACCAATATATTTTAATAATTAATATTAATTAAATGGAATAATGATGCCTAAATCAAATATATTAAATAGTGCCATATTACAAAATTTATAAATTATAACGGTTGTGAAAAATTACCTCTTGTGTCGTCGTATTACCTGAAAATTTTGAAAACATTTTAGGATATTTTACTATTATTCCAATTGGACGGATTAAAGACTGGTCAAAACATATTATTTAGATTATTTCTATAGTATAAATAAATTATATTATTTTAACATTTGAACAATATTTTACGATTTAAATATTTTAAGGATATTCAAAGGAGACTTCAATTACAGACTCTCCAATAGAGCTTGTTTAGATTATTTCTACAGGGTGTTGCAAGAGAGCATAGCATAAATCAAATCAGGCATTTCGGGGACAAAAATAAATTGATTGAATCCAACCTAACCTAACCTTTGTACAAAAGTGTACACAAAAAAAGTTACAGCCCTTTGAAGTTACAAAATAAAAATTGTTTTTTTGAATTATCTCCTAAACTACGTGAGATTTTGTAATAAAAATGAACAGGTTACTTTTTTGTTCCGAAAACATTTTTCATAAAAAAGAAACAACAAAATCTAAGCCCACAGAAAAATTTTAAACGGGATGTTCAGCCGTAAATATCTGATCATTCTGTGCAGTAGTGGTAGATCTGCTTTTAGTTGACGCTTAGAAGTGACCTATATTGTTTTTTCGACGTTAATTTGATTTACACATTACACAAATTTTTTTTCGGAATTTATGAAAGCTTACAATACATCAAGGCAAGATGATTACATTTACTCCAATTATTTTTTTTGTTAGTTTAATATTAGTTAATATATTTTATGCAAATTAAACGGTAATTATGTGGCATACAAAACCAACAAAAATGCGTTTTATTTTAAACGGAAAAATCCTATTTTGAGATACCTGTAGGCTCCAAATTTGAGAGTGTCTCAAATTAGGATCCCATGTTGTAACGATAGTATTTTGCCTACACAGGGGGCATTAATACGGGAGATAGAAAATTGGGGGAAGAAACTAATGGGGGTGGAGATAGGGCAAGCAAAATAATCGCTACTGATGCGAACGGCACTCAGGGTTTCGTAGGAGAGCTGGGGTCGTGGATAAGTAAAAGATAGTAAAGGATAAGGGCATTGGAATGGGGCAACTACAAAAAAATGAAATAAAGGGCTCTTGGGATAAACAGAATAAAAATAAACAAGAAACACCTCAAGGAATTTAATATAGGGCGCCACTTGAGGTGCCTAATTATGCCTATTACAACCACTAGTTGTAACTAGGGAAATAATTAGAAAACAAAATCAAAACATAAAAAACATATCTTTTTCAAATAAACTCAATAAAGGGTTAGCTCAAAAAAAAATAAATAAAAAGTTAAGACAACAAAATTTTACCTTTAATTATGTGTACCACAAACAGTTACAAAACAAATGATAATTACAAAAAACAAAATTGAAATCATATAGATCTTTCAATGCAGTTTAGATTAAGGTCAACTTAAAAAAAAACAAAACAAATTCAAAACTTATGGTTAGTTATGTGTATAAGAATAATTATTATGACAGTTAGCCAAATCCTAATTTTTATAATTTTACTTATTACAAATTTTTCACCTTGTCATGAAAGCAATTATTAATGATAAATGTCTATTTTTTCTTTAAAAAAAAATTTAACAAAAAAAGTACCTGACTTCACCAAATATTAGTTTTGGGGCTGGAACTGGTTTTCTAAACACTGCAAAATAACACTAACGTCTCCAAGCTTCAGAATGGTCTGGAATGACCAGGGACAAACAAATAGACGAAGGAAGTTGAAGTTCGGCTGGATCATCGGGCTTCGGGTAAAAAAAAAATTGCAAACTTCTAAGCTTGGCTTTTCAAAACTTCATTGAAAATACGATGGCCTCGTATATCGTTGTAACACCTTACAAATCTTCCATTTAGGACATATTACAACACATATAACTTTCTAGAAACAGGATCTGTCGGCTTTCTGAAGATTACACGCCGAGCTCTTAACTGCCACCACACTACACATTTTCCCATGACAAAAGAGAAAAAAAAAAACGAAAAAACATTACGAATTTGAAGAAAAATTCGGACTGCAATAAAACTACAAACGCTCGTGACAGCGGTTTCACCGAGAGTGACGAAATTAAAAATTTGTTCGCTTAACTTAAAAATCAACGAACTGCTGAAATAGCAAAACCAACGAACGACGTAGATATCCCTTGAAACGCATTTACATGAAAAGAAATCGCCGCAGTAAAATAAACAACAATTAAATGGATTTATTTCTCTACGACGTTAGAATGATTGAAAACACTTTTCGAAAGATACGAACTAAAAAACAGAAAACATTCTTCGTTTTATTAAGACGATTTCATATACGAGGCGACTTTAAATATACTTCAAAGAATCAATCAAATTTAAAATGCTACAATACCCCCACGTAAGAGCGAAAACTGGACTAACAGGAAAAGTTTTCGTTTAGGGCAAACAACAATCAGGTTGGAACAACAGTAGCATTTTCTAACTACTTCAACAATACATAATGACTTCAATAACTCAAACAAACCAAAAAAACAACAAACAAAATCATATTCAACAACTACTCATCATAACTGCTTATGGTTCTAACACTATAAGATACAAAATAAAACTGGATGCTCGATTTGACGAATCGGCACCAGGTACAGTTCGTTGGCTCTTAAGCACAACGACACAATGGCAGATTTCTATAAAAATGGCTCTAGCCTAACCAAAACGTGGAACAGACCAGTGTTGAAGTTTCTGGGAGCGAAAGGAAAGGTGCTTCCAGCTCAACAAAGGCGGGTGGCCAACAACACAGCTTAAACAAGCTTCGCTATGGTTATCCACATAATAGATAACCAAAACAATATCAAATAATAAAAAACTTGACTATAACAGTCAAGCAATGAATTTTCAACCACTGGTTGAAAATTAAACCAACACAAAAAAAGAAAACAGGATGGCCAATAGTTCCATAGAAATATCCTCCGGGATCGACACCGCGAAAAATTTCCAAGTCAGGAAACTCCCAAAAGGACAAAAGAAGAAAATAAATCCAAAATGCTAATACACAATCTTGAAAAAGAAGAAAGAACAGGGGCACATGGCATACAAGCCATAATCAATACACAATCAGTTCAGTCTCGAACTAAATACTTCCTGAAGAAACAAAAAAAAAAACTCGTAACAGTCTTCCAAAGAAAACAAAAAAGTTACGACAACGCTCCAAAAGAAACAAAAACATCATTACAGATCTCCAAGGGAACATATGAATCACCATAATCTTCCAAAAGAACAAAAAAAATCATTACAGTCCGTCATCAACAATAAAACTTTCAACTGGGAACAGAAATCTCAAAAACAGGGCAAGAAAGGAAAAGAAGAAGAAGAGTATATATATACACAAGGCAAAAAACTAATGACTTATCTTCCTTAAAAGCTCAACAGGTCACCTGGTGGACGAATCCAAAACTCATCGCCCTAGCCGTTCCTCTTATGACAACTAATAAGGTCAAAGACACAGTTTGGGAAGGGAATAAAGGGACAACATCAAGAAATAAACTGCATCACTTCACGGATAATAATTGAATACAACATCTTCATACAAATCAAAAAGAAACGTTCACTATTCTTCAACAAAACTCGAACATGGTCACAACAATATAGGTCTGAGGAATTCTTAGTGGGTCATTCAACGGTAGTACTAGAAAAACTTCAGATGTTTCACTAACATGGTCTCACAATCGACATAAACAAAATTTTTACAATAAACGGCGGCAGGTACTTTCACCTCAGCAAATCAAAACGTCACAATGGACAATGCCAGTATTTGTACCTCCGCTTTTACCAAATCATAAACTTTTCATCACAAACTCTACAACAAGAAGGAATGCTATTGAGACTCTATCGCCAATAGTCTTACTTCAACACATAGAAAGGCTTATCCTTTCTAATAATTCACGGAAAGGGGATGCTGCTACGCAGTCTTACACAACAACAGAAATATCCAAGGAAACACAAATCCAGGTCACATGCCTGTACGTCCTACATGATATTTCAACAACACAATACTCAAATCACAAACTAATACGTTTTAGACCATCAACATAACTCCACTACATCTGACCACACAAAGACACGGAAAGGACACTAAACTAACAGACAGAAAAACATCAGAATACTTTCGTTATGTATTCTCAACAAATCGGCCTTAGCCAGGAATACACGAAGTCGTATCATCACTCTCTTCTACTTGTACACAAAAAAGAACTAGGGAGAAACACAAGACTAACAGACAAAAGAAAAATAACAATACTCCGCTTTGTCACTAACAAATCGGCCTTAGCCAAGGACAAACGGAATCGTATCATCACTTCCTCTTACTTATAACATAGAATAGGAACAAAGAAAACTCGGGGAAACACGAAAATAACAAACATAAGGCAAATAACAATACTACGCTTTGTCACTAACAAATCGGCCTTAGCCATGGACAAACGAAATCGTACTATTACCTCCTCCTACTTATAAAACAAAAGACAACAAGGGAAAAACAATGGACAAACGTGGACTGTAACAGAAAACATTTTCTATTTCCGGGCTTAAAAAAAATTTCACACATTACCTGGACTATTAAACTTTAAAGATACGAAAAAATTTGACCTATATTTTTCGTACAACAGCTGATTTCTGGAATGCAATAAATTGCTCAGACTCAATAAGAAGACGAAATAGAATACTTATAAACACTTAAAGAAAGGACAGCGTCTACATACGAAATAAATTATTTCTTTAACGTAAACAAAATTCTTTTCTCAGACATGGGATGATACTTAAGACGAACAAGAATAAACAAACTTGATATCGTTCACATTTTAAATACCGGCAAATAAGGAATGACATCATTCCAAATACGTATATTTTAATTCACAAGGAAATAGACGAAAATTATTTCTCATAATTTTACGAAAACTGGACATAACAGAAAATGGAAATCGTAGCAGTTAACTTGGGACAGGAATAGACTTGATTTAACGAAAAACTGGATAAAGCAAATCACAATATAACTGAAAATACAATTCGAAGCAAACTCAGACCAACTTCACATACAGGGCGGGACAAAAATACTAAAACAATGTTTTGGGTGAAAGCAAATACACAATGTATACAAAACAACATACTCGATAAACTTCACATACAGAGTGATACAAAAATACTAATAATATTGACAACTTGACTTTTGGGTGAGCTACACAAAATAACACAACATAAAACACCTTGCTCTTGTTCTGAAAACTAAATGAGACTGCTCCTAGGCAAAACTAAACAGCATCTCCGATCACGAGTATTACACTTGTCATCATTCAGATACAAGACAGGAAACACAAAAAGGGACTCAGGGGAACACAATCTCCTATTAACCCGTGGCATTACATACGCCGTCAAAGCTGGTTAATTAGGGAACAACAGGGGGACACAGGGGAACCACTTCTCTTTCACAATCTCCTTTTAGCCCGTGGCATAACGCTAACGCCGTCAAAGAGGGCCTAGAGGAAACAATGAAATGGCTTAGGACAAAAGACAAAACACAACTATACTCATCAGCTCAAAGAAAAGTCACTCAAACAATAAACACATCTACTCAAAATGACCAGACAAAACAAAATTACAAAAACCGATTTTTCTGTAAGAAATGTCAAATCAATCAAAAATAAATGGCACAATAACGGTACACTTAATTTGTTACTGTAAATAACTTAAAATTCAATATTCAATCTCAAAATATTTGCTTTCATTTACCAATACACATAAAATACATATAGAAAACTTTCTACAGTACACAAAATAAAAGAAACAACAATACATATGTCAATATACAACAAATACATCTGTTGATATACAATAATACATATGTTAATACAAATACCATACAAAGAAAAAACAACAATACATATGTTGATACAAATACAATAAACAAACTGTTTGTGGGACACCGGGGCACTACCTGGAAGACAGGGTTTCATAAAAATGGCAGAAAACTATGGCAGAAAAATTGAAAAAGATATGTGGCTTGGGAAAAAGGTCAAAAATCTAAAAATTAAGGAATATTCAAAAGCCTCGCACGTTGGGAGCCATTTGTGTAACGATAGTATTTTGCCTACACAGGGGGCATTAATACAGGAGATAGAAAATTGGGGGAAGAAACTAATGGGGGTGGAGATAGGGCAAGCAAAATAATCGCTACTGATGCGAACGGCACTCAGGGTTTCGTAGGAGAGCTGGGGTCGTGGATAAGTAAAAGATAGTAAAGGATAAGGGCATTGGAATGGGGCAACTACAAAAAAATGAAATAAAGGGCTCTTGGGATAAACAGAATAAAAATAAACAAGAAACACCTCAAGGAATTTAATATAGGGCGCCACTTGAGGTGCCTAATTATGCCTATTACAACCACTAGTTGTAACTAGGGAAATAATTAGAAAACAAAATCAAAACATAAAAAACATATCTTTTTCAAATAAACTCAATAAAGGGTTAGCTCAAAAAAAAATAAATAAAAAGTTAAGACAACAAAATTTTACCTTTAATTATGTGTACCACAAACAGTTACAAAACAAATGATAATTACAAAAAACAAAATTGAAATCATATAGATCTTTCAATGCAGTTTAGATTAAGGTCAACTTAAAAAAAAACAAAACAAATTCAAAACTTATGGTTAGTTATGTGTATAAGAATAATTATTATGACAGTTAGCCAAATCCTAATTTTTATAATTTTACTTATTACAAATTTTTCACCTTGTCATGAAAGCAATTATTAATGATAAATGTCTATTTTTTCTTTAAAAAAAAATTTAACAAAAAAAGTACCTGACTTCACCAAATATTAGTTTTGGGGCTGGAACTGGTTTTCTAAACACTGCAAAATAACACTAACGTCTCCAAGCTTCAGAATGGTCTGGAATGACCAGGGACAAACAAATAGACGAAGGAAGTTGAAGTTCGGCTGGATCATCGGGCTTCGGGTAAAAAAAAAAATTGCAAACTTCTAAGCTTGGCTTTTCAAAACTTCATTGAAAATACGATGGCCTCTTATATCGTTGTAACACCTTACAAATCTTCCATTTAGGACATATTACAACACATATAACTTTCTAGAAACAGGATCTGTCGGCTTTCTGAAGATTACACGCCGAGCTCTTAACTGCCACCACACTACACATTTTCCCATGACAAAAGAGAAAAAAAAACGAAAAAACATTACGAATTTGAAGAAAAATTCGGACTCCAATAAAACTACAAACGCTCGTGACAGCGGTTTCACCGAGAGTGACGAAATTAAAAATTTGTTCGCTTAACTTGAAAATCAACGAACTGCTGAAATAGCAAAACCAACGAACGACGTAGATATCCCTTGAAACGCATTTACATGAAAAGAAATCGCCGCAGTAAAATAAACAACAATTAAATGGATTTATTTCTCTACGACGTTAGAATGATTGAAAACACTTTTCGAAAGATACGAACTAAAAAACAGAAAACATTCTTCGTTTTATTAAGACGATTTCATATACGAGGCGACTTTAAATATACTTCAAAGAATCAATCAAATTTAAAATGCTACAATGTAAAATTTTTATTTTTATGTGTTTTTTTTTTGTTTGTAGATGCCGCCAAAAAATTAAAAAATTGGAACGCAAATGATATGATAAGAGCTGTAAATACATTAAGAAAAAGATAGATGAGCTATTTGAAGGCCTCAAAAGCTTTTGGAGTACGAAAAGGTACCTTAAAACGATATGTGAAATCAGACAAGACTCAAGAGAACTCGTCGGGACATCAATTGGCCGCCGATCTATTCTTCCTTTGGAATTAGAAAATGAGTTGGTTGTGTATGCCCTAACTATGAAGCAACCTTATTTTGGGTTAAGAGAGCGTAATATAAAACGACTGGGATTTCAACTTGCAATACGAAACTCAATACCACATTCATTTAGCGGAGTCAAAAAATCAGCCAGAAAGAAATGGTTGAGGCTCTTTCTGAATAGACATCTGACGCTTTCAATGTGTACTCCTCAGCGAATGCCATGTGCTTAAGTAAAATCTTTTACTCCTGAAAATGTATCCAAGTTCTTTGACCTGTATAAAGCAGAATATTTGGGTATCCGATCCTGATAGTATATCAGAACGGTGTGTTTATTTTTGGCTCTCCAAAATAGTTCAAATTAAGTGAAAACAAGTTTTCAAAATTTAACTACGTTTTGTGAAGTTATTAGTGATCAACTAAACTCACATTTGCTAGTCTGTAAGTACAGTTTTACTGTCAATTTCACCGAAAATAATTAGTACGTATTTAATATCATTGAAAATTTTCATATCCATATTTGCTTGACGATAAACAAAAATATTTAATTACCATTGACCTGTATCTCCAGCCGGATTTTTTTTGGCGGCGGACAGGTCCGTCTTTAGGAATGTTTAAACATCAACGGATATGTCGCAAGTCAATGAAATAAATTTACCAGGCAATTCTCAAATGGATAATTCTACACAAAGAAGGTACTCTACCGCACTATCACAACAAAAATTTCCGTCAAAACGACAAGCTATCATTTTTAATTCCATTGAAGATGCGAAAATATAAGATTACCTCCTCCCCCTGGGAGAAATCATCCATCCAAAAAATATACTATTCTGCTCTAGATTATCAAACAGTAGAATATGTTTATATTTATCATCTGAAAACATCGTAGAAAAATTCATGAATGAAAATAACGGCAACATTGAAGTTAATAACCAAGCATAATACAAGCTCGACGATATATAACTCCCTCCGAAAGAATCATTCTCTCTAATGTTTGCCCATCCATTCCTCATGATGTATTAATTAAAGAACTCGAATCCATGGGCTTGTTATTCTATCTACAATGTCCTTTTTAAAAATTGGTGCACCGTTACCCGAATTTAGTCATATGTATAATGAGCTTTAGAAGACAAATCTTTATCAGCCCAACAGATCTCACAATTCCAGAATCGTTTTTAATTAATTACGATAATACTTCACACAGAATCTTTTTATCAAGCGGCAACCTAACGTGTTATAACTGTAAACAAAATGGGCATACGGCAACTAACTGCAAAAACCCTATCAATCCAAACCCAAATCCTACTTCTCCAGCCACAGCAGAAGAAATCTCAACATGTAGCCCTCCAGAAATATCAACCATCACACCGACATCTACTTCAAGTCAAACAGACACCCCAACTACAGAAAATCAACTAAATATAAAACAAACTGCGAGCGAAACAACTACCTTACACATAAAAATTGAATCTTCACAGAACAGTTCAAAAAGAACTATTGACGATACCTTAAGTCCTTCTCCGCCTCCCAATGATACCATTAATAAACCGAAGTTTACCAGTCCAGCAGAAACACTATTTATTCCTAAGAAAAAACAAAATAAAGGTAAATCTCTAGGAGCATTCATAAGCCAGCAGTCATCACCATTTATTTTCAGCTATGTTCAGATAAAAGACCTATTCGACAACATAAAGAATTCACCCGGTTCACTTACTACCGTTGAAAATTAAACAAACAACTTTACAGCTCTCATCGATATGTTAAGCAAAATATACCTCTATACTCAAGACAGATCTACAAAGACACGAAATACCAAATTAGGAAAAATTCTTCTAAAACACTTACAGATGCAAATCCCACACGACCTAGTATCCGATACAGACAGTGACTGCTCACAAACCAATCATTAAATAAATTTATCAATATAAGGTTGAATGTTCGAATAATTAAACTTTGGCGGTATACAAGGCAACTATTGAACACGGTGATTAATTTAATCTTGCCCAAGTACTTTCGATCAATAGATCATCTTCAGGGGCATCTGAAATAAGTCAAGAAATGTTTTTTATAAAAAGGAAAATTAATTCACTTGGATAAAAAACTCCAAGTTTATGGTTGAAAAATTTTTATATGTGATCAACGTTTATGGACTTACTTCGTCAGTTGTGGCCTATCCGACATGAGTGGAATGTCATAAATGTAAATTTGGACATAACAATACAAAATACAATACACAAAGACAAACAAACACTTTAAAATTTTTGAAAAGGAGAAGCTACATGTTGTATAGAAGCCGGAGACAGAATGGGCTCCCGGTCTGACGGAAATATTGAGATGACATGTGACAAATTACAGCTTGTGAAGGGCAGTTATGTGATCTGCCACTTTCAAAGTTCTATGAAACTAAGTATTGACCAAAGGTCCAACTGACACCACTATAAGAAATCAACTGATGAAATATAAAATTATATAGTATATTTTTTATGTAGATTGAATAATCCAAATCTCACACTCAAACCTGTCTATAATAATTAGGATGTTAGTTTGAGAGCAATTGAAGCTGACATAAAGTATGAATATAAGAAAAGACTAAAAAATATATTAGACAGTGGATGGTTGACTAAAATAAAATGGTCCACCAAGCGCTATCAGTACTGAAGAATTTGGTCTTTTCAAATGTTCAGAGACTCTAGTGGATAACTTTCTGATGGTTCTACCTACATAAGAGGCATCACAATCATCACATTTTAATTTGTAAATACCACTTTTATCAAGTGTATTCATCCTATCTTTGGTATTGATTAAGAAGGAACCTAAAGTGTTATGTGATTTAAAGTAAATTTTGATATTATCAATTGTAGAAGTAAAAAGTTTCGATATTTTATTGGAAATGCTACTAATATAAGTGAAGGAGAAATATCTGATGTTATCTGAAGCATTCGGTTGAAAAAACTGTGAAGAATATGCAAGCTTTTCTGCAATTTATTTATTCTGTAGTTTAGCTCTATTTAGAAGTTTGTATATAATGTTGGGATCATAGCCATTATTGAAAGCAATCTGCTTAAGAGTATTAAGTTCTGTATTAAAATTATCATCAGAAAGAGGAAATTTAAGTAACCAATGAATGTTAAAAGCAGCCATTTTATGTTAAGTTGGGTGATTAGACGTTCCATGTATAACGTGATCTGTTTGGGTGGGTTTTCTATAAATGTTGTACTCTAAAGAATCTTTATTACGGGAAATAGTCATATCCAAGAAGTTCAACTTATTGTCAGATTGTGGTTCCAGAGCAAAAGATATGTTAGGATGGAGGTTATTGAGATCATCCAGAATCTGTAAAGCATCATCTTGGGTTCCCTGTATGAGAGCTATACAATCATTCACATATCTTGACCAAAAAACTATTTTGTTGTTGTTATTAACAAACTTCTGTTCTAAGCTATCTTCTCAGCGAGCTAGTTACGCTAATGCCTCTATAATTTCCGCACTCTTTTCTGTCTCCTTTTTTATAAATGGAGTTAATATGGGCCAAATTCCAATCGTCTGGAATCGTTTGGCCTTCAATTAAGCATTCATTAAAAATATTCACTAAGCTTTCCAACAGAGCATCCGGTCCGTGTTTCACCCACTCGATGGGAATGTCTCCAGGCCCGGGTGTTTTTTAATTTTTCGTTTGTTTCAATTCTTTTTTAGTTCTTCTTTGTTTATCTTATGCATCTCTGAGTTTTCTGTCATTGAGATATGGTCAGGTCTTTCCATAAATTCATGTCTACTTTCTGTTAATAGCGTTTCGTAATATTTTTCCCACTTTTTATTTTGAATCAGGTTTATATTTCCTCCTTTTTGTCTGTCTTTTCTAATACTTTTTATGAATTTCCAAGCTTGTGTCACTTTGGTTCGTCCTAAGCATCGTTCTATCTCTTCGCATTTCTCTTCCCACATTTTGTTTTTTCTTTTAGAGACTTCCTTCTTTGCTTCCCTGTTGAGTCTGCTGTAAATTCTACGGTCTTCCGAGTCTTTCGTGGATAGCCATATTTGATAAGCTTTTTTGTCTTTAATTAATTTTCCTACGTCTTCGTTCTACCACTCAGGATTTTTTCTTTTGTCAGCTTCTTCGTACCCCAATGCCTCTTTGGCCGCCTTAAGTTAAGTGAGTTAGTTTTGAGGCTAGTCTAAGTTTATAGAGGAATTGTACTGATTCTTGTTTTAGGCTATCATTATTATATCTTATCTTTGTGTAAGCTGCTACCATCTCCTGTTTAATTTTGTTCTTGTTTACTTTCCTGTAGTGTATGGTTATTTTTGCGACCACCATATAGTGGTCAGATCCGCATTCGGCACCACGATACACCCTTACGTCATTTGTTTGGAGCCTTTTGTTTTCTGGTTGAATGAGATAGTCGATTATAGATTTTATCTTTTGTTTTGGTTGTTCCCAGGTAAATTTATGTATATCTTTGTGCAGATAAAATCCATTCATTATTTTAAGCTGTAATGTTTCACAAAAATCAATAAGTCGCTCTCCGTTGTTGTTTATTTTGTCTTCACCATATCTTCCTACCACATTGTCTTGTAATTTTTTGCCTACCCGAGCATTGAAATCTCCTACTAGGCATATTTCTTTGGATCGGTTTACATGAATCAACACGTCAAGCAATTTGTCATAGAATTCATCCTTAATTTTTGTTAATTACTATTTAACTGGGAATAAGCCACAATTAAAGATAAAAATACGTTTATTGACGTTTCAATTTCCACTTCGGAAATCGTTTTCAAAATTCAAACAGTAAATTATACGAACAATTTACGGTTTGTATTTTGAGAACGATTTCCGAAGTGGAAATTGAAACGTCAATAAACGTATTTTTATCTTTTATTGTGGATTATTCCCAGTTAAATGTTAATTAATTTAAAATACCACAAGAAAATAGCTTCAGAACAACTTAACTTTTGTATCAGAATCGCCACTAGGAGCATATACTCCTATTATAACTATCGTCTCCCCATGTTTCTCAAGATCCATCATAATGATCTGCTCGTCTATCTATTCCCAATTCTTGATATTGTTTTTGAGTTTTGTATGCATGACTATAGACACACATCTTTTTACTCTTAATGATTTTTCAACTTCACTGTATAAATGAATATAGTCGTTCTTGATTTTATTTCCCTTTCCTTTCTTTTTTGGTCCTGTAAGAACGCATATATCTATTTGTTGTTCTAATTCTTGAAAAACTTCAGTTTCCTTGGTTCTTAGACCTTGTACATTCCATGTGGCCAATCTCATAGTCCTTATTACATGTTGCATCCAAAATTATTGATAGACTTATAAAAGCCCGACTTATGTCCTTTTTCGTTGAAACCAACATTTTATCACAAAGTCAGTTCGGCTTTTTATCTAATAAATGTACCAGTGATGCTATGTTTTCTGTACTACATGAGATCTATCAAGCATTAAACAATAATATTTATACTGCCACTGTTTTTGTGACTATGCCAATGCTTTTGATTGTGTAAATCATAACAATTTGATAAAAAAAAACTAAATTACTACAGAATTTGAATACTATAAAACTGGCTATTGTCCTATATGCAATAAGATCTGTTTCGAAGGAAATGAATTTAGCATCTTCCAAAATAACATACTTTGTTTTGTTCAAGTCTTATCTTCGATATGGCTTTCCTTTTTGGGGTTCTAGTACAGCTGCTCAATCTGATGTTATTTTTAAATTCCATAAAGAGCAATACGGTATCTTTTTGGCCTCAGTACAATAGCACATTGCAAAAGCTATTTCAAAAATCACGGGATTTTAACTTTTTTTCTTAATATATATTAGAAACTTCATTAATTCGTAAACACCCATATGTTTTTCCAGCAAGATCTAATCATAACTATTCCACCAGAAATTCAACCTTCGATGTGTATTTACCGATCCCGTCCACTGAGTTATCTATCTATCTGAAAGACCTTACTATTCAGTGGAAGAGTTTCTTAACCCTTCATTAGTCGGGCATAGGTCCAGTGGACCTAGACCCCAGCTTTTTGCCTGTAATTTAAAATAAAATTAATATATATCATTGAGCCTAAATGACATCTAATGAGAGTTATACACTAGTGCTTATTGTCTTTTACTGACTCTGAATAGTGTGTTTTGTCAATAATCGACCTTACTTATTTTGTGACAATTACGTAAAAAAGTATTTTATCATAATTTGGCGACACTTTTGAGAAAATGAGTAATCGTAAGAAGACAAAGTCGATGGATTCTTATACCGATCATGAAAGTCAGATATAGATTATAGATTAGTTATAGTAAGTCAGGTTATAAGATGTGTCCGTTTTAATGAAAAAACCACACGGCCTCAAAGACAAGCAACAGATAAATTAGCTTCAGTGAGAGATATTTTAACTATTTTTTTGGAAAATTGCAAGACATAAGTATTATAGCCTAGGACAAAACACAACAATTGATGAAATGCTGCCACAGGATTCCGAGGACGTTGCGGATTTAGACAGTACATACCATCAAAACCGAGCAAGTGAGGAATCAAGATATTCTCTTTATGTGATGCAAAACTTTTATATTTTTTATTGTTATACTTATAACATGAAAATTTATTGAGGGCAACAACTAGAAGGACCTTACAGGCAGAGTAATTCTGCAGATGCAATTGTATGCAGGTTGGCAGAACCAATTTTCGGCATAGGCAGGAATATTACTGCCGATAATTGGTTTACGAGTTTGAACCTTGTAAAAGAACTGGAAAAACAAAAATTGTCCTTCGTAGGAACCGTGGGGAAAAATCGACGAGAAATTCCGGCAGATTTTGCATTGCCCAAAACTCGCAATGAATATGATAGCTTATTTGGTTATACTAAACACGAGACACTTGTATCATATGTACAAAAAAAACAAGACAGTTGTATTGTTGTCTAGTTATCATACGTCAAGTTCAGTTGTATCGTCTGACACCGATAAGAAACCGGAGATAATGCAATTTTACAATGAAACAGAATCAGGCGTGGACGTTGTGGATAAATTATGTGCCACTTATGATACAGCACGAGGTACGAGAAGATGGTCTATGGTAATATTTTACCGCTTACTAAATGTAGCCGGAATTAACTCCATGATTATTTCTTTTGGAAATAAGGCAGAGTATATTACGAGGCGGATCTTTTTGAAAAATTTGGCAAAAAGTTTAGTAACTCTACATTTACAGAGGAGATCAACAATACAAAGTTTACCGACTAAACTGAAAACTCTTTTAGAACCTTATAAACCTGAACAAGAAGAGACACATGAAACGGATCGAGCAGCAAATAGTTCAAACCGAAGTAAAAGAAAACATTGTGCAGCTTGTTACAAAGAAACGAAGAAACAATGCAAGACTCAATATTCTTGTGAAAGGTGTAGCCAATTTTTATGTTTGAGTATAAATGCTAAAAAATGTGCCAGGAATGTTTTAATAAATATTAATGAGATATATATTAAATCTGTAAATAAATATAATACACATGTCTATGTTGTTTTTTCACTTTAAATATATTTTTATTAATTCCATAAGTAGTTTTGCTTTTTTTTTTGTTTTTCTCCATATATGGGCAATATTACGCATTCAAAATCTGTTTAATTATTTACTTCCTTATAAAATACATTTATTTATGTTGTAACATTAAAATAATAAGGAAAATATTTTAAAAAATCCGCTAGTAATTAAATAGTTAATCATAGGTCCATTGGACCTGCCTCGACTAACGGCGTTCGGGCAGGTCGCGCGCCTAATGAAGGGTTAACGAATAATTAAGAAAGTACAGTTCGTTTAGGTACAAGTAACAAAGAATTTTATATTTGGGTATTACATGCAGCAGCTTAAACTTATTCGTAAACTAGTTCGTAATATTTTATTATGCAATTTGCAATATATAGTGAAATTTGCAATGGATTGTATATATTATTATGTTTTATTCTGTAATTTTGACGATTTGCATAATTTTAGCAAATTTTAATTGTTATTGTTAATATTACTTTTTTTAACTTTTATAAGCTCTGTCCAGAAAGTTATACAATTTTTAATGACAATAAAGAATATTTCTATTCTATTCTAATAAAATCAAGCTTGGCAGTTTTTCTTGGTTTGCCAAAATTTTAATTTTTATATTGTTTTACAAATCACTTGTTTAGAACACTAGGTAATGTCGAATACTTGTATTTCCACAAAGATTACAATATTTAACAAATATTGTCACTGTACATTTATTGTTTCTTAATAAACAAAAGTATATTTTGTTTGAATCCAAAGAAAACATTTTTATATCTTTTTTCGGCATCACACGTTATTGTTACAAAATCAATACAACGAAGTCTCTTTGGGGTGCGTGATCAGTACACTTTATTTCGTGACTCAATTTACTAAATACATTATTAAGAAGTTCTCAAGATGTTTAGTTTTTAATAATATAAAATTAATGTTTCGGAACTCCAAACAATGATTTCACGAAATAGTTCGAAGTTTGCTTAAAAGCTGCTTGTTCTAGGACTACCCGAATATAATAATAATTATTCAAATTAATTTAATATACTCTTATAGCTGAAAACTTATTAGGCGTATTATACTTTTAAATTACTATTATGATAATGTTTTTACTAAGATTGTATTGAAAATCTCTCTCCTGGACAAAACTATCTGAAATCATATATTTTGTTCTTCTTCTTCTTCTTCTTTACAGAGCCTGAGTTCTTTAACTCAGTAACGTAGTAATCATATAAGGAGATAAAAAGTAGAATAGATAAGACACAACCTTATTCTAGATATCTAAATTAAGTTGTATTCGTCTTTTAATTTCAGCATCTTGATTTGGTTTTCCTAGTTTGATAACATGACCTAGATATACATAATGTTCAACATTTTCTACGGTATGATTTTGTATTGTTATATTAGTCTGGTCTCGGCTCATTCTTTTTGTTTTGCTGTAGTTCATTTTTAAACCTACCGCTCCTGAAACTGCATTTAATTGTTGTAACATATAATTTAGTTCTTGGATATTATCAGCTACTAAAACTATGTCATCTGCGAATTTCAAGTGGTTTAAGTATGATCCATTGACGTTGATACCCTTACTATTACATTCTAGTTTCTTAAAAATGTCTTCTAGAGCAAGGGTCAATAGTTTGGGAGAGATGGTGTCTCCTTGTATTACTCCCTGTTGTAGTCTTATGGGATTAGTTTTTGTGTTTTCGTTTAGCTTTATCTGCACGGTGGCATTTTTCATATACAGTGGAACTTCGATTATCCGTCTCTCTATTAACCGTCACCTCTGTTAACCGTCAGGGTCCACACATGCATAAGTTATATTGACAACATAAGTAAAAATTTAGTTATCAATTCATTTTGTTTGCAAAAAATTGTCCACCAAAGAAGATTCTCATTTTGGATAATCCACCTGCCCATCCTAAAGCCGGTATGCTGCGGAGTGACGATAAAAATATCACGTACTCTATTCTGCCTGCGAATACAACATCATTGATACAGCCAATGGATCAGTCGGTCATTAAAACATTCAAAACTAGATACAGAAAAAAATTTATTCTAAACCTAGTTATGGAAGAGTAATATTCTTTTCCAGAATACTGGAAAGCATACAATTTAAAACACATAGTCGACAATGCTGTGGATACTTGGGCTGATGTTTCGGAAGTAACGCTGAAAAGGGCGTGGAATAAATTATGGCCTGAATCAACTTAATATGAAAATGCCACCCTTAAATGAAGTTATGGCTGAATCAATTGTTTTGTTTTCGTTACCTAAAGATGACATAAACGAATGGTTAATTTGTGATGAAGACGCAAACGGCTATCGATTGTTGACAGATGATGAAATCGTTGAAATGACAACAGAGGCGGATAAAACTGGTTCAGAAGTTGACAGAAACTTTGATGGTGGCGATGTTGATGATGCTATTACAACTCACAAAGATTTGCGTAAATAAGCTAGAGGAGCTGCATCGCACACACAAAAATTCATCAAGTGATATTCTCGGCAAGAACAAAAAAATAAACAGATTTCGGAATAATTTAAATCAAACTGATTTGAGTGTACTAACATAAATCCCTCTTATATTGTCAAATAAAACATACAAATAAAATTTAAGAGTTATACTATGAATTTTTTTTAATGTTCTGTTAACCGTCTTTTCGATTATCCGTCATACCCTTGGTCCGGTGCCCTGACGGATAATCGAGGTTCCACTGTACGTGCATTTTCTAGAGATTCACGCACTGCCCATAATTCGATGGAATCGAATACTTTATGGAAATCAACGAATTCCATATAAATTTGAACATTATACTCGGTGCATTTTTCTATCAGTGTTCTTACTGTGCAAGTGGTCTATAGTACTAAAATGTTTTCTGAATCCAGCCTGCTCGATAGGTTGATAGAAATCGAGCTTATGTGTTAGGCGGTGGGTTATGATTTTAGTTAGTAATTTATACAGATGTGATAACAAGGATATTGGTCGGTAATTCTCGATGTTTGCTTTATCTCCTCTCTTGAATAGTAAAATGACTTTTTAGTTGTACCAATTTATCAATTACTTTATTAAATAAAATATTTAATACCTGTTGCATTTTTCTGCGAGATCTTCAAATTCAAAATATTAAAGATACCATTGTATCACTCAGTGATACAAAAATAGACCACTGAACCATCCAAATATGCTTACCTAAGATCCACTTAAGCGACCGAGGAGAAGAAGACTAAAACAACGTGATAGATTAGACCTTTCCATATCTGTAAATACATAAACGTAGATATGTTTTTTTTTATTTTGTTGGCATAATATGTCTTTTTAAAGGTTCTTTATATTTCAAATATTTATATGTATTAGAAACTTATCTCAAAAAATTGTTGTTACATTACGGATTTCCCCTGCGTTAATTACGTTATAAACTTATTCATTATTGCTTTTTATTTATAGAAACATATTACAAAAAAAAAAACAATTTAAACAAAAAAGATCAGAGATTTTGTTTAATTGACCTTTTTGAACTAATCTTTGTAGATCGTTTATACTTTCTACAACAGTATGGTATCTTATGTTTGTATATTCTGCATATCGTATGTTTTTATATTGTGAAATTCTTCTCTTATAATGACTTCTAAATACATATTGAATAGTAGTAGTTACGGTAAGTAGCCTTGTACTTTTGTAGTAGTTTTGAATAATCTTATAAAATTTCGATATCTTTTGTTAACGATAATAAAATCTTTTTGATTTCCTATTATTCCAATTTAGATTAGAAAATTTAAAAAAAGTAGTTGCATTTATAAGCTCCTCAATGCTACAGAATTTAAACAAATTTATTCCCACAGATAATTCGCTACTTATCTTTGGTCAGCTTTATCATTTAAACCACCCATTATGATATTTATATCATGTCGTTTAGTTAGCCTTAGTTGCCAATTTGTTCATTGATGATTTTTAGTGTGTCTTTGCCTTCACTAAGTGCACTTCCGTGGATTAAATTTATTTTACTTTTAAATAAGAGTTATTTTTCTTTTACCTCCTTATAAGCACTTAAGCTTGTTCATTGGCGAATTGATATATCTTCAGAAGGATGTCAGTTCATCTTTTGCGTGGTCGTTTGATACTTTTTCTACCGATTGATGATTTATCTCTTGCTATATTGACCACACGGCCTTCCTTGTTTCTATTTAGTATCCATTCTTTTTTACACTAAACGTTAAATTTTCTTTTAATCAGCGTATTTATTCAGCCTATAAATGAGTGTTGAGAGACAATATAAATATGCTATCAGACTGCGGAAGAAAATCACCAAATCATTTTTAAAACATTTTTTAAATTACTTATAACCTATGCCTTTGTTGTTACCGAAATAATACATTGTTTTATTCCTTGTGTTACATTTTTCTGATTGCGGCTAGTAAACGTCGCTAAGCTTTACTTTTTGATAAATTATATTTAGGGAATTTACGTTACAGAAATTTACAATTAATTGAAAAAAAATGGCAAAATATAGATCAGTACACATGGCATTAATAGATTTAAAAATGGCATATGACACGGTTCCCAGAAAACAACTGTGGAACACGATGAAGGAAATCGGAATAACTCAGAGATTAATAGAAGCTGTAAAAAACCTTTACAACAACAACAAGGTGAGAGTTAAAACCGGCAATAAATATTCCAACGAATTTAAGACCACAAAATGCTTATTGCAGAGATGATCTACATCTCCGACACTGTTTAAGATATTCCTCGGACAAATATTAAAACCATAAAAAAGGAAATGTAAAGGGATGGGAATACCAGTCCAGGACAACTTCTTGTACGCATTAAGCTTTGTAGATGACCAAGTGGTAACGGTTCAAGATGAAGAAGATCTGTGCTATATGCTCCGAAAATTAGAAAAGAAATACAGAAAAAATGGACTGGAAATCAAAAAACAAAAACCTAGAAAAGACGAATAGAGCAAGAACCAGTGAAAAACTTCGAAATAACGAAATTAACGGCACTGAAAAATTCAAATATTTAGGATTCATACTCTCAAAAAATGGAACCACCGAGCAAGAGATAACGAGCAGATTAGCAGAGACACTAACATATATTAAACAAATAAACGAGGTACTGTGGGATAAACAGATTACCAAAAATACAAAGAAGAGAACTTATAACACCTTGGTACGCAGTATAATGACATATAGAGCAGAGAATTGGGTAATAAATAAACAAAACAGGTCCAAAATCACAGCAACCGAAATGGGATTCATGAGAAGAAGCTGCAGAGTGACAAAAATAGATAGCATCAGAAATGAGGAGATAAAACAAAGAATGGCAGTAGAACAAGACATTCTCAGCTACATCGAAGAAAAACATTTAATTTGGTATGGACATGTGAGAAGAACAGATCATACAAGGTGGATAGCAAAGATTTCGGATTGGAGCCCAAAAGGAAGGAGGAAAAGAGATAGATCCTGAAGATCACGGAGGGATAAAATTTACGAGGCCATGGAAAGACCTTAGAGATGGAGAATGACAGAACAGAAAAGACTGGAGACGTTTTCTGAAAGAAGGAAGGCTGGTGACAGCTGTAAAAATCCTTATATAGATAGATAGACGATATAGCGTTATCTCATTTGCTTGACCCTTACAAAATTATTACAGATTAACAGTTAATCATACTTGTTAGACAAAGATTTATATTCATGATCTTGTCGTTTAAAATCGATTGGCCTCTCCTGTCGGATCCAGATTCCAGGTTCCAACATTAAATGTATTATCGATTTGAGTGTCCAGGATAATTTTTATTAAGAACATTCATGCGAACATTTAATGTGTAGACATCATGTGGTTTTTAACATCTCGATACCGTTGATTAATTTAGTTATTCTGCATTCGGAGCCAATTTCTCAGCTTCAAGGCTATAGTTTGCCCTACCACGGATCGGTTTTTCCACCCAGCACTGTTGAACTTAAATTGCGGGATTATTTATACTGGTAATCGTTAGGTTATACACTTTGAATTATTTTTATTGCGAGCCATCTTGATAGGTCATTGTAAAAAACAATATAATGCCTTGCATTTTTAGGTTTTTTTACCTAATGTACCTAATATATTTAAAAATTAATAGACTATTAGAATTTACTATTTACAGATAACAATAGTTTATCAAATGGTTTTAATGAAAATAGTACTTCATCTAATTAAGAAATTAACACGAAAAAAAAAGAAAGAAAAAGAAATTAAAGTAAAAATCTACAAAACACTACAATTAAAATCTACACAAACAAATTTACTTCTTACTTTTTGTTTTATCTAGATAAACAAAGATATCTATCTAACTACGTAATATCAGATATCCGTACATAAAATTAAGTCCATACGGGCTAAATAATAGGGATTCTCGAATCCATTAGATATCACAATTCTGGAAACATATCGATAAAAGCATTAATTATCATGCTGTGCACTGTAAACACAACAGTTTACGATTGTTTAAAGTATTACATAAAATAAACTATCTAACAGTCAACATGCCAAAAATGCACAGAAAATGAAATAATAATCAAACCAATCAGCATATTACTGCGCTTCACATTAAGACTATTATGGCTTCAATCCACTAGCATTCAAGAGACATACTAGGGGTAAACCTGTTCTGTCTGACGATTTAGTCAGTTAATATGTTTATGTAATAATGCTTTATATGTATATATAAAACTTCGGGGAAATAGAAATAATTGTTTAAACTTTAGGGAACCATAGACTCATTCTCAAGACTCTATGGAAACATAATAAAAATTACAGAACAAATGACAGATGTAGAAGAACAACATAATTTTCATGCAGGCAGATCGTGCATGGATTGCATATTTTCTTTAGTCTGGAGTTTGCACGTTTATAAATAGAGGTAATATGGTCGGACCAAGTTAGGCTGCTGTTCACAATAACACCAAGATCGTTATACGAAAACACAAAACACAGGTTCTAATGGCTGTCCGTTAACAAAGTACGGCACAAGTAGGTTATTTTTACCAATTCGAAGCACTAGACATTTTTCCGCGTTTAAGGGTAGTAACCACTGGGAACACCAAGTTAAAGTAGAGTCCAAGTCCATTTGGAAGGTTAGCTGGTTTGTGATTGGATTGGCATATATTTTGTGTGTCGTCAGCGTAGAACAATATTTTACTTGAGACGTAATAGGGAATATCGCTGGGATAAACCGTAAAAAGCAGAGGTCCAAGGACAGAACCTGAGGCACTCCACTTTCCACTAACTTGTCATGTGAGAAAGATTCGCCAACTCTAACTTTGTAATATCGTTGTGTCAGGAAATTATCTATCCAACGAAGTAAAGTACCGCGAACTCCGAAATGTTCTAACTTATGTAGAAGTCTGCGCTTAGGTACACGGTCAAAGGCTTTAGAAAAATCTAGATAAACAACGTCGACCGGCTGCAACTGTTAAGGGATGACGTCCAGTCGTTAACGCGATGTAAAAAATTGGTTAGAGTGGAGCTACTAGAGACAAATCCATGTTGTTGTGTTGGAATAACATGTCCTGGAGAAAGGAATTTGGTCTTCTCCTCGGAAATAATGGCTTCCATAACTTTGGCAACTACTGGCAGCAAGCTAATCGGACGATAATTGTTGGGGTCGAGTGTGTTGCCTTTTTTTAAAAATAGGGGTAACGGAAGCTAATTTCAAACTAGGGGGTTAAGAGTTCTGGATAAAAGAAGTTTGCATAATTAACGATAAGGATATTGCAAGCGTGTCTGCGCACCTTTTTAACAGTTTTGGTGTTAAACCATTAAAGGTTTGGTAAGGTTTGGTGCGAAGTTTAATTGTGTTGAAGTGTTGTTTGACATGATCCACTATGAATTCAACTTGCTGTAATGTTGCACCGACACGATTACAGTTAATATCAGGTAGACAACCATCAATTATTTAGTTAAAACCTGTGAACATGATAAAGAGAGAGTTTCGGAAGATTCTTTGTCAGAAGTCATAAAGTCTGGTTTGGTTTTTAAAGTAGCGGAATGGAAACTATAGATGTCATGGAGGAACGTATGTATTATAGACTTTTTTAATGTTACCACTTTCAATAACGATTTGCTTCAAAATTTTGTCTTAGGGTTTTTAGAGATGCTTTTAAGTTATTTGAAAATCTGTGTGACTTTGGAAAATTACTAAGAAGCCCGGTGTGTTTAAATTTATAGATGTCGTTTGTGATTAATTGTTTAATTGCTGTTCGATTTATCCAGGGTTTAAGGTTATTTTTATAACTCTTACGGAAAGTAGTATTTGTAAAAATTATATTGTGGACTTTATCGAGAAATGCAGTCCACATTAATGAGGGGTCGTTTATTAGGGGGGTACATTAATGAGAAGTCTGCAAAAAATATAGTTGACTTTCGTACATGCGCCCACTCTACACATTATTAGTGTGAATAAAATTTTTTTTATAAACTCGATCCAATATATTTTTATTATTATAAGCAAAAATATAATATTCTATTGTTACAATGTTAAATGATCAGCAAGAAAACATATTTTCTTACGCGCTGCCAATGATCGAATTCAAAATTTCCGAGAATGTATGATAGACACGATTTTCTTATTTGACCACTTACAATGCGTGATTTGTGGTTTCTAGTTTCATTTAATATTTGCCAGATTATAGGTACATGCTTAAAAGATAAGAGAGGGAAGAGAGGGGTACACCAAGTGCGGTCTCACAATTATTATACCAAAAACCGAGTGCTTTGTACCGGAAAAAAAAACCAGAAACCTTACAAATTGAAATGTAAGCTATAAAATGAACTGAAACCTTAAAATACTTAAGATTCCAATTAACATCAAAAGCAAGGAGTAACGTAAAAATACATTTCAGGATTGGCCAAGCAAGATCATATACGAGACACGAACTGTTGAGGAATAATAAAATAACAAATAAAAATAAAAAAATAAATTATAAAACAATAATAGAAAGGTCGATCCCGAAATTTGGGAACTAAATCAAAGGAACATAACAAAAATTAATGCATGAAAATAAACTATCGAGATGATGTTGCCGGGTCACTAGCTTTAATAGGGCGAGGAACGAAGCAATTATAAGATTAATAAAACTTGATCTGAACATAAAAAATAGATACAATTGAAGTCAAAAGACTAAATTGGTGTGGACATCTGCAAAGAATGTCTGAAAGAGATGGCCAAAAAAGATAAAAAAATACTTCGCTCACTAAAAAACGAGGTAGACCAAGACGGTGCTAGAGAGAAGATATCGAAGATGAAATGACCGCCAGAGATTTAAAAACTGCATATTTATTCGACAGAAAACGTTGAAAATTATGATGCCAGAAACAGCACCAGCTGTAGAAGACTCGCTTATTACATTATATAAAACTAGTAGTAATCAGTAAAGAATCAACAAATGTAATTTGAAAGTCAATAGAGCTATTATATAACAAGTAATGAAAATGAAGTACCTAGGGAGTACACTATTCAGCTATGGAGACGTTCAAAAAGTCATCAAGTGTTCAAGACATTCAAGACGTTCAAAAAAGTTTTAACAGATCGTGTACAAAGAGCAAAGAAATTAGCAGAATGCTTCAACAACGGTATATGGCGTAATCAACTACAGCACATTACAATTAGGATTAAATCAAAAAATAAAAGGCCAGTATAAAACCCACAATAATGTACGCATCAGAATGAAGACCCAACACAGCCAAAACAGAGAGGATGCTGTAGAACGCAGAAATAAGAACACTCAGAAGAATTTCAGAAAACAGGATAATATACTATGATAAAATATAATGTAAAGAGTAAAAAGTTGTGAACACTACACAAAAAAAAGAATGGAACAAAAACATCATTGGAAAAAAAAACATTAGTGAAATTAAGGACAGAAGAGTGGTTAAAATAAAAAATCACGATAGAAGTATTGTTCAACCGTGCTCGAGATAGAGTGACAATTCTACCTAAAGGTAACAATTCGCCAATGCACAAATATAAATTTTATATAGAAGGTAAGAACAAGAAGAAGATGTGTATATAAAAAAAGTCGAAAAATGATACAATCCATTATTAAAGTTATAAGTTATTAGTAGTTATAACATTATGAAGTTAATATTCTAAAAGCATGCAAATTAATTTAAACATACATTACTTAACATCAATGAGAATGCAAAACACTAATAAAGATCAAAAACTGCCTACCATCGTACTTTTCTACGTAGATGGACCACTCACCAAGTAGGAGGGCCTCTCTCAGGGGCACGTTCTCGCTCTGGACCACACTCTCCCTATCGCTTCTGTATAATATCGGGGCAATGGAAGCGACGCATTTTACTCTCATCGAGCCGCCTCTGAAGTGCTGTTCCGATAGAGTAAAGCTCAGGCCTAATGTTGAAGACATCAGCCCTTTCGGATGGTGCGTTGGGGGATAGTAGATGAGAGCCTCTGAGTTTTGGATCTGGAAATTTCAAATTATTATGACGTTTATGTTCCCATGAAAAACGCAAACGATTTGTAACTAAATTGAATTATCTTAATCTAAGATCTAAAACTTTAAAATAAAGATAAGTTCTAGTAGGACGTGAACAAAATATGTAAAACAAAGACGCAACTACAAATGATTTGCAAATTTTTAATCACAAAATGATTTGAAAAAGTAATAGTTTTATTTATTTATAATAGATATGGAAATGTATGATGGTACAAAACTTATGGTAGAAGATTCCAACGGTATTTATACAGAACTGCTTTAAGCAGACAACCTATAAATATTAACACCTTCTTATCTTAGTTCTGTACATACAGATCTTTACTTTACAAAAATAATATGACCATCGCGACAAACTTCAAATTAATATAACATAACAGAAAATTAAAATAAGCAAGCCTTAAGGATTTAAGACAGAATTGCACACCTCAGTGGCGAAGAACATGAACTTCTCGTATCACAAAAAAATACAAAATTATCAATAAGTACATTATTATCAGCCCATTTTAAGTCCCCTGCAGGACATATGTTGCTCCTGTTTATATCAAGAGTGCACGGTTTTGTGCAATATGGATCTAGTTTTTCGTCATCTTCCTCTGTTTAATTGATCTGTCCTTGGACTTTATTCGGTAACTTACGTGTTCACGTTTTATCCTTTATCCTTGATAAGTAGCCGGCTCATCTCCATTTCAATCTACAAGCTCCCTCCATCATTCTGGTTTTTTTCGTAGGCGTTCATTTGCAATGTTTTATTGTTACTCCTATCATAGAACGCTCCATCCTTCTTTGTGCTTCTCTTAATTTTAAAGCATTTTTGTTAGGGACACTGTTCTCGAACCAAAGGCCTTTTTAGAATACAATGATCAATGACTCTCTGCTTCATATTGTTATTATTTTTATATAGGTTTTAAGAGCTCCGTATGCTGCCCAATGTGATATAAACATAGCAAGGAAATAAAAAAGAAATACAAAATAAGGGGTAATTGAGGATACGGGTCCATAAAAAACGAACAAAGTGAATTAGGCACTAAAAAGAACTAGGCACCCGAGAGTGCTCCATGCCAGAAGCACGGGTGATCGGGGCAATAAGTACGCGGCACCAGTGAGCGGGCTATTGTAATTAGACAGGATAAAGCACCGTATAAGTGCCGGGTATCTAGTGTTTCGAAAATTCGTGATAGCGCGCGGTACCTCAAGAGACTGATCCTGAATTTCAGGAGGACTGAACGGCGTATTCATTAGCTATGGCCTGAATACGCGAAGGTAACTAAATCTATATACTAACCCAGGGCATATATAATAAACGTAGATTGTCCACCATTTAATTTCCTGCTAAGGTCTATTCTCGTCTCCCTTTACGTCTGATCGAATCTTTATTGGTTATAACTGATATCTTGTTGTCTTAGTTATAGTATACAGTCTATTTAATACATTGTAAACTCAACATTTGGTGAGTGATTACAGGAGTGATGACGTAGATTTTATTGACATACGTCAGTTTCACTTTCCAAACAAACCTGGTTTAGTGTGGATAATTTGTATTTTTCGTTATTTTTTCATTTATTTTATAGAATTTTTCCGCTTATTGCAATATTTAAGTATTCTAATAGTTACTACAACAATTTTACAAGGTTGTGTAAATAATAAAGCACATTGTTTTATTTTAATAGAAATAAAATGCATGTATCATCAAAGGAAAGCAGCGTGGAACTCCACGCTGTTCTCCGAGTGCAGAGGTTCCCTCTCACCGGCTCTAGAACCAGATTGAGCCATGTGTTACCTATAGTCTAATTTAATACTGAACATCACAGTTATTTTACAACAAAATGTACAATATTTCATAACTAAATGTAATTTAAAGGGTTTTTTACCCTAGTATTTTGGTGGCTCAGGCATTGTGTCCTAGCATTTTTCGATTTTAAAAACCTGATGATGGACTGTGTGGTCCGAAAACGTTTGTTTTACTGATGTCGCCCTTTTAAGGGTTTTTTAAATAAATACACCCATTTACAAAGATTAACCTCTTTTTCTTTTTATTTTAATAAATATTTTGTACCAGTGTGGAAAAACGGCTATCAATGCGACTTTAATTTATTGCTTTAATTCCAATATCTAGCTTTACCGAGTCAAACGCTTTGTGGAAATCTATTAACCCAATACCAGAGGTCTGTTGTATTCTATGAAATTTTGAATAAGTTGTTTTAGAATTTACAGGTGGAAGTTGTTGCCAAATTTTGATTGAAATCCCCCTTGATGTTCGGTTTGTCACATATCTAGTTTTTTTATCCAATCTCGTTGTTACGATTCTTGTGGACAGTTTGTACAATAACAGGTTAATGGGTCAATATAGTTCTTTAGTTTAGGTTTCTCTCCTTTTTTGTGTAGCAAAATCGTTACTATCTTATTTTATTTAGACGGTATCGATTTGTCTCGTAAGCATAAGTTAAAAAGTTTTTGTATTTTAGGGATCAGAGTTTTCCCCCGTTCTATTTAGACTTGTATTAGTTAAGAACCTTAAAATAGTATAGTTTTTTTAGTTGCCCATTTTATCTTTATTTAGGTGTCCCGTCTTCTACTATATAGCCCTTGATAGAAGTGTTTCACAGTTTTTAACAATTGGTTATTGTTTCACCCTGTTTGTTTTTTGAATAAATTATTATTATACTGTTTCCAGTTTTTAATTTTCTTTAAACTACCTTTTAGTTTTTATTTTCTGGTATCGTATTAAAAAGAACTTTCTGCCCAACGACATATCCACTACAGGGGCTCAAGATTCCTGCATTCCAGTGCATGCTATGTAAAAGCTGTTGTGCAATAGCAATCATACCAGCAAAAAAATCGAAGCCATATTCTGATGGTTAAATAGTTAAGGAATGTTTAAAGAGTGTCGTTGAAATTCTGTGCTTAAAAAACAATTTTCTTAAAAATAAGCCTGTTTCATTAAATTATGACTAGGCGTTTTGATGACATTCCAAAACATATTGAAACAATTGAAACAATTTACAAAATTGAGCATCCAAGTACATATTTGATGCTTTAGCATTTGACGAAACCACAGATTTAGCAGATACCGCTAAAGTGGCGATTTTTATCAGGGGTATTGGTGTCCATTTTACAATAACAGTTCTTTGGCTATAACTTGACAATCTATTGGCCTTAACACAAGATGGTACTCTAGCAATGATTGAAAAAATAAAGGTTTAGTAAAATTGATTAAAAATGAGGTCTGCTATTACCATTTCTAGTCGATATCTTAGCCATCTAGATGTTAATCATTGTCGTCTATAAGTAAAAGATCTACTAATTTTAACATAAACTTGAACTTTGGGAACAACAGTTAAGAACAAAAATCTGTAAGTACTCACTTTTCTACATTTTCGTCAGACAAATTGTAACGGACAAATACGCTAAAAGTTTTGATAATATTCGACGTATAATTAGAATTTGAAAACCGATTTTAAAATTTTAAAATACTTTATTTGCAACATCATTTTCCGTAGACGTTAATTTAATGACAGTAATTTAATAAATGGAAACATTTAAAAATGTGCTGTGATACTTAGTAAAAGCAAAAATTTAATTAATTAAGTTGGTTTAAAAGTTTTATGAAACATGTTTGGACACAGGAGAAAAAATCTGCATTTTAGAAACATGTTGTTGATTATTTCGCTATTTGGAAAGAGCTACAAGTGTGAACGGCTTTTTAATGGAATGAAGCATATTAAATCTCGAATGACAACACGAATCACTCTTGAGCATTTTAAAAACTGTTTCTGGTAGCAACCAACATCAATGAAATTGTTGTTTTTACTATTCTCTTTACAATTTTATAATACTTTTAATTAAACTTGTATTCAATAGCAGCTATTGAAGGTGTAACTTTTTTAACATTTTTTCATGAATTTTCGCATTCGTTAGTAAGATCTTTTTCACGTTTCCTATACAAAAAATGATTAAATATTTCAAAAATAAAAATAACAAATTATTCTGTTTTGAAATTTTGTACACCTAACGGCCACTCCCTTATTAGGTATACAAATGGAGTCTTCCGCTGTGACTATAAAGTATGAAAATGTCTTTTTATCGCATTTAATTATGAACGAACGATACTAAACGAACTGATAATTGCAAAAATCTAACATTATATTTATATGAAATTATATTTATTTAAAATTATGCCAATATAAATAAAAATCATTTGATAGTAAATTTAATTATAATATAACCTAAATAAGATCTCTAAAAATAACAAGCTAGAGTAAGAATAATTTAAACGGTATTAGTATGTTTTCTGTATTTTTAACATTTAAATATTATATTTATTTAAAATGTATTTATGTATTTTAAATTTAATAATTATGTATGTAAATTATTATGTTTTCTCGTAACGCCATCTGTTAACGTATTGACAAAATATAGTTATTATATTTATATGAAATTATTTTAAAACGAGAATTATTATAAAAATTTAAACAGATGATTCAATGTTGTTATTAATCGGATGACATTGTTAGTTATTTTTCGTGCAGTTTTTAATTTAATTTTGCTTAGAGGAAATATATGATAACCATAAACGAATTGATCGAGAGCAGTGAATCGATGTCAAGAACTGCTATTCTATCCGTGACTACGCTATTTCGTGGCACTAGTTCCCTGACGCTCACCTCAGCATTTGATTATAGAGAAAACAAAGTAATACAACGCCAGTATAAAAGCTATGCTTCAAAAAATTGTTGTGCGTATGTAAAATTTCTCCCTTCTGCTGATAATGTTGGCCACCTGTAGTGTAGACGCACCACAATATGTTATATGACACAATATACTCTTGATATATTTTACTCCAAAACACCTACAGCTAATGTCGAAGTACATTAAGTGTTTAAGAAGAATGTTGTATATATACGAAACTTTTAACAATATTTTGGTAAACATGTTAAATTGGGGACTTTTTGGACGTAATCATTATTATCGGTCATGTTATCTCTGATAAACAATAGAGGTAATCTAAAACCTTAGATAGTCGCACCCTACACCATATCTGAAACTGTATCGTTAAAATTTATTTTGATAAACCTACATGTAGATTTCTCCCTTTACTATCATTATATTTCATCATTAATTATAATATCCTAATTATATCTATCTATCTTATATCAGTTCCTAAATATCAAGATTTGGCATCTAAGACTAGCAAATTCTATTTTTTTATTCTATTGTACATATTTTATGCAGTACGAGGTGCTACCTAATTTTATCGTTAGCAAAAATGGCTTCTTTTTCTTCTCATGGCGCTGTCTCCTTTCGAAGGTTGTCGATCCAAATGACAATTGTGGTTTTGGAAACTGCTGCGCGAAAGATTTCTGCGGATGAGCGGTCGAACCATCTCCTTAGGTCTTTCAGCCACGAGTTCTGGCGTCTTCCTACTAATCTTTTGCCCTGTACTTTTCCTTCCAGTATAACTTGAAGTAATTCATATTTTTCGCCTCTCAACACATGACCCAAGTATTGAATTTTCCTCTCTTTGATTATTCTTAGTAATTCTTTTTGTTTACACATTCGACGAAGTACCTCAACATTAATATGAGAGATGGATGAAGATAATGAGTACCCATTTTAGGAGAAAAAATATATATAAAGGAACGTGGAAAATTCCGGGATCAAATTGAACTAATCAAATAGACCACATCTTAATACAAGAGAAATTTGCCAATTTAATAACAAATGTGAAAAGGTGCAGAGGGGCTGACGTAGACTCAGATCATTTTTTGGTTAAAATTAATATGAGAGAAGCAATAATTAAAAAGCATAAACAGAAAAAGAAAGTGCAACGTAAATTTAATTATGAAAAACTGCGAAAATTTGAGGTAGCGCAGGATTATCAAAAGGATATACAAGAAACCTACGCAAAACAAGATAGTACTACTGTGAGTAACATACAACAAAAGTTCTTGAAAATGACAACCACTATAAAGGAAGCTACGCCGAAGAACATACCAAGAACAAAAAGATTTAGAAAAAACCACTGGTTCAATGAAGAATGTAGAACAGAGTTAAAAAAGAGATCAGATTTGAGATTAAAAAGTTTACGATCGCAAAAACAAGACGACCTAGAAAGGTATGACGAACAACGAAAAAAAGTAAAGAGAGTCCTAAGGGAGCGCAAACGAAAGTATATGGATGATAAAATTAAGCGCATTGAAGAAAATTACAAGAAAAATGAAATAAAAATTTTTTATAAAGAAGTAAAATACATTAAAACTGGGTACCAGGAAGAAAACGATAAGTGTAAAAGATAAGCAAGGATACCTGATAGTGGACGAAGACCAAATATGTGAAAGGTGGAAAGAATATTTAGAAGAGATGCTAAATGAAGAAGTGACTGCTGAAGAAAATTGTTGTTCCTAAACCTCAAATAGTAATAGAAGAAATACCAAAGCCCACAAGAGAAGAAATTAAAGAAATAATAAAAGATATGAAAAATCAAAAAAGCCCCGGGGAGAGCGGCATTGTGGCAGAGAACATAAAGTATGGAGGAGAGACCTTAATAAACAAACTTGGCGAGCTAATACTAGAAGTATGGGATGCCAAAGAAATGCCTCAAGAATGGAATAAGTCGAATATAATTCCGATACACAAAAAGGGAGATAGAACTGAATGCGCAAACTATAGAAGAATATCTTTATTAGAAGTAATTTTAAAGTACTCGCCATACTAATTAAAAAACGATTAGAAATATATATAGAGAAGAATCTAGGAGAATACCAGGGAGGATTTCGAAAGGAAGATCAACAACCGATCAAATTTTTATGCTAAAACAAATCCTGATCAATTGCTATGAATACAACATTCAGCACAAGTACTTTTCATTGATTACAAAGCTGCCTACGATACAATAGACAGAAACAAGTTAATAGAAACACTAAAAGAATTCCAAGTGCCAGAAAAAAATAATTAGATTGGTAAAAATGACAATTAGACAAACCATTTATGCAGTGAGATGCAACGGTACAATCTCAGAAGAATTTGAAGTGAAAAAAGGTGTTCGCCAAGGAGACCCGTTGTCTACATTGCTATTTAATATAGTTCTAGAAAAAATTGTAAGGGATAGTGGGATAAATAGGTCCGGAACTATTTTATACAAGGAGCACCAATGCTTAGCATACGCTGATGACGTGGTTCTTATTACAAGAAATGGAAAAGAGCTATCAAATATAACAAAAGATTGATTCGGGAAAGCTCTAAAATGGGACTGAAAATTAATATTAATAAATCGAAATACATGGAGATCTCGAGCAAAAAAGGAATAAACACCAGGGAATCCTTTAAATTGGAGGTGGAGGATGGATCAGTTGTAGAATTCGAGAAGGTGGATGAATATATGTACTTAGGTACTCTTATTGATCAGACATGTAAGGACGAAACTGAAATCAACCTGAGACTGACCAAGAGCAACAGGTGTGCTGGAGCCATGAGCAAAATAATTAAGGCTAAAGATATATCTCGTAATACAAAAATAAGAGTATATAAAACTATAATTAGACCCACAATGCTATACGCTGCCGAGACATGGAACAAAACCATACAGAATACATTGGAAGCATGGGAAAGAAAGATTCTTCGCAGAATATTTGGTGGAAAAGTAGTAGAGGGAGAATGGAGAAGACGAACTAATGCAGAAGTGTATCATTTGTATGTAAACCCTACAATAACAAAAGTGGTAAAAAAACGTAGACTAGAATGTCTCGGTCATCTAGAAAGAATGCAAGGTGATAGACTAGTCAAGAATATTGCTTGGAGAGTACCTGAGGGAAAAAAAAAGAGAGGAAGACCAAGAAAGAAATGGAGAGATGTAGTGATGGAAGATGTCAGAGAGATGGGAATCAGAGATTGGAAGCTCTTAACTAAGGATAGAAAACGATGGAAATTATCCATCCAGCAATGGGCCTGAAAGGCCTGTTATCGCTGTACATACATACCTACCTCAACATTAGTAACTCTTTGTACCCATGTAATTCTCAATATTCGTCTGTATATATACATCTCAAAGGCATCTATTCTTTTTTCTATTTCAGAGTCCATTGTCCAACTTTCACAGCTATACAGTAAGACAGAAAAAACGTAACATCTAATCATTCGGATTCTAAGCTGCAGACTAAGGTCTGATCTTGTAAAAAATGTTTTCATGCTCATGAATGGTTTCCTTGCTTGATCGATTCTTGATAGTATTTCTTTTTTTGGATTACACTGACTATTGATATTAGCTCCCAAATATTTTATGAATTTACCTGCTCAATCATTTGACCCTTGGCATACACATGTACTTTTATTGGTGTCTTCGAAAATGCTAAAGTTTTCGTTTTGGAAACGTTTAGATGTAAACCGAACATTTCGCTGTGGTGAACTATCGCATTTATTACATTTTGTAGTTCTTGTGCGTTGCTTGCTATTAAGACAGTATCATCAGCATATCTGATGTTGTTTATGCTGATTCCGTTAATCTTACTCTGCCTTGGATCTGATCTAATGCTTCTCTGAATATAGACTCTGAATATAAATTAAACAGAAGGGTGATAAGACGCAACCCTGTCTCACTCCTCGTCGGATTTGTATATCTTTTGATGTTGTGTGTTCTATTTCAATTGTTGCCAGTATAGTTCTGAGGTAATCGCAAGTCTTATTCGTCAACTCCAATTGTTCTCATAATTTTGGTCATATTTTGATGGTTAACACAGTCAAATACTTTTCGATAGTCAATAAAACATGCATATACATCTATATTCATGTCTCTGCATCGTTGCGTTAACACATTTAAGGCAAACAGAGCCTCTCGTGTTTTCCAATCCATTTTGAAATCAGAATTGAGTGTCACTCATCTGAAACTCACCACTTCTTGTAAATTCGTGTATGTATAATTTTGAGAAAAGTTTAAAGGACATGAGACATTAAGCTTAATATTCGATATTTATCGCATTGTAAGGAATTCGATCTTTTTGGTAATGCTACGAATGTTGATTTTTATGCCAGTCTTTGGTATTTTACCTGTGTCATATATCTTATTGAATAGAGCTGTTATAAGTCTAGGCTTTTACTTTCGTTATCTGCAATTTGCTTTAGTATTTCGACATTGATATTGTCTGGATCGGGGCTTTTCCATCTTTCTGAGATTTTACTGCGTGCATTACTTCTTCTTTGGTTATTTCTGGGCCTTTTTCATCTATTCGATTATCTGTGAATGGTAGAAAACAAGGTCTATCGTCATCAAAAAGAGTTTGTAGGTATACTTTCCATCTCTTTAGTTTGTCTTTGTCTTGTCTCAAAAATGGCTAAAACTTCTAATTTAAACCGATTTATATTCAATAAACTATTCATATTTGTCCTTCCTTCTACTGCTTTGTAAAGCACTACCGTATTATCGATATAAATGTATAAAATTGATCTCTTAAAGTTGATATATCTTAATATAATATATAGATAGATAGACAGATAGACATATTATTACCATATTTCAACAGT